>RJVU01013765.1:1168773-1196734 GCA_003731715.1 Anabarilius grahami | reverse complement strand
ATATATATATATTGTACTATATATATATATATTTCTGAAAAATTATTAACAGTGTTAGAACATTTGCTTGTATTGTAGCTCCAAACTGTACAAATAAATTGCATATTTATTTGACATTTCTTTCATCATTTTAATATAACATGGTCAACAACAAAAATAATAATAATTTTCTGCATGGTGTTTTCACCCATACAGTCTATACTAAATCATCATCATCCAAAACAGTCTCTGGAAGAATCTGTCTCACTTACCCTGAGACATAGCACACAGACATATCCTCTGACACTGGCTATATTTAAAGGAGTCATAAGTAGCCTTGAATTTGACACTCCCTGTGCTACAGTTACAGTAAACACAAAGACTTCCAGACAGTCAGCAAATGCTTCCTTCGAGCTCTTTAATAAAATGTGCATTGAAAAACATTAGCTATTTTACACTAGAATACTTAAAGACCATTAAATAAACTATAGCATTACTGAAATATACGCTAAGAACCCTAAATAACAACAAAAACTGATTTATTATCCCAGGTGTTCAAAACCTGATTTCTGCATTATTTTATTAGTTTTAAAACTAATTACCTTTTAAATGGTAGATCCATCTGGAGACTTGCAGTTAAGGGATTTTCTCTTAGTTTCTCTAATCATTAGTGCTCAAGCTAGTTGCAGTGACTGACACTTTTTTAAGGTGGATGAAATATTCCTGTGATCTGTTAAGGAAGTTCTTGCCTGCAGCCTGGTTAAAGGATTAGACCACTTTTAAATAAACTTTTCCTGATAATTTACTCACCCCCATGTCATTCAAGATGTCCGTGTCTTTCTTTCTTCAGTCGAAAAGAAATTAAAGTTTTTGATGAAAACATTCCAGGATTTTTTTCCATATTGTAGACTTGAATGGGCACCAAACAGATGAAGGTCAAAATTAGATTCACTGCAGCTTCTACACGATCCCAGATGAGAAATAAGGGTCTTATCTAGTGAAACCATTGCTCATTTTCTGAAAAAAATTGAAAATTATATAAGTTTTAACCATAAATGCTCATCTTGAACTAGCTCTCTTCTTCTTCTCTATTTGAATTCCAGAAGTGTAAACACTGCTAAGTGTATTACTGCCCTCCACAGGTCAAAGTTTGAACTAATTGTTATATACTAGCATATTGCATATGGAATTGCTGGAATTCAAATAGAGAAGAAGATGAGAGCTAGTTCAAGATGAGCATTTAAGGTTAAAACTTATATAATTTTAAATTTTTTTCAGAAAATGAGCAATGGTTTCACTAGATAAGACCCTTATTTCTCATCTGGGATCGTGTAGAAGAATTTGAAGCTGCAGTGAAACTAATTTTGACCTTCATCTGTTTGGTGCCCATTCAAGTCTACTATAAGGAGAAAAATCCTGGAATGTTTTCATCAAAAACTTGAATTTATTTTCGACTGAAGAAAGAAAGACATGGACATCTTGGATGACATGGGGGTGAGTAAATTATCAGGAAAAGTTTATTTAAAAGTGAACTAATCCTTTAAACCTCATTATTCACACAACAATGACCAACAAATGCTAATTATAGTCAGCAAAATATAGATAATATTCAGACTCATATAAGATGAGGCAGTAACTGTAAGTGTACTGCACTGTCTTTCAAAACACAGAAAGGACAAGACAAACATTATCTGTGTATATTACGGTCATTGTTCAGTGGGTGATAAAAAAAATCAGTATCAAAATCTTGTCTGACACACACACACACACACACACACACACACAGGTTTGTTTTGCTATCAAAGTGAGGACATTCCATAGNCATTGTTCAGTGGGTGATAAAAAAAATCAGTATCAAAATCTTGTCTGACACACACACACACACACACACACACACACACAGGTTTGTTTTGCTATCAAAGTGAGGACATTCCATAGGCGAAATGGTTTTTTATACTGCACAAACTGTACATTCTATCCCCCTACACTTCCCCTACCCTGAAACCTACCCATCACAGAAAACATTCTGCATTTTTACATTTTTAAAACATTGTTTAGTATGTTTTTAAAGCTATTTTAAATATGAGGACTCATATTTCATGTTTACGTCGTAATACCAGTGTAATACCCATCACACTGTCATTTGTCATTATACAAATTTGTGTCCTCATAAATCACAATAACACACACACACACACACACACATATTATGTATACTATATATTTAGGCCAACATATTTCATCACCTTTGAGTCATATGATTTTGCGCGTAGGCTATTATTTTGCCCCAGTTTCGGGTAGAATTGGTTTATTGTTGCATAAGTTTTTGTTAATATCTCTGAGGTAATCCACGTCATACTGTTTTAAATCCTGGGGTAGGCTATCGTATCTGTTCTAGTCACAAATTTCGTAAAATGCGACAGTAATATGATAATATTATGATACATATTTTTTTTCTTTAAAATGTTGTTTGTGATGCACCAAACACTGTATTGACCAGTACTGCACAACAATCTAAACAATCTTGGTCTCGTGAGAATATAACTGAATCCACGCCCTCCAAACACGCGGGTTATTCCTGCGGAATGACAGTAAATAGTGTAGCGGAATATGTGGGGCGGAGTCAGCGCGTCTAACTCCACATCCATCAGAATAATCTCCAGCTCAGGACCTGAACGGATAAACCCTCATGTTGATTAGTGTTGAGGAGCAGGAATGCATGAACATGGACTCAGCGCTGCGGTGTTATTGTATTTAGGCCTGGAAGAGGATCTTTGACCATATGGATTTACTGCGCTTTATGACATGCTGAGCAATAAGGGATTCCGACAGCAAGTAACTTGAGCTGGACGCGCACAATGAACTCAGCTCCTTATGCATATGGATAAACACGCTTCTAAAAGCAGGATTTGAATACCAATATACCGGACACGTGTAAGTGAGCTGTGCTTGTTTATTAACGACTGTGTCTCAAAACCTAGCTAGCTGCCTACATGAACAGCATTTTGGGGCATCATAGGCGCGTTCTAATGCCCCAAAATGCTGCATAGAGCAGGTCACCTGATGCGCATGCGCAGTAGCAGGTGTAACGGCATGCTGAGCGCATTTCTGCTTTTGTTTATCATCTCATGTTATGCAAATACTTTTACAAGACAACATACTAATGAATTCTGTTTCATAATTACTTAAAGGGAGAAAGCACTGTTTTTAAAGGCTTTATAGGCTGACTGACACAAAGTGAATGACATTCTGAAGTGATTTAATGCGCTTTTTAATGTCAAATGAGCTTATATAGACACGATTTTTGTGTTTTTCTGACAGTTTATTTTTCACTGTGTCGATTTAAATATAAACAACCGAATAAATATAAAATAATAAATATAAAATAGCAGAATAGCTATTGTTCTATGCACTATTGTTTCATGATGAAGAATAGCTGCAAATCAATTAAACACACTGAGCTTTGCCACAGTATCTACACCGGTCAACTCCAGAGTATTATATACTCTAGTGTAAATATTCAAGTTCTTGTGATAACCACAAATTCTTCAGAAAACCCTTCATTGTTTGTTGTAATCGTAATGCTGTTAGAAATTATGTGTTTTTAGAATTAACTATGTAGAGGCAGGAATTCAGCAACAGTGCTGCAGTTGCCTACAGCCCATCATCTTCATGCAGTAGCCATGGCAATGGTCCAGCATTTACAGTAATATACTGCGACACTGCGGCAACAAGTTCTACATTCATCCTGACCCTAGCCACAAGGGCTTTGGGAAGAGGATTGTCCCTCAGCACTGAAAAACAGTCATATTTCCTTACACAGTCATCAGTCTCAGACATCATGACACAGCCAAACTTTTCCTTATAGCCAAATGAAAAGGCTTGATGCAAATAATGCCATTGATTACTGCAGTTCAAAGTAATATAATAAATAGTAGTCACTTTAATAATAACAAATACAATACGAATGTCTTTACATGTGTAAAAAAAATGTCTTTACTGGATTGTGAAACATGTATTTTGTCAAGACTTGAAGGGTTAGTACACCCAAAAATGAAAATTCTGTCATGAATTACTCACCCTCATGTTGTTCCAAACCCATTTCATCTTTTTCGGAACACAAATTAAGATATTTTTGATGAAATCCAAGAGCTTCCATGAGTCCTCAATAGACAGACCACCACTTTCAAGTTCCAGAAAGGTACTAAAGACATCATTAAAATAGTCGACGTGACTGCAGTGGTTCAACCTTAATTATATGAAGTGACAATATTTTTTTCATCAAAAATATCTTAATTTGTGTTCCGAAGATGAACGAAGGTCTTACGTGTGAAACGACATGAGGGTGAGTAATTAATGACAGAATTTTCTGTGAACTAACCCTTTAAATGTCAAGCACCTGTCATTCATGTTTAATGAGTTTGAGAGGTGTCGAAGTACAAGCAGTGCATGAGAGTTAATTACAAAAAACACAAGAACAAAGAAAAAGTAGCTTGATTTTTTTATAGAACATTTTTATTGCATATTAGAAAAAAAGTATCATATCTTAATGCAAAATCATATCATTGCCATGTGATTTTGTGTGGCAAATACAGTATAGAAGAATGTGCTTAATGATGTTGCTTTATGTGTTAATGTGGAAAGACTTGCTTTTACAACAGTTTGTATGTATTGCTCATTTAATAATTTTTTGGGATTTGTTTTAATGGAACTATACGTTAAAATGTAATAACATTATTTAAACTGAAACAAGTTTGTGGGAGTGGTTTGATTTTTCAGTCAGTATTTCTCAACACAGTGAAAGAAGAATGCTAAAGCAGGATGAAGTCTAAACTGTGCAGTTTTCAGAAAGAGAGATATTTTAATTTTTTGACTCATGAATGCAGTAAAGATGAATGTGTTATGGTTTATTAAATAACCTATAGCAATTTATTTATTTATTATTATTTTTTTTTATGGATAAAAGTCAACCATGCAAAATAACCAAGCCCTTTAAAGTACAATAATGGATCAGTTTAATTATAAACAGAAATCAAGTCCATGTCATGTACTTCTTTACAGTAGCTGCTTACAGCTATATTTTAGTTTTGTTCTTGGTAGCCTATCTTGTTTTCGGTAGTACTCTTTTATAGGTTGCTTACTAATGACCATTAGAGTAGCTGTTTTGATATTTTATCTTGCATGGTCATTGTGCCTCTCAATACTGAGGTGAATACCAGAGATAATGTCTAATAAAATGTTTGGACTTGGGGTGGATATTCTTTCTGAGCTCAACCAGTAAAAAGTTAAGCAGTCAGGAACTATTTTAGGAACTATTGACCTATAGACCTTAAGATCATAGGGTATACCAAACAAATCTCATGCGAAAAATGTTACTGTCTTATGTTTTGGTGAATTTGTATGATTTGAAACATAAAGATCAACATAACCCCACCCCTAAACCCGTCAGTGGGCCATAAGCAAGTTTTACGAATTCCCCACCAATTCGCCCAAATGTAAATTACCACAAGAGCGTGTTGTGCAAACTCTCAAGAATTCAGATGACTTTGTTGTGACATAGAGTTTTAAAAGAACAAACCATCCTGTCATGAAATGCAGTTGGTAACTGCTGAGTATGATCTTAAACCAAATATGTGGCTCTTAATTGTAATAACACCTGAGTTCAGTAAAATGGCTATACTGTAGTAATCTGAAGTAGCTTTCTATTTAACAATATTTTCCCCCCTCATATCACTTACCTCCTGTACCCCCAACCCTTCTCTGTGTCTCTTCCTCTCTGTAGGTCTTCCTTTGTTAGCCAGTGTTCTTCTTCAGTGCCTGTCCTGAGGAGCCTTTATGAATGACCCCCTTCAGTGACCTCTATTGACTTTGCTGGAAATGCTGAGGAGAGTAATGGATTTGTTTTTTTATCTGCATCCATCCTCTTATTGCCAGTGTGCCTGGATGCAGATGAATCCTCACATACCGAGGAGACAGAGTGTGATCATTGTCGTAGTAACTGCTGGACTGATAAAGCAACGTGCTGCAACTTGTGGCTAAAAGTCACATTATCACATTAATTGAAGAGGTACTGTTTTGAATGATTCCTTATATCCCAATGGTGTGCTGTCAAATCCTGCACATCGAGAAAAAAAATCCAGTGCGGTATATTTTACTATTTTTGTAGGGCACTGTGAAGTTGGCCTTCTCTGGCAGGTAGAGGGACTACGGCACTAATGTTGCCTAAAACAAATGCATCAACTTCAAGTTGCTTCAATAATTGACTCTGGTTGTTTGCTGGAGAGGGCCAGTCTCCAACCTCATGGCATGGGTCAAACTTTTTAAAAAGCCCGGAGGCAACATGGCTGGGACAGGTACCTTGAGTGGAACAGGGCTGGGCAAGTCCTACCAGCCGGGCAGTATGATCTCTCTTGCTTTGACCAAAGGTCTTCTTAATGAGCCAGGCCAGAACAGCTGCTTCCTTAACAGTGCTGTGCAGGTGAGTGAAGTGGTTTTAAAAGCACGTGCAGGTGTATGATTTAACGAATAGTTAAAGGGTTGTGTAAATGTAAATGTAAAATGTAAACTCTGTCATTAATTACTCACCCTCATGTCGTTCCACACCCGTAAGACCTTTGTTCATCTTTGGAACGCTAATTAAGATATTTTTGATGAAATCAGAGAGCTGTCTGACTCATTAATAGACAGCAATTTAACCACCACTTTCAAGTTCCAGAAAGGTACTAAAGACATCGTTAAAATAGTCAACGTGACTGCAGTGGTTCAATCTTAATTTTATGAAGCGATAAGAATACTTTTTGTGCACAAAAACAAAACAAAAATAACAACTTTATTCAGCAATATCTTCTTTTCTGTGTCATTCTCATACGCTGTTTATGTCCAGCGCTTCCAGGTTCTACATCAGAATGCCGGCTCAGACGCTGTTCACATGAGCAGCAGGACGCATACCGGCCAATAATGACTCGCCGTTTTGACGCCTGAAAGCGCTGGACGTAAATAGCATATGAGAATACTTTTTATGCGCAAAAACACAACCAAAATAATGACTTTATTTAACAATTTCTTCTCTACTCTGTCATTCTCCTATGCAGTTGACGCAGTGCAGCGCATCCGTATTTACGTCCGAACACCGTCTCAGTATTGGCCGACGCTGTACACGTGAGCACCACAACACATGCATGTGATGCTGACGCAGGTGCCGGCTAATACAGAGTTGGCGTTCTGAACACGGAAACTCTGCAGTGTGTCTTTAACATAAACTGCATAGGAGAATGATGGTAGAAAGGAAATTGTTGAATAAAGTCGTTATTTTTGTTTTGTTTTTGAGCAAACAAAGTATTATCGTTGCTTGATAACATTAAGGTTAAACCACTGTAGTCATACTGACTATTTTAACGATGTCTTTACTACTTTTCTGGATCTTGAATGTGGTAATTTGCTTTCTATGGGAGATAAAATAAACCTCTCAGATTTAATCAAAATATGGATGAAGGTCTTATGGGTTTGGAACGACACGAGGGTGAGTTCTTAATGACAAAAAAATTCATTTTTGGGTGAACTAACCCTTCAATCAATGAGGTCCAGAAAAATTCACCACTGTTTGACAAGTCAAACCCCCTTTTCAAGGATACTATAAAGAAAATGGTATATGGGAAACAATCAGTCATACACTTGGAATAAATGGTGAGAGGTATTAACAGAGATGGGATCATTATGCCAGGCTAGCAAACAGAACATAAAATTACCTCAGGTATCCAGCGCTAGTTTTGAAAACATTGTCTGGCTTCATTTGAAGTTGCAGTGGAAAAAGACTTGGTGTTGTTTTAATTCCACTATATTGACTACGTCAGCTAAATTCACTGTTAGATTAGATAGATTACAATAGCTAGATTCACTCAAAACAGTATGCTGAGGACATCTGCTGGTTAAAGCCATATACATGCAACAAGAACAGCTAAAACATGTTCAATGAGATGTTGTACACACTTTGAATCCACCGCGTGCAAGCTTAGAATAAACAGGCCGTTATTGTTAGTTGGTTTGGAAGCAAATATGGTTATCGTTATAGTTATCTTTATAGTTATCATTCTTGGTGTGAACGGGCCTTAAGGGTGCAAAAAGATTGAACATAGTACACTATGACTGATTATAAACAAACTAAAGACCAATTTTTCTTACAGGTTCTTTGGCAGCTTGACATATTCAGGAGGAGTCTACGACACCTATCTGGCCATTTCTGCTTGGGCGATGCCTGTATTTTCTGCGCTTTAAAGGTGCGCATGTGAAGGCTCAAATGTCTTAAATTCTATTGAGCTTCTTACCTAGACAACATTGAAAAACAATATGAAACATTAGAACTTGTGAATGGCAAATTTATGGTACCTTCTAAAGTCGGCACTGCAATGGAAATTGCGAAGGTGTCCTGTGGTATCTGTCACCAAGACGTTTGCAGCCGATCCTTCAAGTCCTGTAGGTTGTGAGGTGAAGCCACCGTGGATCAAACTTGTTGGTCCAGCACATCCCACAGATGCTCAATTGGTTGAGATCTGGGGAATTTGGAGGTCAGAACAACCCCTTGAACTCTTCATCATGTTGCTCAAACCATGTTTTATTAACAAAGTTCGGGAGGAACACTTTCAAATTACCTATCCAATCAGCGCGAGAGGAGGCATATATATATATATATATATATATATATACATAAACGACTCACCTATGTTCCTCAACAGTTTTCTGCATCCCTCCACCACCCAGTCTCCTCACTTTCACATGGTTACTATCCTAGCCAGGGATAAGGGGGGAGCACTCTGGGTTCTGGGCACTGGCTTGTCAATGTCCCACAATGCACTCTGGTGCCATCACTTCCCCAGGTCCATGTGATGTAAATGAAAATGGGACTCATCGGACCAGGTGACCTTTTTCCACTCCTCCAAGGTCCAGTTCCGACACTTGTAGGTGGACAGGGGTTGTCATATGCACTCTGATTGGTAACCATAACAATCATTCAAATTTTGTGTGACTTGTGCCACAGTAGACCTTCTGTTGGCTCAGACCAAACCGGATAGCCATTGTTGCCCTGGTGCATCGCTGAGCCTTGTGCACCCAACACCCTGTCTCCTTATCCCTCCTCGAACCATTGTTGGTAAATACTTGCCACTGCTAACCGGGAGCAATCCACAAGCCTTGCCGTTTCAGATATACTCTGACTCAGTCATCAGTTTGGCCAACAATCCAACGATTGTTGAATCGTTGGATTGTTAGATTGTTGTTCTTTGCTAATTGCTGCAATTGTTTCATGTCAGTGACAGGTTGCTGGATTATAGCCCAGTCCTTATGCTGGTGCACACGTCATCAGAGAATAGATGTTGCTGCAAGGGGGAGGGGGAGTTAATGGTTTTGAAAAAATAAGGATGTACACAGATAAATTATTTATAAATATTCCATGAAAACAGTTTGTCAATTTTGATTCCATAGTGACTTAAAGATCTAATTTTGACCAAAATTTTTGAATAGGAATATCTGAGACAACCAAAGTTAACATGACACACACATTCACAATCAGATTTGTATATCTTACAACAACTTTTCGATACTCTTTCTTAATGAACACTATTGCATTTCTGAATTGTGTGTACTGCATTGCTGAGTTTGTATTTGAGGTTTATTAGGCTGTTTCTTTTTACAGAGCATCTTCTGTCAGTTCCAGCAGAGTCGAGAGCGGGCTCTGCCGTCAGACACCCTGCGTCACGCTCTGGCCGAGACCTTTAAAGATGAGCAGCGCTTCCAGCTGGGCCTCATGGATGATGCAGCAGAGTGTTTTGTATGTCTGACTTCAGAGAGAAAAATTTGTAGAATTTCAACTGAGTTGTGATAAAATCTGTTTATACCTCTGTTTCCCCTTCGAAGTGGAACTCTACAGTGCGTCATGGAGTTGCTATGGGAATGCTCCTGTTGAGCCAGTGTCTGAAGTATGTGTGCTACACGCCAATCTTGATTGGCTAACGCCATCAGGTGACATCACAGGTGCAACAGCAGGGTATATAAGGGGGCCTAGAGAGGACGTCATCAGCTTCTTTGTCTTCAGGAAGCCGTTTGTTTGCAAGCTGTGTGTGTGAACTTTCTGTTTTCTGTTTGTGGCTAGGAGTATAAAAAATGTCTAGAAAGTCATTCTGAAAGTGTGTGTTGCAGTGTCAAAGATCCATAACACCCAGCAATCTTCATGAATTGTGTGTTATGTGTCTTGGAGTGGAGCATGCTTGATCAGTTTGAGCGGGCTAGTTGTCCTCACTGTGACCAGTGAGCAAGCTCCGCTTCCGCCTGGCTCTTTTCAAGGGGGATGGGAGCCTGATGTCTGCACCCTGTGGATCAAGCCCCGTGGCTGCTGAGATGGCCCGACGATTGTGAGGAATATGTGGTGGCGGGCCAGGCCGGCGAAGCCCCACATATCATGTCGGTGCTGCAGGAAGAAGTCAGATCTTACCCTCCTGGCTACTAAGCAAGCTTCCTGCACTGTGTGCCACTCCATTGCTGCTTTGGTTGACAAGGAGAGCAGCAATAGAGTAGACAAGTTGAGGTCCTACATCTCCCTCTCCTGACCCTATTGTTGACCCCAGCTGGAGACAGGGTCAGAAGGACAGGGTAGCTGCCCATGCCCTGCCTCAGAGGAGCCGGGGCTTGAGGTGGTGACGAGAGAGGACTTAAGGGAAGTCAGTAAAACTTAAGGGAAGTAAGTAAGAAGTCCTCATTCTGGTTTCTTGCCAACCCCCCCCCCACCTCTTCGTGTTGGGGCACACAAGGTTGTTTGGGTAGGGTAGAGTGCATCCTCAGGGGTTAGGCGGCAGAGCTCTTCGACATGAAGAACATTGCTATGCTCTTGGGCAGTTCATAAGCACGGTGAGCAGGCATTTGTTCAGCATGGTGTAGTGGGTATTTCATTCCCATAGCGTCAGCTCAAAGGGAATGTCTCAGGTCTCATGGTTCCCTGAGAAGGGAAACGAGACACTGCTTCAAGTTGCCATATTTTCAGACTGTACAACTTCCTTCAGACAATTGAAGTTGATGACGTCCTCTCTAGGCACCCTTATATACCCTGCTGGCGCACCTGACCGCCATAGCCAATCAAGATTAGTGTGTATCACACATGCTTCAGACAACGGCTCACAAGTCACCCATAGCTGTGGTGCAAGAGGGACTATTCAAATTTTGACATTATTTAAGGATCTAATGCCTAGTATCTTTTTACCTAGATATTAGGCCTGGTTTTCAAGGTCAATAAGCATTTTATACAAATTAGAGTTGTATGACAGTGCTTAAAGTAGTATGCATGTCTGGAAAGATTAAATAGGTTTTTATCTCTTAAGATATAAACATCTCACTTGATCAGGGTCACAAATGATGTTCACTTGTGAATCGTGACCATCACAAACTATCATGTTTGCAGTGGTCTAAGCCAGTTTTTATGAGCTCTGCAGTGTCTTGCCTAAATGTTTGGGTTACACTTTATTCGATGGTGACATTGTTACAGTGTAATTACACAAAGTACTGAGTAATATTAATTAACCATTGTGCTGTGTTAAAAACCGTGTAACACCTTTTGTGTTCCTGGTCAGAAATATCTGGCCTTTTAAAAAGTTGCTTGTAAATCGCTCGTAACGCGATATTATCTCCAAATATTGGATTCAATCTTTTTGTCAAGTTGTTTTCTTTCAATTAGGACAGGTTTTGTATTTCTTTTTGGAACTGATTGATCGTAGACCTCATTGATCTGAACTTATGCACCCCAGTTTTTTAGTGAAAAAAAAGCGTTATTTGTGGATAAATTGCTCAAAATTCAACAAAATTGCTCTGTTTTTCACACTAGTGTGTGCTTTAATGTTTAACCAAAGACTATAGAATAATATAAGACATGTCACTCTTATTGTTTTGAATGGGAGAAAGTGCAACGTGCAATATGGCGGAATAAGTCCCGCCTTCTAAATAAGAGCCAATCGCCGACTGGTAAAGTCATCGCGTCACTGCAGCAGCCGTTAGAAGCTCTGGTTTCTATAGAAACAGTCAGACGCTCGCCTCCGAAATGAGGCACAAGAGACGCGCATTTAGGTCTGTGCATACGCATTAGCTTGATCCAGCCTAAAAAACATAGTTTTTTGTCATGATTCGAGCATTTAGAAAGTTGTTGTCAGATTTCATTGGTGATTACAAGCATGAAATTTAATCGAAAGCTTGGCGAACAGCTTTGGAGAATTTGATGTTTCCCCATTCAAAGAGATATGAGCTGCACTTGCATGCCAGAGAGGCGTTTCAAAGATGGCCGCTGAGTGAAATGACTTGCCTTAAAGGGACTTTGGTTTAACCCAGAAGTTTGTATTTTGAAATGCTTTTATTTTGTACAAAATGGAACAAAGTCATTGCTATATTATCACCAAATATTGGATTTAATCTTTTTGTCAACTTGTTTTCTTTCAATTAGAACAGGTTTTTTATTTATTTTTAAACTAATTGTATGCCTCATTGTTCTGAGCCACATTGATCTAAGGATAAAGTTCTTCTCTGTGAAAAAGAAAGCCTGTAATTCTTAAAATAGCTTGTTTGTGTACATATAGTTACTATAAGGTTAAGGTTTGGGATTGGTTTAGGGTTAGGGTTGCCTGTAATTATACATAATTTACTGTTATTACTATAGTAAATACATATAACATGTTTATTTACATCATCCCTTAATTAAATGTTACCAGTGTTTGCATTGTACAGTAAAAGTTGCACAACAACCCAATTACAGGGATATTAAAGGGATAGATCACCCACTAGGCTTTTTTTAGACTCATAATGTCTCTCCTGTCCCCTTGTGTGATGAAATATCTTGATAAACTAAATGGAAAATATGGCAAATTGTCTAATTAGTATGTATATATTGTCCTTATACCTATTTTTATTACCATTTTATTACCATTTTTATTAATGTTGTATGTGTATTAAATGCATTGTCCACTTGCTCATTGTATGAGCGATCAAATATAATGGTTCACTCTTCTTTTCTTTTCTTTTCTTTTCTTTTCTTTTCTTTTCTTTTCTTTTCTTTTCTTTTCATTTCTTTTCTTTTCTTTTCTTTTCTTTCCTTTTCTTTCTTTTTTTTACTGTGAATAATTTTAATCCATTTGGTGCCATTAATGTGCTTTATTTTAAGTTGCTGTTTTTTGTTGTTTGACCTTCTTTGTGGTAGGTTGCTGTCACTAATAATAATGACGATTGTTAAAAATAACATGAAGAAGTGTTAGTCTAGAACTAAGAATAACTGATTCGTCACTGATCTTTTTTTTTTGCTTTCTTTTTGCATCTGTTTTGCAAACTTTGGGAGACAGGAGAACATTCTAGAAAGGATACACCTGCACCTCGTTTCTGACTCATCCACAGAAAATTGTACTTCCAAATCATGCATCACCCACCAGAAGTTTGCCATGACTCTTTATGAGCAGGTACTATGATGTTTTTTTCCCTTTTTTCTTACTTACTCAGTTACAGCTTAAAATAACAGTTGTCTCAGTGTTTTCTCTTAGTCTTTGAATCATAAAGTTTTTGTTAATTTTTTTTTTACATTTTTGTTTAAAAACTGCACTCCACCCTCACGGACGTTTCTTTCCCTCTGTAGTTTGTTTGTCGTAGTTGTGGAGCATCATCAGACCCACACCCTTTCACTGAGCTTGTGCACTATGTGTCCTCCACAGCCCTCTGGTGAGTGAAATAATCTACTGTCATTGAGCGCAAATTTTCTGCAATCAAATCACAATATTTAGAAAAAAATTTAAAAATAATAATAATTATTAATAGTGTCAGTGTGAGGATCCAGTTGACCCATTATAACCAACATACATGCATTCTTTGGGAGGGACAAAAGTTAAATTCTGACAGATAGAAATAGCTTCACAAAAAATTCTGACTGATAGCTGAAAGCTTCACAGAAAAGAGCATTGTTTGCATCGAAGGATTACAGTTTAATTTAAACTAAGTGGAATAGAGCAAGGTCAGCACTGCAGTACACTATTTCATTGTCTACTAGCGAGATTGGTTCTGTGTCAGAAATGATCCTCTTTGTACTTTTGCTCTTTTGTCAGTCAACAAGTGGAGCGAATCTTGGAGAAGACAGACAGACTGCGCTCAGACATGTTTGGTGAACTGCTGCAGGCAGCCAACACCATTGGAGATCTCCGCAACTGCCCAGTATGCAAACTTGTGTTTCCTTTTTAACTAGTTGCATGCACACCAGATGCTACCACATTTGTGTCCAACTCTTATTTTTAAGTGTATTTTTGTTGCCCTCTGTTAAGTGTGTTAGTGCATCATAGTACATTTCATTCCAACTTAGTAAAGTCATAAAGCCTGTAAAGATGTCATTACATATCACAGATAATATTATTTAAATCAAATTGGCTCATGCACAATTTTGTATGAAAACACTCTTTCTGTTTTTTTTATTTTATTACTAAATTACTTATTGGTGGCAGATCTAATAACATTAAACCTTGCTTTGATAAGTTTGAACGTTGTTTTGAAGAGTAAAAGCAAACCAAAGAAAGTAGAATATGACATCTTTATGGACATTGTATTAATACATTGTCAGTTCCAGTAGTGTATTAGAAATTACCTGAAGCTTTAGTTGCATCACGTGTAGTGCTAATAGATAACATGCCAAGCTTAGCCACTGTTAACGTCTTGTCTATACAGGCAATAAATGTTAAATCTGCAAATCCTTCTCAGAGTGCTTCAGAACAGAAAAAGACATAAAAATAATTTAAAAATACATTTGGACATTAATCTATCCTAATTACTCTTTTAAAAAAACATATTATTTATTATGTTATAGCCTAATCTTTTTTATCTTACAGACTTTATCATCTGATTTTCAAAGGAATAGTTCCCAAATAATGAACATTTTGTCATCATTAACTCCCCCTCACCAAACCTGTATTATTTACTATCTTTCTTGAAACATAAAGGACACATTTTTAAAGAATCTGTATTTTCCATGCAAATATAATGAATGGGGACTGAAATATTTTTAAGCTTTTAAAGGACACAAAAGGACCACAAACATATTGTAATGCATTTTGTGTTCCACAGAAGAGAGAAAGTCATAGACAATACAACAATATAAACAATAACAATATAACAATATAAACGTGGGTAAATGGTGACAGAATTTTTCTTTTTAGGTGAACCAACTCGTTTAAATTGGCTACAGGATATGTGAGAATTTTAATGTATATAATTGCATTTTATTACCAGTGTGTGAACAGCTTGTAACAGAATTTAAAAAATGAGACCTTCCTTGACTTCCTAGGTTGTCTAAGCTTTTAATTATCTTTAAATTAGCTAAATGCAGAATGGCTTGCTTCCCACAAATGAAAAGTTGGGGAACACTTTAGAATACTGTTCCATCATTAATGAATGACACACGAACAAATGAGTAACGCAATATTAACATTTTAGTAATTACAGTACTATTAACTAACAAGAAACTCTGATTAACAAATTAGTAAGTATTAGCGCTCAGTTGAATGCAGTAGTTCACTATTAGCTAATCAATAACTACTATTTTTTACATACCTCTCAGAGGAGTACTAAGAACTACTACAGGCTTATAATTAATGTGAATAATGCATAATGTATGATTAATTCTAAAGTGAAGATCATGGTAACCCACTAGTAATGACTCAAGTATTACCAAATCCTTCAGAAGGAGTTACTTGGATCAGTATTCTGAAGTGAAAAGCATGATAACTGAAGTCTTTGCAAGCATATGAGGTTTTTGTAAGGTTTTGGATAGCAATCACTCAAGTGTTACTACATCCTTCTAAAGGAATTACTCATTATTTGGAAAATGGTAACCTGCTAATAATGACTCAAGTGTTACCAAATCCATCTGAAAGGAATTTCTATCCAAAACTTCAAATGCTTGCAATAACTTAATTAATTACTAGGAGGTTTTCATGCTTTTCACTTTAGAATAGTGTTCCAAATAAAAAGATTAGTAATTCCTTCTGAAGGATTTGGTAATACTTGAGTCACTTCTAGTGGGTAACCATGATCTTCACTTTAGAGTTAATTATACATTGTGCATTACTCTCATTAATTATGAGCCTTGTATAAAGTAATTCTTAGTAGTCTTCCAGGAGGTAAAAAAAATGTAGTTATTGATTAGCTAATAGTGAACTACCGCATTCAACTGAGTGCTATTACTTACTAATTTGTTAATCAGAGTTTCTTGTTAGTTAGTAGTTACTAGAATGTTGATAGTGTGTTACTCATTTGTTCCTGTGTACTTATTCATTAATGACGGAACAGTATTCTAAAGTTTTACCAAAAGTTGTTATCTAAAGAGGAAAGATCAGATGTTAATTTTCAACAAGACAATGCTCTTGCCCAAATTGCAGACAACCAAGAAGTATCTTGAGAATAAGTCCTTCAGGCTCATGTTTTGGCCTGGTCAGAGTCCAGATTTAAACCCTAGTAAATATTTGGTCTCACATTAAACACATCAAACTGGTAGACATTTTTCAACTACTCACTTTCAACTACACACTACAATTACTACTTTATCCACAGTATTTGGGCAATTCTTGCTAATTTCCTGACCAGCGATTTGTGATTTAAATGGTTAAGACCATTAAAAGACCACTAAATATTTTACCATTTTTGGCTTTGCCCCTTTTTTTTTTTTGCCCAGGAGTGTATAGTCTCAAATATATTTTATAATAAAACTATCATAACAGTGTAATTTTACCTTATCTGTCGAGATGATTCCAGCGCACAGCACATATTTACATATTCATGTAAATGTTGCTTTCAGCAGCGTGTATGGCGTTGGGGTGTTCATTACAAATACATTTCTGCAAAGGCATTTTTAATTTATTTTTATTTCTAAGCATAGAACAAAAAAGAACTTTGCCATGAGTATACATAGTATACATAGGGCCTTGAATCATCTCCTGTATGTTATTGTGTGCATGAACAATAAGTTTAAGTTTACTTAACAACCACTGGTTTCACCAATAACAAGGGTTTCTGAATTCTACATATAGCCCATTTAGGAAATGTTTCTGTTACCATTTACAGCTTGCCATAAGCAGAGATAATGTGTTGCCAAGTTATTGATTCATAAATGTCCAAAACACTTTAGTTTTGTAAATTTTTCTCTTTTTAACAATTCAGTAGCTGCATACTGTAGGTTTGTATCAATTAAATAGGACCATATACTTTTACAGGGCTTGGCATTAACACTCACCAACCCACCAAATGCGGGTGGATTTCAGCAGTGCCGTGTCGCAGTTGAATTTTATATATAATATATAGATTTTTCAATTGTAGTCTTTTAAAAAGTTTTCTGAAACAATAAATTAAGTGCAATGTATTGTTGTCAAAAATATTGGTTAAATTTTATATACATTTTTCAATTGTAGTGTTTTAAAAAGGCATCTGAAACAATAAATTAAGTGCAATGTAGTGTTGTCAAAAATATTGTTTGATACATATTGATACTGAAATATCTGAAACGCTTCCAATACTAATTTTCCACAGAACAGATACATGATTTCAGCTGCTCTCTCATCTCTCTGAAAGCGAGTTGACACACAAACCTGCCTCCCTTCACTTACTCATTTCATTTGATCCGGATGAATATTGTAGATGTTACAGTGTTTGAATTTCGCCGTGGGATTGCGCGTATTGCGTGCAATTTTACTTATTCCCGCAGATTTTGTGCTTATCCCGAAAGTGCGTGCAAAGTTCTTTTTCACTGCTTATTGTGTTTAAACAGTCAAATACACACAAAATAATATCAATATGCCAGTCTTGGCAAGTATTCACATTAACACAGTCAGTTATGTTTTAAGTGAACGTAAACAGTTGGGAAAGAAAATGCATGTATAACTGTATAATGGATCTGTGCGTCAAGTCTTAGTGTGTACTCACACTAGGCACGGTTGCCTTACACATTCACACTCACATTGTACTTAATGTTCCGGGCCGAGGCACGCTTACGTCATATACAATGTAACTTTTTGTATGGAAGAAAACAGGAAGAAAAAGCAGATACTGCCTAATAGATTTATAATTTATGCCGTGCAGCGACTTTCACTTGCACGTATAAGAGGATTATTATGAAGGCAGCTGATGTTAA
Source organism: Anabarilius grahami (assembly GCA_003731715.1). NCBI lineage: Eukaryota > Metazoa > Chordata > Actinopteri > Cypriniformes > Xenocyprididae > Anabarilius > Anabarilius grahami. Next base: position 1,178,583 of record RJVU01013765.1, on the reverse strand, counting down.
TGGAGAAATTTGCAGCTTTACTCACAAACTACAATTCCTGTTCATCAATAAGGTGAGAACCAGACCCGTTATAAACCCAAATACACTCAAATTAATTACATTAATTGAAAAGTGTACTATTCAAGTAGTAATAAAGATGTTTGCCATCGTAATGATGGCATGGTTAGCGCTCACACTGCATGCGTACCGTGCTCGAGCCCAACTGATCTGTGCTCTGGCCTACCTCTTCCAAGTGGGCCGGGGACGGCTAAAAGAACCGCACCCAGGCACGGTACGGAGTGTTCACACTAGTCAAACGAACCGGGCTTTGGGGGTCAAACGCTCTCTGGCTCGGTTCAGAGCGCCTAGTGTGAGTACACCCTTAAAGTGACAGCAGCCTAATATATCCTACCTGCTGCCAATAATAAAATATAAAAATATATGGCAGTTTTCCCCCATGGTATCAAAATAGTTAATGTCAATCCCTGCTTACATGTATAGCTTTACTTGGATAGTATGGAACTTTACTTGGAACTTTTAGATGTCTTTTAAATGAAACAGACTACCTGTTTCTTACTACATAAGAGTCTCATTCTAATTTTAAAAATTTTCATAATTCTGCCCCAATAACTTACAGTAGTCAATACAGTAGTTACTTAATCACTGTTATGAGGCAGTTTCGAAATGACAGAGAGGAGGATCCAAATGCAGTGACTATTTTATTAAAACAAAATAACAAAAGTAAATCCAGGCACCAAACAGGAGATTCCAACTGTGAGATAAACAGAGCACACATAACATCCACTAAAGACAACACTAGACAAAGAACATGACAAACACTGGGGTATATATACACAAGGGGTGATTGGCAAACAAGACACACCTGGGAACAAAACATGGCATAAAACAGTAAATAAGTCCACACAATCTCAGGAGAGCTCAAGACAGGAATCAAGACAATCAAGTTGAATTAAGAGAAATAAAATATATTCTATTCTTTGTTATCAACAACATGAAGTACATTAAACATACATTACATTGTGTCATGGTTTCTCTAACTGGTGTTTGTGAAGGAACCCCAGGGGGTTTGTGAGTTTAATGGAAAGCTTATAATTAAATAAAAAAGTTAACTTAAAATACATAATATTAGAATAATTAAAAAAATGTGAAAGATAAAAGCAAGGCATAGCAATACATGGTTAAATGACTTACTGAGTTTTATAATTAAAATAATAATTAATGTGTTTGTCAAGACTTCATTCGATATGCAATGTTGCAATTTTGAGAAAAAGTGAAATGATTTCTGTAAATCCAGTGGTCAAATGCTGTGTGGCCTCTCCATTATCCATGTAATTATAGCCAATGGACTAGTGGCTGGTCTTTGTGTGCAATTCCACAAAACTGGAAGACTTTTTGAATGTTTATATGTTGTAGGTTTTCTTTAGAAAGGAAATTTTAAAAGATTAAAAATAAGAATTAGGGAGAATAAATGAATTATGAATGATTTATTGCCATTGTGTGAGTAATATGTAATCATGTAATCAATAAAAAAAGTAACTGTCCGATTACAATTATTTTTCTAATTACAGTTATTTAAAAAAGAAATCTGATTACGTAATCCAGATTATAAAGTATGTAATCTGTTACTGCAAATAAAATAGTATTATTATTACATACTCCATCAGCATCCCTTAGCTTGACATTTTGTGTAATTTGATATGTACTCTTGTGCATTGCAGAGTAACTGTGGGCAGAGTATCAAAATCCGACGCGTGCTGATGAACTGCCCAGAGATCGTCACCATTGGCTTTGTGTGGGACGCTGAACAGTCTGACCTCACTGAAGATGTCATCCGCTCTTTGGGCCCAAACCTCAATCTTTCGGGGGTGAGGGTCAAGTCTCTCTGCATGACTGTAGCTTTAGGGTCAGTAATTTCACTCTAATGGCAATAAAAAGGACCTATTAATTGCCATTAGAATGAAATTACTGACCCTAAACATACAAGCTTGATAAAAATACTAATTTTAGAAGAAAATTTCAGATGGCACTTAGAGGCTTTTGCATCTGAAGTCTTCATATATATATATATATATATTCCCCAAGTCATATTTTTGGTCTCACTGCATGTATACATTTTAATGCCACATGGCTGTTTGCAAGTGTGTGATGCTAAAGTCAGCTATCTTTTGTCATACTCCCCTCTGTTAGACCTCAGTTTCCTCTTCAGCAGTCATATGAGTACTGGAGGCCAATATCACGTAATTTCTAGGTCACTACACCAGAGGAGACATCATGAACCTTGGCACAATATGACAAAATCATCCAGTTTGAACCCCATGCGCTGGAGGCAGTTTACCATTTTATTTTGATTTTGAGACATCAAAGTCTGTAGATTGAACTAATATTGCAGTTCTGCAGTAGACTATATGTGTCACATTGTGAAGCACAATGCTTCAAAATATCTCCAGTCTTTCATTTTCCTCACTCTGAGAGTTTTAAATGTCAGTTTGACTGTTTTCTCTGTTTATTCTTCAGCTGTTTTATAGAGTCACAGATGAAAATGCCAAGAAAAGAGATCTCCACCTGGTGGGAATGATCTGTTACTCTAGTCGACATTACCTAGCATTCGCTTTTCACAGCAAGTCTTCCAAATGGATCTTTTTTGATGATGCAACCGTGAAAGAGGTATTTAACAAAAAAACACACACACACACATTTTGTACATACAGTATGAGTGAAATAGTTACTCTATTTATTATTTGACACTTACCTCCTAAAAAGTGTTGGATGTGGGCTGTTAAATGAAATATTGTTGGTTCAAACACCACAAGGGTTGATCCATGAGATTCCACCATTATGTTTTTGATCATTGCACTTAACCTCAGCTTGTTGCAGAGAGACCTTGCATCTTGCAGCTTTACTGTCAGTAACTTTGGTTGAAAGACTTTGCTAAATGACTACTTACCACTGCATAAGCTATATACTGTATATTGTAAAATCTCAAAAAATCTCAAAGACTACAAATTATCCAACAGATTCTATCAGACTAAGATTTCCAACAAATATCTTATGCATGTTCAGATTTATATCACATTTTGTCTTCTGACATCATACTGTTATTGGCACAGTTATTGTTTTTATTGTGCAAACGGACTTTTTTGGAGTGGAACGACTCTTTTCTCCCTCATACTAAACATCTGAGCCTCATACCCTGTTTTGCATATTTAGTGGAGTAATAGCACCTGAGATAGAATTCCTAAAGCACTGCAATTTACTCTTTGCAGATCAGGCACAATGCCATTAGTTAACCAGTTGAAACAGCACATTTTTATGTCAGTTATTTAAATATATAATGACTAAAAAAAAACATAATTCATTCACATGTAGATGGAGCCCTGCACGACATGCGGGGGAAAACAAGATATTGTGGCGAATTAAAACTTTGTTCCACAACTTATTAATTCATACTCCTGTCTTAGTTAAGTGGTGGCCATGATGTACTTATTCATTCCATAATTTTAGTTAAACAGTGACAATGATTTAACTAAATTAAAATGAGGAACAAATTACATCAAGCTACATCAAGCATCTCTTTAGGATATAGTATACGGTCTACCATATGGTTTTGATATTGTATTAAGTTATGTAGCTTTTTCTTGGTATAAAAGTGGAGTCAGATGTGGACATTTGTTAATAAATCTATTTTTAGTTTTGATAATGAGGTGCAGACTAAATAAGCTAAGCTTAGTGCGCAGAGCTTAGTTAAGAGTTAGAACAAACACAGTCTTTACGTGATGTGATTTGTGTGCTGTGTCAAGGCAGCTAGCAGACGGTCGCTTAAGCCTGTCTGCTTCCTGGCCTGAGCCCCAGTGAGTCAGATACTCATACTATTACAAGGTTAGTTCACCCAAAAACAAAAATTCTGTTATGAATTTCATCTTTTTAATGAAATCAGAGAGCTTTCTGTCTCTCCATTGACAGCATACGCAACTACCACTTTCAAGCCCCAGAAAGGTAGTGAAGACATCATTAAAATAATCCTTGTTACCCAAGTGGTTTAACCCCAGTTTGATGAAGGGATCCGAGTACTTTGTTTGTGCAAAAAAACAAAAAAACAAAACATAATTTACCACCTTATTTACAAAATATTAATCTCCAATGCTCAATCATGAGAGCACCATGATGCATTCATGTTGTGTCGACATGTGAGTAGATGTTGTTGTGTGAAAGTGGTAAATTATGTTGTTGTTGTTTTTTTTTTGCACAAACAAAGCACTCGCATCACTTAATAAACTGAGGTTAAACGACTGGAGTCACATGGATTACTTTAATGATGTCTTTACTACCTTTCTTGGGCTTGAAAGTGGTAGTTGCAAAGGCTGTCAATGGAGGCACAGAAAGCTCTCAGATTTCATAAAAAATATCTTCATTTGTGTTCCAAAGATGAACGAAAGTCTTATGGGTTTGGAACGACATGAGGGTGAGTAATTAATGACAGAATTTACATTTTAGGGTGAACTAACCCTTTAAGCTTATTTAACAAATTTAAGAGTGGCACCTTCCTATAGGCGATTGAGTCATTCTCTCTTCAACAGACCAGGGCTGCGTTCAGCCCCGACAAAACCTTGCAAAACGTTTTTTAAACGAAAACGGTGGTGCGTTGAACACCCTGTTGTGATGACGCAAGCGTTGCAACTATGGCAGCTGAGAAGGCCATTCTCTGTGTTCTTTTTGAATAATTTTCGGAGCCTGATGATATCGATATAAATACGTGTTTAATACTGCAAAATACGCTCAATATTATAGTCACTGTCCTTGCCGTCCAGAATAAAAGAGAACATCCCAATCGAGTGAAGGGATTTGTGGAAACGTCTAATTATTGTGATACAACTTGCCTCGCATTTCAGGATGAAAAGACAAACATTTCAGGTCAAGGATAATCCACTTCTTTATCTATATATTATTTATCACTGTGTTATGATCTATATTATTTTTATTGTGAGTATTAGGCTTATCATTATTGCTGGTCACTGTTGTGCTATGGTATTGTAATATTTACTATTATATAATCAGAGGAGTATAGAAAAGTATATTAAAGTGTCACTTCACAATACAATAGCAAAATATATAAGTATAGTATTTTATGTTACATTAATACCCATTGTGCGAGCTGTCTCTTTAATATAGCGTGGTTTATATACATGTTGCCGCTGATTGGGCTGACATTTCTGACACACCCACCAAACAAGAGAAAACGTATCTCAAACCCGTTGCACACCGTTTCCAGGAAACATGTCGTTCAACCCGGAAACCGTAGCAAAACGTTGCGCACCGGTTTGTGCTTGAACGTGCCCCAGGTCTACATCAAAAATGTCTCGGGTTACAGATGTAACCCTGGTTCCCTGAGTAGGGAACGAGACGCTGCGTCATGACGCATTGGGAACATTCTGCGTGATTACGTCGTTGAAGCACTCTTGTATCTAACCAATCGTGTAGTGAGACGTCAGAGGCGGGTGACGTCACGGACCAGGAAACTATAAAGCATACCGGGATTCAGAGAACGCTAGCTTCTGAAATAAGTCTGAAGTAAGCGCTCGCAAGTATGCTGGGGGTACGGCAAGACGACGCAGTGTCTCGTTCCCTACTCAGGGAACCAGGGTTACATCTGTAACCCGAGACGTTCCCTTTCGTGGGAACTGTCGACGCTGCGTCATGACGCATTGGGAACGCAATCCCAACTACGCCGTAACGTCAAGTACTTGCTTTGTGTTAGCTTGACAAGACAGATGACCCTGGAGTGAAGCCACCATCAAGGTTGTAAAACCTGATAAATTTGTGCTGGCATGACCATCCAGCTACATCACATACATCATCAATGGAAATTCCAGACATCAAAGCCTTTGATGCCGCCATACCCCTGGTAGAATGGGCGCGGATAGCCAATGGAGAAGGCTGTCCGGCCGCTTCATATGCAAGTGAGATGGCCTCGACCACCCACTTGCTCATCCTCTGCTTAGATGCTGGGCCCCCTTTCTTAGGGGACCCATAACAGACAAATAATTGATCTGATTTTCGCCACAGGGCAGCTCTGTGGACATACGCATCCAAAGCCCTCACTGGGCAGAGCAGATTAAGTTTTTCCAGATCCGAAGATTCAAAAGGAGGAGGATAAAAGGCCTGAAGTACAATCGGACCTGGGACATTGGTGGGGACCTTTGGCACATAGCCAGGTCTAGCATGAAGGAATGCTTTCACCATTCCTGGAGCAAATTCGAGATAAAATGGAGCAACTGAAAGTGCTTGTAGATCTCCTATCCTCTTCAGAGAAGTGATAGCAAGTAGGAAGACAGTCTTTAGAGTGAGGAACCTTTCTGGAACCTCCTCTAGTGGTTCGAAGGGAGCCTCGGCTAACCCTTGCAATACCACGGCCAAGTCCCAGGCCGGAGTTCTTGTACACACCGGCGGCCTCAACCCCAGTGTGCCACAGAGGAAGCGTGTAACGAGGGGGTCTTGTCCTACCGAGGAATCCCCCTCTAGAGGAGCTTAATAGGCTGAGATAGCCGCAACATAGACCTTCAAGGTTGAAGGAGATAAACCCTCCGAGAATTTCTCTAGGAGGAATCGTAGCACGAAGCTAACAGAAGAGTGGACAGGGTCCGTATTATTTTGTCTACACCAAGTAGCAAATATATTCCATTTATAGAAATACAGCTTCCTCGTGGAGGGAGCTCTGGAGTTAAGGATGGTCTCCACAACCTCAATTGGGAGACCAGCATCTGTGAACCTGGCCCCCTCAGAGGCCAGACCCATAGCTTCCATAGTTCTGGGCGAGGATGTATTATCGTGCCGCCCGCTTGAGACAGGAGGTCCTGTTTGAGAGGAAGCTCCATTGGGGAGCCGTGTAAGAAGGACACTAGGTCCGAGAACCATATTCTGGTTGGCCAGTTCGGGGCTACCAGTATTAGGCTGGCCCCCTCTTGGCGTATTTTCTCCAGAACTCCCGGGAGCAGAGCGAACGGGGGAAATGCGCACAGACGTAGCCTCGGCCACGTCTGCACCATGACATCCAGACCCAGAGGTGCTGGATGTGTTAGGGAGTACCAGAGTGGACACTGGGTTGACTCTCCCGAAGCAAATAGGTCGACTTCCACTTGACCGAAATTTTTCCATATGAGATCCACCACTTCTGGGTGGAGTCTCCATTCCCCGGGCCTCGGCCCCTGCCTCGACAGGGCGTCTGCTCCCACGTTTTGATACCCCGGGATGTAAGCTGCCCTCAGCGAGAGCAGCTTCCCTAGGGACCATAGGAGGATCCGACGGGCCAAGTAATATAGTTGGCAAGACCGCAGACCCCCCTGATGGTTTTGTCCGTGCGGACCAACACATGGTGGTCTCTCAGGTCTGGGAGGAAGTGTTTCAATGCTAGAAACACCACCATCATCTCCAGCCGATTTATGTGCCAGGAGAGCTGATGGTCCTCCCATACACCCTGAGCTGAGCGACCACTCATGATTGCCCCCCAGCCCGTGAGGGAAGCATCTGTCGTAAGCATTACACGACGACCAGAAGCCCCCAACACGGGTCCCTGGGACAGGAACCAGGGATTTTTCCACATGACCAGGGCACGAAGGCATCGCCGCGTGACTTTGATCATGCGAAAAGGATTTCCCCTCAGAGAAAACCCCCTGGTCCTGAGCCACCACTGTAAGGGTCTCATGTGCAAAAGGCCAAAAGGTATGATGTTGGACGCAGCTGCCATCAGACCCAACAGTTTCTGGAACTGTTTTACAGTGAGTGACCGGCCTAATTTCACCCCTTTCATGGCTACGAGAATTGAACTCACACGAGCGAGGGACAGATGTGCCTGCATCGTGGTGGAGTCCCAGACTACACCTAGATAAGTGGTAGTCTGAGCCGGAACTAGCACACTCTTTTTGGCATGTGGGACAGAACAGCATCTCGATGCTGGACTGCCAGTTGCTCTGATTGAGCTAGGATCAACCAATCGTCTATATAATTCAGTACGCGGATGCCCTGGAGTCTCAATGGAGCCAGAGCTGCATCCAGGCACTTCATGAATGTGCAGGGTGATAGGCCGAAAGGAAGAACCCTGTATTGGTAAGCTTCGCCCCCGAAAGCAAACCTAAGGAACTTCCTATGATGAGGATGGATGGACACATGAAAGTACGCATCTCTCAGGTCTATCACCACAAACCAGTCCTCGGACTTGATCTTTGGAATAATCTGTTTGAGTGTAAGCATCTTGAATTTGAGCTTTTGTATGGAGCGATTTAGCACACGTAAATCTATGATAGGACGTAGTCCTCCATCCTTCTTTGGAACAATGAAGTAACGGCTGTAAAAGCCTGACAGCTTGCTGGGAGGAGGAACCCTTTCTATAGCTCCTTTTTGCAAGAGCGTCATAACCTCTTGTTCCATAACCAGAGCCTGCTCGGGGGTCACCACTGTGGGAAGGACCCCGTTGAATCTGGGCGGGCGAGACCTGAACTGAATTCTGTAACCCTTTTCTATGATGAGCAGCACCCATTTCGATATATTCGGTAGAAGTTTCCATTCTGCCATAAAATCTACTGAGGGAACCAGTCTCTCGAGACTGGCCTCTGGTGTTTTTTGAGCACTTTATTCGACGTTCTGAAGTGGCGCACCGGCAGAAGACGAATCAAGTGATGACCAGCCCTCCTCGGAGGGTCGGTGGAGACCGCTGCGCCCTGATGCACACTGGGTGGCAGGGTTAGCAGAACGGCCCCCTGAGGGCACCAAAGAGGGATAGGTACCAAGTATTTAATACCCAACCCTCTCTGGAGGGGGCTGCCCTCCAATGTCCCGCGCCACTGGCATCAGGACCTCTTCGAAGCCTTCTTGGTGATAATTACAGTCCGCAGATCTGTGTTACCCCACAAAGACTTCAGCTGTGTCGCCTGTCCCTGTCCCCAAGCTTTCTGCGGGGGAGCACAGGTGGCGACACTTTCTTTGGATGAGCGGTCAGACCAGTGCCCTGAAACGGCAAACCGGCAGAGAACATCTGAACTGACCGCTCTACAATCCTCCTCTTTCTTGGAGGAACACTGGAAACCACTGCGCCCTGAAGCACACGAGGTGGCAGGGTTGGCAGAACGGTCTCCTTTATTTTCTTTTAAATTCCTCAGAATTTAATGTATTCAATATTTCATTTAATCCTCAAATTAAATGCAGCCAGTTCTTATATATGTATATATTTTTTAACAGGCTGAATATATTTAGAATACAAAAAAGAATTATAGCTCGTAATAATTCGCAAGGTATTTTAGGGAAAGAGAGAAACGGAAACTCCCGTCTACTCAGATCCCTCAATATATAAATACATATAATTACGGACACGTGATCTATGCGCAGCCTCGGCAAACGCAAGACCTGAGCCGTATATTCATTCTTGCAGACTTAATCTATGCGCTGCCTCGGCGACGCGAGATCCGAGCTATATATTCTTTAATGAAAACTCAATCCACGCGCTGCCTCGGCCAGCGCGAGATCCGAGCCTTGCGTTAGACTTTTATTCCCTCGAGAATAAAGCCAACAGGAGTGGAGCTACAAAACTCCCGCTAGAGCATACTTCTCTTCGGGACATTTTTATGAATGAACACTGTCACTGTCAGTTGTGAGCTGACGTGCATACTCCACTACCAGCAAACAACACATAAATCGTGTGTATCCCCACTCGCTTTGTAGTGTAGCACAGGGGGAAACGCGATTCAAACTGCTGTTCACTATTGTGAGGTGGCGAGTCCTCAGATCGATATCACAATATCCACCTCCTCAGAGCTGGACATGTGA
>RJVU01013765.1:1094371-1168671 GCA_003731715.1 Anabarilius grahami | reverse complement strand
CGAGATCCGAGCCTTGCGTTAGACTTTTATTCCCTCGAGAATAAAGCCAACAGGAGTGGAGCTACAAAACTCCCGCTAGAGCATACTTCTCTTCGGGACATTTTTATGAATGAACACTGTCACTGTCAGTTGTGAGCTGACGTGCATACTCCACTACCAGCAAACAACACATAAATCGTGTGTATCCCCACTCGCTTTGTAGTGTAGCACAGGGGGAAACGCGATTCAAACTGCTGTTCACTATTGTGAGGTGGCGAGTCCTCAGATCGATATCACAATATCCACCTCCTCAGAGCTGGACATGTGAATACCGGTGCCTCAACCCGGGGGAAGAAAACGCAGAGCGTGCTTCCACCTGGGAGACGGCACTGAACCTGGCAGGTAAGGACAGAGAAAGGGCGGCGCCCGTCTCTAACCCCTCTGTCAGATTTGTGAACCCCACGAATGGAGCCGCCGCCCTGCCTCAGCAGAAGCGGGACCCGATCCGCGGGTAACACTGGAACACAGCGTCCTGAGAGTGAGTTTTTACAGTGCACACAGACAGCTCCCTCGAGAGATGCCTGGGCATGCTCAACTCCCATTCAACTGCTACTCGCCACAATACGTGTCTTTTTTATATATAAATATGGATTGATGTGGGATACTCTTGTCCTCAGACGAAGAGATCGTGACTTGTTTATATGTAATAAGACAAACAACACCAAATAAGACACACGATAACATAGAGCGCTTGCTGAAGACAACAGAAGCTAGCATTCTCTGAATCCCGGTATGCTTTATAGTTTCCTGGTCCGTGACGTCACCCGCCTCTGACGTCTCGCTACATGATTGGTTAGATACAAGAGTGCTTCAACGACGTAATCACGCAGAAGGTTCCCAATGCGTCATGACGCAGTGTCAACAGTTCCCACGAAAGGGAACTATTGCAAGTACAGTATCTCTGAATGCTGTTTTACTGTACTCTCTTGACACCATTCACATAATCACCACCTTTTTGAATAGGACCAGAGCAGATTACAGTGTTATCTTGCTAGCACACACTCCTCTTTAAAATTACTTTTTGAATTCCCCAACTGGTAAAGCCAGATGTTATTAGTGCCGGCATGAATAATAATAGCAAGCACTTTTAAATATACCTTTGAACGAAGAGTGTCTGGCTCCCAGTTTGCATTGCACTGGATTTGCATTTTCACTAAAAACTAGTGAAAAGCTACATCATCACACTCTGTATACAACCAGTGCTCAAAGTGGGGAAAAAAAGTGCCAGTACTCCCAAGGGTTGAAATCACAGTCCAGGGAGGTCAGAGTACTGGCAACATGTGAGAAGTGCCGATACGCAAGAAAATGTGAGGGTACAGTACAGATTAAAATATAGAAATGCCAGTACTGCATACCGGTGTGTACCAGCCCGCTTCGAACACTGGGTACAGCAGCTTGTCACTGGGGCAGTACCCTAAAGGTTCATCTTACCATAGTTCACAGTAGTACCTTAAAGGATTAGTTCACTTTCAAATAAAATTTTCCTGATAATTCACTCACCCCCATGTCATCCAAGATGTCCATATCCTTCTTTCTTCAGTCGAAAATAAATTAAGGTTTTTGATGAAAACATTCCAGGATTATTCTCCTTATAGTACACTTCAATTGCCTCCAAATGGTTGAAGGTCAAAATTAATTTATTTTCGACTGAAGAAAGAAAGACATGAACATCTTGGATGACATGGGGGTGAGTAAATTATCAGGAAAATTGTATTTGAAAGTGAACTAATCCTTTAAGGGTATATATATATCACTACTCTAAGTATTAAAATGCAATTTTTAGGGGTTGATAAGGTATGAAGTTGCCCTTTTAGGGGTTCTGCCCCAGTGACAAGCTAGTGTACCCCTGAAGGTACAATTTTTGCACATTTTCTTCTAAATGTGGTGAGCTCTCTGATATTTGAACCTCTTGTTGTTTATTGATATATTCTTGTATCCAATATCTTATATCTAGATTGGCTCCAAGTGGAAAGATGTGGCATCTAAATGTATCCGAGGTCACTTCCAGCCACTCCTCTTGTTCTATGCCAACCCAGATGGTACTGCAGTGTCCAATGAGGACGCCCCCAGACAGACCACAATGTGGTCCCGTTATAACTCGCCCCTCAATGGGAAAGGGACAGGTAAGACTGCTCATTTTTGTTCAAGAGTGTTTAAACTGAGGAGGTGATCAAAAAAATTTGGCCAATGATTTTAAAATCCCTTGAATAAATTGCTGTTTTTTTTTTAACACTAATACTTGAAAACATACCTTATAATATTTATTATTATTATTTTTGGCTGTGTGGCTTGGGGTGTAATCTTTTTAAACATGTTATATTTTGACTATTAAAAATTTATTCTGTTGGACCCAACATCAAGTTGATTGCAGAGTTAATAAAATAAATTTTATTAACTACAATTTTATTAAATTTTATTATCACTACAAAAGTATTTTTTATTATTATGAACAACCTTTTGTATAGAAATTAGGTACAGACCACTTTTTGATGAGTGCTGAGAGTTTTTTTAAATTGTGTTTTTTTCCATTACAGTATTCTATTTGTAACTCTGATTTTGAGCACAAATCCCAATTTTGCGGTAAGCGTTTGCTGGGTGGATGAGTTGATTTCTGCTCGGGTTTCTGAACTCTACCAAGGACAGGGATTATCACCCACACACACTTTCTCTCTCTGCCTTTCACTTTATCGGTCTCTCTCTTTCTGTCTCTTCTAATCCTTTCCCTCTGGCCTCTGCATTGCACAGTTATTCTCTTGTCCCCTCTACCGAATTTTCCCTCCATTCTCTATTCAATTCTTGCTTTCCTCTGACTGATGTGCTAAATGGATATTCTCCCCAGGCTGTCATACTCACAGAGCTCTATTGGAATGGGAAAGCATTCTTATTTTCCCATGAAAAACTGTAAGTAGTGTTTGTCTTTCTTTTCTTTTCCCTGTAAGTTTCATTGATTTTATTCTATTTGTGTCAATAGCAGACCACAGAAGGGTTTAGCAACCCTTTAGATTAGTATGTGCAGTTTTATGCACAGTGGGATGCAGCACAGAGTGGTGTTGTGCATGGGTAACTATTGCAGTTGTGCAGCAAATTTGTCCACTCAATAACTTCCCTCCTCTGCTGGACCTTTGTGTGTATCTTTGGTAGTTGCTCAGTCTTTTGTAGACTGTGAAAGGTCTTAATGTGTTTCCTGGATTTGTTCCTCTGGTACTTTTGGAAGGATGTTTAATGTGGGATCTGTGCCAGCTTGTTCCTGTAGTCTCTGCTGAGCTCTGTACTTTAGACTGAGTTGGCAACACTTCTGCTGAGCAGAACACAGATGCTCTCTTGGTAATGATAGACTGCTGCAGTGCCCGTGATTTCATCAAAGTTGCTATCTTTTCGTTTGCTTCAAATAATGGGCTTAAAAACAACAATACCTAAGTTTGGCTCCAGTTGTTAGTGAATAGGAGAACATCAGTCAAATTAGTCATTAAATGTTTTGTATGTTGGTATATTTAGCAAAGACTTAGGCAGTACTAATAATAAACTCTAACAGCACTCTATTTTTCATCTGATGTCAAATTCTGTTACTGGTTTAAAATAATTTCCCCTGAAAATGGTAAAGAAGTGCCAGAGACATAGTGTAGTGGTTAGTGCACTTGTACCTAGAGTACATGTTGGTGCTCTTATCACACTTATCATTTAGAGTCCTCACTATCCCTATAAATAAAACTGGCCAAGAAAAAAGCCAAACATTACAAGAACATAAAAAAAATAATAATAATCATTTTATTATCATTGTAGTATTATAGTAATCACTGATGTGTACTCACAGTCAGTTCATGTTCCGTTCAGTTCATATTAGTTCATATTGTGATTAAAGCCGGCATGAACCAGAAATTGCAATAGTCTTTTCTTTCCTTTTTTTGTGATGTATATCCGAGTGAAACGGCTTCTTGAACAAGAAAAAAACAATTGGAAAAACTTGATTTTGTCCATCTAGAGTTTAATGAATGATTGGATCGTTGTGGTTTTCTATTGCTGTGATCTCATGTGAGTGACAGGTTGTCCTGCCCTCGTGCACGCCATAAGAGAAGAGAAGAGATGTTGCTGCAAGAGGGAGGGGAAGATATTTTGACTAAAATTATGAGGGCATATGAGTTTTTTTTTAGTTTTAAATCGCTCTCTCGAAGGTAGATTATATTATGATTCATGTAGATTAAAACCCAATACATTTTCTATTGTTTACTTACTTTCGTGTACTTACCTAAGAAAATACTGGGTAATGTAATGTAACTACAGGGGTTAAGATTAGGTTAAGGGGTAGGTTCAGGGTTATTATTTAGTCATTGCCCAGTTACTGTAATTACTGTAATAAGTACATCATATGCACATGGGGAACAGGACTGACTATGTTTGTTTAATTTATTATACAGTATTTATGTGTGTACAGTTGCAGATCCACATTGCTCTTCATCTATGGGGAATGCAGTAATCCATGCACTTGTTTTTTCCCTATTGAAACATCTAGGGCAGCTCACTGCATGTCCTATATAAACACATAATAAGCAAGTTTGTCCTCCCTCTCTCCCAGCAGAAGTTTGCAGACACAGCAGAGATGTAATATAGTTTAGCAGGCCGTTTCTACCCAAAGCTGTTTGATGAGTTACAGATTGCATTGGCTTATTTGATTACTTAACTTTCTCTGGATGAGATACAGAATTAATTTGTAAAGGTCTTTCTCTGCAAATAAACCATGAAAATAGGTCAGTCTACAACAAGATACTATTAAGCTGTAGGGCATTATATTAATCACATTATATGCCCCTTGCATCATGTGTTACGACTAAATAAATGTTGCTGTTATTTGCAAATAATGTATTTTGCAAAAGATTACACCAGCCAACAGTCAAGCCCAGTCATCATTTACTCGCCCTTGTGTCGTTCCAAACTCGCATTTCTTTCTTATCTGACTTGTCTTTCTTCTGTGGAGCACAAAAGGATAAGTTTACCAGAATGTTCTCACTGCTCTTTTAAAAAATTATGGTTTGGTTTCAAACATACAACTATAGCTTTTTCAGTATTTTCTTTCCCTTTTTGGCTTTCATTTGACATGCAGGTAAAAATAGTAGGCTAAATCGTGCACACGCTTTGCTAAGTCGTTCCCTCAATTTACTAAATCGTGTGCATGCTTTACGTTTTTTTCCCTGCATGTCATGTGTGGGGCTCTGTAGTATGGAAAACAGTGGTTTGAATTTTCTGCCAAATTTCTCCTGTTGTATCCCATTGAAGAGAAGGGTTGGATCTACATGAGGGTGAGTAAATTATGACATTTTTAAACTATTAAAAACTATTTAAAACTGACGATTCTGCAAAATATCTACAAAGTATCAGTGTTATTTTACTATTATTTATATAATATTATAGTATTTAATAACATTCTGAATTTGCTTTTGTTGTTCATTTTAATTTTAATTTTGTTATGTGCTTTTTCATCCAATATTTATATTTTGTTGTATTTCATCTTTATTTCAGTTACAGGAAATTATTTAAAGTTTATTTTTACTTAACAATAACAAAACTGCTAATTATTGACATGTAAACACTAAATATTAATGCAAATTTAGTAAAAATTATTGTATTAAAAAATGTTGTGTTTTCAGTGTTTTGAAACACACTGAACTAAAATTTCAATGTAATAAATCTACTTAAGAAACTAAATTTTTGCAGAAGTCTAATTAAATGTAGGCTTACCCCTGTGATTTCTCTGTCTCTCTTTCTCTGTTACAGACACTCAGCTGTCAAGCTCTAAGAAGCTAGACAGTGTGAGAGATGTGAGTGCAGGTTCCCAACGAACAAATCAGGGATCCCAAAAAACACCAATGCAGTCCTCAACCAATCGTTGTAAGTTGTAAAGTATTTAATGCTTCCATGCAATGGTTAAAGGGTTACTCCACCCAAAATTGAAAATCCTCTCATCATTTACACACCCTCATGCTGTCCCAGTTGTATATGACTTTCTTTCTTCAGATGAACACAAGCAAAGACTTGTAGAAAAATAATCAGTCCATATAACACAAGTGGATGAGTCCCTCAAAGTTGACGCTTCAAAAACCACACAAAATGACCACAACGGTAATCCAGCGGTAATTCTCACTTCTCGCCTGAGCTTCACAACACGGTTATGTCAGGCTTTACAACATGCTGATGTAGTGATTCACGACACTATCATGAACTCACATACGACAGCTGGAAGCAATTGCTTATATTTAAAAAACTATTAAAATATTTGTATTTTCTTTTCACTCACCTGTTGTTTCACTTCAGAAGACATCGATTCATTAGCTGGGGTAGTAAGGATTACCGTTGCATTCACTTTGTTTTCATTTGTGTTTATTTAAAGAAAGTCTTATAAAGTACATCTGGAATGACATGAGGGTGTGTAAATGATAAGAGAATTTTCATTTTGGGTGGAATATCCCTTTAACTAAAGAGAGAAACATAGTTTGAAGGAATTGAAGTTCTGGCATGAAACTCTAATGGGCAGGCTAATAGGTCCTTTAACTCAACCTGCTTGTAATCACAACATTATCTATAGGACACAGATGATTGGTTCCTGCTGTATTAGTAGCCAATGAGCTTGTGTGCTAAATCTTCAAATACATGAGTAGCATAATTTTCTGGTCTTAGACAACTTACAATAGACAATTTTCTGCTCTTTAAGAGTTTTGATCCAATTTCTCCTTTTTCAATGTCCCAGTTAAAGTGCTTCCAGAAAGTCCCAGCAGGTTCCGAGAGTCTTCCAGAGATTTTTCTCACCGAGGAGGAGGACAGAGGAGAGAGAGTGAAAGAAGCTACCGAAGATCAGACTCTCTCCAGCACAAAGGTATGTTAATGAAAGATACATATTTATAATGAAATATTTGCATTATTACATCTAAAACAAATTCTTATCCTGTGGACAGTAGCCTTTGTAGAGCCCATTATATTTTTCTCTATAATAAATCCAACAAAATAATGCAGTTCTAATGATAATTCAAACAGAAGTGTCAAACAACAACTTTTTTTTTTACTAATGTGCTCATAAAATATTTACACTTTAATCATATTATAGTATTAGTGTAGACAATACTTCACTCATCCATTTTTACCTTGCAGTTTTTGAATTTTGTAGTTCATGGAGATTTGTGTGTTGCACATGTAATACGGTTTCCACTGGTAATATGCATCAATCACCCACAAGCCAAAAAAGAATTGCTAAACCTTTTCATGAGCACTAGAGCCCCTTTAGCATAAGCCGATTTTAGACTTTTATTTTGCTACTGTAGTCCTGTCTTTTTTTGCTTATGTCTCTGAAATTAGGTTTCATATGAGAATTTATATGCATTTATGCATCTTTTGCAATGAAAGACAGTATAAACATATGTGTCGTTTTTATATACAGGCCATATATATATATATAATGGTGTTGATCAATCAGACATTTTGACACTATCAACTTTTAATATTATTAATGGATTTTAAATGTTTTTATTATTCACTATTGAGTCCACAGAACAATCAAATAAATAAATGCATCAGTCATTTGAATTTACAATGAATTAACTAAAATAGTGAATCAATGCAATTTTTTTCCCTCTGTGAATCTTATTACTTGTTGGCTCACGAGCCAGCATATACAGTCACTGTTTATTTAGTTGAGATTGCAGCTTACAGATATTTTTCTGGGAGTTTGAAAACATGAAAGAAGCCATGTGCCCAATGTGATTCAACATTTCTATTTTCAGCTGGGGGCGCTTGCTCTGACAGACGGAGCTTCTAAGGGCAACTTACACAGAGGAAAAAGTTTAATACTGGCTAACCTCCAAAATAACCATCTGTCCTATTAAACAGGATGCAGAAAGCATATTTCTGTTAAAAGAGGCTTAATATTCATGTTAAAATCAGCTGTAACCTTATAAATGACTGAGTCTTACTAGCATGTACAGTTGTTTTTGGTAACACTTTACAATAAGATTCCATTTGATAACAATAGTTAACATGAATTAAAAATTCAAAATACTTCAAATGTTAATTTCAACATTATTAAAATCAAAAGTTGTATCTGTTAATATTATTTAATTTACCTGAGCTTACATGAACTAACAATGAATGATTTTTATTAAGTGACATTAAAAAAGATAATACTATAGCAAATGTATTGCTCGCTGTTAATTATAGTGAGTGCAATAACTAATGTTATCTATTGGGACCTTATTTGTAAAGTGTTACCTTTTTTTCAGTTAAGTAAAAGCAAAATAATTATAAATTTTTTATCTCTCATACTTTTACATATAGATAACACTTTAGAGCTTTCATTAACTAAACTACTAAATATATTACTACATTACATAGGCCTATTATCTTCCATCATTAATGTGCATTTACATAATTAGAAACAGCATGAAACTATCATTTATATCTACTGTTCCCCCAAACACCATTTAGACATTTAAACATTTCAGAATGTATTTACTTTAGATAACAAAATATCAAACAAAGTGACATACTTAAATAAAAAAATAAAAATAAAATATTTTTTAGAGTCAGTTCCCCTTAAGTGTCATAAAATATGACAACTGGACCATGTCTTGATTTTGAAGAGTCTATCAGTTGTTTTAAAATGTGACATGTAACACTTTTTGTCAGTTGCTTGGCTTGAAAATTGTATATTTGCAATCATTCTTTAAATGATGTTATATGTTATTTAAGACATTCATTAATTTGAAATAGATTAGGTATTCAAATATATTTTGGACCACTGTTTATTTATATTCATAATTAGATTTTTTTTTAGATATGACATATCCTCGATCATCTTCTCCCCCTGAAAATGGCCCGAGGTTTCATTCTGATCAGAGACAGAGAACTCTCTCCTCACGAGTCTCTCGACCTGAGCATTCTTCAGTACATCCTCGTGTATCACCCCAGGAGTCACGCTTAAACCAGGGAATGGCCACTGGCACCAGTCGTCACATTGAATCATCATCCCTCTTCCATCGTGGGTCCACAAATGTCCCAGAGCGTGGCAAGTCCAAGCCCTCATGGAAACCAGTGCGAGAGGTCTTGAATGTAGACAGTGTGCTGAGCGAACTAGAACAACGGCAGCAGCAGCAGCAGCGTGGGAGTCCTCGATGTGTCCGTCGCTTTGATCATGAGAGAGGGCTGATGAAGGAGAAACAAAAAGGTCTGATGACTATTTACGAAGATGACTCACGGTTGGAGACTGAAAGTCAAAGCTCCCAGGAGTCTCAGCGACAGATGATGGTGACCAGACCTAAAGGTGGAGCAAATATAGCACAGCGGAGTGATAATTGGATGATCCAGAGGACAGAGTCAGGATATGAGAGCAGTGATAGGTTGAGCAGTGGTTCCACCAATCCTGACTCACCAGGTGTTGAGAACTTCACAGGCAAAGAGCTCAGACTCAGTCAAGAAGCACAGCACCTCAGGTAGGAGAAATGAGGTAAAGATAGGTGTGATGTTTTTCTTTTGGATTCGTTGGTCTTAATGCAGTGGTGTGTTTTCCCAGGGATCAAGGCCATAATAATCAAGGTGACTCAAAAATGGAGGCAGTGCGTTCTCCGCTGTATCACAGTGAGTATTACTCATACACCATGGCATCAAGTCACCTTTCACAAAAATAATAAATCAACATTGATAATAATAATTTAAAAAAATAATAAATGTTTCTTGAGCAGCAAATCATCATATTAAAATCATGTGATCATAAGATCATGTGACTCTGAAGCCTGGAATAATGATGCTGAAAATTCAGCTTTGTCATCACGGGAATAAATTACATTTTTAAATGTATTAAAATAAAAAACACAACTTCCTTCTATTTTGTGCACATGATAGTGAATGTACGTTCATTTTGTCAATAACAGAATACACCTTTCGGACAAAATGCACTCAGCATGTCATGAAAACCAATCTGTTCACTAAAAGTTTATGTACATTACATTTCATAAATCAGCATTCAGCACACCACAAAAAGCTCATTCTGTGGAGTACATATTATTTTTTAACCCCCTTTCATGGACTAAATATATATTTCATTCACAGAATGAGCATTTCAGGTCACATTTGGCACCCCATATAGTAGCATGTGCTCAAAAGGATGTTTTAGTTTAAGCTACAAATGAAACCAAGCTCCATCGAACCCCAAAAGATAGACAGGCATTTGGAGTCATTCAAAAAGACTGACTCATCTACAGTTTTGTCATGTTTTTGTATACTTTGCGATTTTACGCAACTGTAATTCTCTCTAATTCCATGGTAGCACATGGTAGCATGCCAAAAACTGAGAAAATCCCTCTCTCTCCTTCTTCTACTGAGCAAAAAGAGACAGAAGCAGCTTAAAATTTCAAATACTTCATCCCACTAAAGAGTGTTGTATTACGTTGGAAAATGGGGATGGAGGAGGAAGAGATAGATAAAATCAAATTCTTTATAATGTTGCACCATGGTCGATCGGCTTGTGAGGCAGTCACAGAATCAGCCCCTTGTCATCTCTGACTTTCAAATCTGCATGAACTATTTCTGAATCTTGGTTTCCCAGAAGTCATGGAATTTTAAAGCCCCTTCTTAGTAAAGAAAAAAAAGCACCAGAAGCTTATGTGCCAGTAGGACGGCACACAATCAGTAAGGGAGAGAAATACAGGAGTACAGTGAAAGTGAAAATAGAAAAGCATCATCAGTTGTAAAATGTATTCTATAAGCTTGCTAATGCCTAAATCTTAGACTTAGAGCATGTGTTGTATCCTGTGGCTTTTATCCTCACATGGAACTCAGCAGGTTGGCAGGAAAGAGATGAATAGTCTATCTATTTATAAATAAGTGAGTAGGATGTGTCCTAGTGAGTGTGTCTGTGCCCACTGCGATACAGCTAGGGGGATTTTGGCAGTTCTGTTCCTTTGCTGCTACACACCCATGGCAGAGATGCAAAAATCCACCTTTTAGGCTTTATTGTCTGTTGTTTTATGTCTTAAAAAATAAATTATTTGTTTGCATTTTGTTCCCTCAGGTAAACATTTGGTTAAAATTCAGGGAAAGAACTCAGAACATCTCATGAAAGGCAGCCCAAGTTCAAGGTATTTGCAGGCTTTGTCTTTACACTGCAACTATGTTACAATATATAGTTTACATTTATAACAGCATTGATCACAAGAATATAAAGAAAAATATATAAGAATATAAACCTTCAAAGAAATGTTAAATACAAGTTAAATATCCAGTCCATTATCAACTTGTATGCATACAAATAATTAATTGACAGTTCTGCACATAGGTCAGTGACATGCCTCTAATTTATTTTATTTTTTTCCAGAAACACATTAAAATGCAATTCATATTATGACTTTTATACACCTTATGTTTTTAATTTATGAATTAAATGCATTTTTAAGGGGAATAAAGTAAAAATGTGAGGGTGATGTAACTGTACTGATATACTAATGAAGAAAAAAGCCTCATTTAAAGAACATACTGTAGTTACTCACACAAGTTATACCACATGACATTTGTGATTTTTGAATCATTAAATTCAAAACATATGAAATCAACATCAATACAAGAGGACATTTCTAAAAACTTTTTATTCTTACATATTTGTTTTAAACTAGATTTTTACAAGACTAATCCTTTTCTTCATCATGGACACTTTGACTCCTTTTACAATCAAAGTCTATAGGGCGACTGTATAATGGTCAATTTCTGTAGTTTTGTTGTTGTTGTTGTTGTTAGTTTGTTTTGTTAGTTTGAATGAGACAATACAGTATGTTAAGAAAATATCTGAAATATGTCAATATGGTGAAATAAGGTGACATCTAAATAAAAGTATTCATGTTTCACAGAAGGAAGCTTAGATACTCATCCTGTGGTGCCAGGAAAGTGGGCAACACAGAGAAAGACCCATCGGCCAGTGACCTTCAAGCAGAGCAACAGGAAGTTTCCATGCGATGGCACCACAGCCCAGAAAGCCCCCTTTTGCGCCGCCTGGGCAAGATCAGCAGTTCAGAGTGTAACAGTTCTGATGAACTCACTAACCCTCTTTCAGAGCAGGAAGACAGTGCTTATCGTTCTAGCACTAGTGAAGTCGCTCCACACGAATCACCGGGTCCTAATCGCACCATTTACCCTTTGCAGCCGAAGGAAGAGTCAGCAATAGCTCCATCAATGCCAACTCACTCCAAACACGCACAGCGACCGATTGAGATAAAGACTCCGCCCTTCCGTCCCAGAATTTTACAGGAGCCATCACAGACAGCATCCAGAGCATCCGGTCGTGGTATTTCATCGTTGCACACCACCGCAGTACACAAGAGAATGGAAATCAATGGCACATGCCCAAGCTCATCAGATGTGAGCTCAAAATCATGTTCTGACCAGGAAAGAGGGGAGCAGGTGTCCAGCGAGCCTGAGGAAAGATCTTGTGGGTGGGATAAGCCATCTGCTTCAGTGTCTCCAGGATCAGGAGTAGCGCTGACTACTTATTTCTCTGTGGATAATTGTATGACAGACACCTACAGACTAAAGTATCACCACCAGAGGCCGTTGGTCCTCTCCATGCCTGAGCCAAGAGGAGCTGTTAAGGACGCGAGAGACTCTGGACACTCAAACCGCATAGAGAACCAATCTGAGCGTGCCAAAAATAAGCCTGACTCTGGTATGTTAAAGCTCAGCTAAGCTATTCATTCATTCATTGATATATTGTCATATTGACACTACCGTTCCAAAGTTTGGGGTCGATAAGATTTTTTTTGAAGTTTTTGATCACCAAGGCTAATTTATTTCACCAAAAAACAGTAAACACAGTAAAATTGAGAAATATTATTTCAATTTTAAATAACTGTTTTCTATTTAATTATTATTTTTTCATTAAATGTGATTTATTCCTGTGATGGAAAATTCAAAGCTGAATATTCAGCCTCAATACTCCAGTCTTCAGTGTCACATGATCCTTCAGAAATCATTCTAATATGCTGATTTGGTGCTCAAGTATTATTATTATTAATTTTGTTCAATAGTTGTGCTGCTTAATATTTTTGTAACATTATACATGTCTTTACTGTTACTTTTGATCAATTTAAAGCATCCTTCCTGAAAAAAAAATAATCTTACTGATCCCAAACGATTGAATGGCAGTTTATGGATTTAGTAACTTACCAACTGCAGTTAGTAGCTTAACTAAACTAAATTGTCCTTTTCAGGCAATAGCATCAATAAGCCCACTGCCAAATGGCACCCTGTGACTTCAAAAGGGCTAGATGAACATGGATATTTGTGAAAGTTATGGTAAGTTCTCACTAAACCTTGAGATACTGTTGTAAATTTAAAAGTTTAAAAAGTACAGTTCTTTAAGTAATAATATTGCACATTGCACAGATATCTTTTCAACTTAAAAGTTTAAAAAGTACAAGACTCCGATGTTTAATAACAAAATAAACGTATAAAATGTATACACTACATGGATGAGTACTTAAGTGCATAGTGTATAGTGCGCCATTTGGAATGCAGCTAATGCTTTGATAGCATTAACATAACATAGCAATTGCTAAATGAATATGGCATTTAACACACCTATTCTCAAACAAAGCTCATGATCCACTTGTTAAAAGAAACAAGTTCATAAAACTGTGTAACACTTCAGATTTGTTTGAAATGTGTCAGTTTTGTAAACTCAAAAGAAAGGTTCTAAATATGCATAAAAGTTCATTTGATTTAACTCATTTGTTTAATTTAAGTTTACCCTACACAAACCAATGAATTATTTTGAGCATTAGGGTTTACAGTTTAAATTAAAAACTGTCTACAGTACCAGTCAGACATTTTGACACATCTGACTGAATGTAAGTTTCTCATGATCTAAAAGCTCTTTTTATCTAAAGTACCTGGAAATCTTGACAATAGAGCTCAAAAATGTTTACACACGTAAGCTACCCCGATAAATTAGAGGGATAACTAGAACATTCATAATTTTACTGTTTTAAACTTACAGCTCTGTAGTTACTGTAAGCAACACAACAAAAAAACAATGTAGATATCAGCCATTTATAATGTAAATAACACACAGCAGAGAATTATGCTGACAAAGACCATAAAGGAGCATTATCTAATGAAACTGTCTTCAAGCTTCAGGCAAGCACAATGTTTAGCTGAACCAAGCAAACTAAGACTGTTACCTGGCAGATGGTGTGTGCAATGCCCTATTATTTTGATAAAGAATCTAAAAAGAGATAGGCTAGTGGTGAGAATATAATAAAGATAATGGCAGGTGAATTTGTACCTTAATGAANTAACACACAGCAGAGAATTATGCTGACAAAGACCATAAAGGAGCATTATCTAATGAAACTGTCTTCAAGCTTCAGGCAAGCACAGTGTTTAGCTGAACCAAGCAAACTAAGACTGTTACCTGGCAGATGGTGTGTGCAATGCCCTATTATTTTGATAAAGAATCTAAAAAGAGATAGGCTAGTGGTGAGAATATAATAAAGATACTGGCAGGTGAATTTGTTACCTTAATGAACTTGATTAATGGTATAATTTGTTCTAAATAAACATTTATTAAAGAAAATGCAACCTTTAACAATATGCAAACACAATCAGCACTACTATTTTATAAAAATCTAATTTATAAAGCTATTTCAGTGTATTAATAAATACTATAATACTGTATAAATCATATCAAAATAAAAGAATATATTCTGTTGCGTATTTAGCTATTGATTGACTATTACTAATTCTGTATAGCCTAGTTGCAATATTAAATAATAATAATAATAAAAATTATAAAACAATAATAAATTTAGTACTTAGTACTTTATGTATTTAAAAACAATGCAATAATAATAAGTATTCTTTCTCATCAGGTCCTGGTGACCCTGTGAGATGTAATGCAAGAGAATTGCCAAAGAAGTTGAAAAATATGGATTGTTTTTGTACTTGTAATTACAATGTATTTGAAACTGAAGAAAGCATAAGAAAAGATTTGTCCTTTTGTACCCTCTTCCTGTACATTTTGAAGTTCGAGTATCTTATAAGAGCCATCCACAGGAGGGCAGTATGCACTTTGGATTTAATCAGTATTTGCTTGTGAACAAGAATGACCATTTTATGCTGAATATCAAATTTATTGATTATCTTTTTCTGAATTGTGACAGGTAATACAGTATATATATGCACACTACTGTTTAAAAGTTTTAGATCTGTAAGATTTTTAAAACAGTTGTGTACAATTTGTTTTCAGGATACTTTGGTGAATAGTAAGCTTTTAAGAAATTACAGAAATACATACTTTTATTCAACAAGGATGCATTAGGTTGATCAAAAGTGACACTAAAGATATTTATAATGTTACAAAAGATTTCTATTTCAGATAAATGCTGTTCTTTTGAACTTTCTATTCATCAAAGAATCCTGAAAAACAAATTGAAAAGAAAACTGTTTTCAACATTGATGATGATAACAAATTGTTTTATTATAATAAATTCATAAATACATTTATTTTAAATTGTACAAATATTACAGTTTTGCTGTATTTTGGATCGAATAAATGCAGCTTTGGTGAGCAGAAGAGACTTCTTTTAAAAACATAAATAAATCTTACCAATCTAAAACTTTTAAAACGGTAGTGTGTATATATAAAATAAGTCTTAAAAGACAAAGATAGTGATTGTGTCCTTGACTTTAATTTCATTGCAAACGGACCTTTGTACATACTCCCTGGAGGTTGTTTGTGGAGTGCCTTCCTGCGATTTTTTTCATGCAAAATATTGACATGATTGAAAATAAATGAATTATGTAAAATGATATCCGCTATATATTTTTGGAGATGTCTATGCAGTTATTTTTATTCTTTGTTTAATAAACTTCAAATGTTCAATCACTGATGCAATTTATTTGCGTCTTTGTATGATTATTTTTATATCTGAAAATAATCTAAATGTTTTCCTTTTCAAACAATGTAACACATTGTAATGTATTGGTGTATTTCTATTTAAAATCATTTCATCCAACACGATTCACAACACCTGCATAAAGGACGTAAAAATGGCTTTATTACCATAAATATCAAAACTCAGTGCAAATTACACATGATTTACATACACACTTTGTAAACTTTAGGGCTGCCAATTGTTAAAACCCCTATTATCAAGTGGAATATCAATGCTTGCAACACTTAGTTTCATATCGTCCCACTAAATGTTGGAAAGCGGATGACATTTTAACCCCTCTTGAAAATTCTCTTGGCCTCGACACCTTCATAGCAATAACTCTGTAAGCAAAAAATCAAAAAGTGAGACAACACAACTTATACACAAATTTTGATCTAAGGATATGTCACAATCCATACAGCTCACCTGTACAAGTTCATCACCGATAATCTTCCTGGTTGTTATTAGTGTCTTTCCGTTGTCCTTGCGTGTGAAAGTCCCTTTGAGCGTGTCACCCTCCATGACCCAGGATCCCTGCAATCAAAATGTCAAAGGTCAGACTCATTTTGAACCCAGCAATGACATTCTCTCATTGACCTGTTACTGATTGTTTGTTCAGGAGGCTTGAATAAAGGCTGTTGTGATAGTTACACATTCTTCTCTGCTACTCAAGTGTGAACTTTGTAGTTTCCACTCCCATAAGAAAAGCACACTGATTCCGCAAATAACCAGCTGGCAACATTTAGTAAATATTGTATATGTGATGCTGATTTAGAACAAATAATTGAATGTATAACATCACAACTGCATGAGTCATCATTCTGCACTGCTGAACACACATCTGAATCTTTGCCCTTGATCATGGGTTAATGGTTCTTCATGGAACCATATATGCCAATACAGAGCCTTTATTTTTAAGGATGTAAAGACTGAAAACACATCTAAAATTTGAGATCATTGTGCTTACTGTGAGCTCAGTGCCGTCTGCCATAGAATAGTTAAAGGTGACACCCAGAGTAAACTCAATGTCCACTGTGCGGAAAGTGCTAACTTCTTTCACATGGAACTTATCTCCAGTTTGCTCCAGGGTGATCTTCAGGTTGTCATGAGAAGCTAGTTTCCTTTTCACCATGTTGATTCCTGTTGAAGATATACATGTACAAACACCTTATAAATAATGACTCACTGAATCACTCAACATCTTTTGAAAGAGAATATTTCAGAGCTTGATCTTGAAACCAACAATAATCAGGCTATGCTTAATTTGTCTATGTCCACTCACCCATTTCTTCCATGAACTTCTCGTAGTTCTCATTGCGGTCAACTTTCCAGGTCCCGTTGAAGGCCATGATGACAGACTGCTGTGATCCTGACGGTGGCCTAACTTTACCCCGCGTCTGTCTTATATACCCGTGTGAGTGAGAGCACTCTGCCTTATCTGAGTATTATCTTCATGCTGATGTGGCTGAGTAAAGCTCACGGAGAATAAATTTCACCCTCCCTCCAGGCTATACGTTACACATCCCAGCATACCTCACTTCTTCATTGATTGTGCAAAAGAGTGGAAGCTTCAAGTCATTCCATGAGAACAAGCACTCACTTGTATTGGATGGTCAAATATTCACATGATATTAGTGTCTTTGTTGTTCTCACACAAAGTCTTGCTTTTGTTTGAATTGTTTGCTGTTTAAACTGTAGGGTGTGTCTGTTCACTAGTTATGGGTTATGTGGCAAGAACTACTGTGGAACTTTGAATGGTGTATTTAAGCAATGAATTTTAGCTAGCATAATTTGACATCTGTTGTATCTTTTAAATTGAAAACTGTAAAAGGCTAAACTCTTCTGATGGGTTATCGATGAATTACTTTGCAATTCTGCTATGTATGACATGACTCATTGAGTTCTTTGAGAGTTATCCACTTTTATTGCTTACAGTGGCTTAAATACTAACGAAAAAGCCACCACTGTGAGAAAAGCTGTGGCATATTCACTTATAATGAAAATATAAACCAATAAGTGTACATGGCCTGCCAAATATAATATTAAAGCAACATGTAGTGTGGAAGTTTTTTATCTGGAGACTCTATGACAAGATAAAGAGATATCAAGACCTGAGACATGATAATCTCTGATAATGGTTTATTTTATCATTCCCTCTGTCTTAATCTCTCAACAGTGCAATAAAATAAGACCTTTGAAGACCTTTTGCATAGTCCCATTGCAAGACCTTTGGTATCGTCCCATTGAAAGCAAACACAAGAAAAGATCTAAACTCAAAAATAATCCATATTCAAAAAGTTCATAATGGCACCTTTACTGCAGCTCAAACCATAATGTTGAACCACAGAGGATTCAAGTGAACATACAGGACTAATGTGGTTACAAGTTTACATACACCTTGCAGAATCTGCATAGTGATCTTTTGTTAAAATTATAAATGACTTCTTTTAATAAGAAGTCTCTTATGCTTTCCAAGGCAGAAAACAGCATTTATTTGAAATTGTTTTTTTGTAACATTAGAATTGTAATATACATGTATTTACTGTCTGAGTTTTTAGTTTCTATCCAAAATTTATTTTTTTCTGTATATGTGATTTTACAAACATTGTATGAGCATGATCATTTTCCCTGCACCATTATTCTTCTATAACACATGAAAGGTTGTTTATTAATCAGGATTGTAAAGTCATGCTTGGTTTCTGTAATCAAATAATCTTGCAATTTGCATTTGCACTTTATTACTAGTTATCAACAATCTTTCCACTAACTCTTAGTTCAGACACAATTCAAAACAATCTGTTCCTATGATGTTTTAATCTTTTTTTATGACATAATCAGTTGTCTTACTGCATTTGGCATGTTGATGCATTTTACTACAGAGTAGTAACCTCTAGCACAGTTTATGTACAGAAGATAATGATTAACAATCTATAATCTACAAATAAAAGTTGATTTCTCAATATGGAAGTGGAAGTATTGAAAATATTGGGGTCATAGAGCTTCAGAAAGATTTCAAGGTAAACTTGAAAATGCAAAAGTGGCATTTCTTATTAGTTTTCAGAGCTTAGCATTCTTTTTCAAAGTAGTTACATATTTGCACCACAAGAAGGAGACAGTTGCACTAATATTAACAGATTAAAGCGACAACCTTTAATATGTTAATGACTGACTGTATAGTTAATATTGGAATCCGGTGATGATGATAATACATTCATCTGCTCATATTGTAGAAGAGGTTTTGCAGTAAAAATTATGATCCATAGTAAGCTTTCTTTTTCATATTCTCATGAAATAAACTTTCTGTATAATTTAATCAATCTGTACACTCCTGACATTATATTTTTGTTAAGGTTTCTATTCATACCACACCACTTATAAAGATACTGAGTCTGAGGGTCTGTGATTTTATAAAACAACAACAACAACAACAAAAACAATAGTGTACGATTTTAGATTTGACTGTTTTCTTTTATTTTATTTACAAGCAGCCAGAAAGACTTATGTTTAGGGGCATTAGAAGGTAGGACTTTTAATACTACTGAATACAGAAAACACTTAGCAGTAAAATGCTATTTTATTTTATCATGCAACACAAACAAACAAATAAGACTATGCAAATCTTTTAAATTATATTTTAATACAAGACTTAAATATATGCTGCAAGTAGAGGTGTACATAAAAGCATTGTGACATGGGCAGGTTTCCTTTAAAGAAATCTATCTGTGAGATTCAAAGAATACAAACTCCCACACCAAGTCTATCCACTATTTAAATAGTAAATATTCACTTTTGTTTTAATTTTGTTTGTTTAGAATCTATTCATTCACGCAATAACTACTCATAGTAAAACAATGACAGTAGAGTAAGTATATTCTAAATTGCAATCATAAAATGGCTTGTCTAAATGTACGTTTGTCAAATACTCTGATAAAAGTAATTATGATTCTAATGTTCAGGATTTTTTTTTATTTACAGCATGCATTTTATGCTCAGAAAAATAAAAAATAAATTTAGACACGTGAATATGGTTAAACTGAGTATTTCCAATATAATACACTGATAGTGACAAAACTGTGTTGTGATACTGAACATCTACAAGTTATTTCTTTCTAAAATAACGTGTGCAATAAAAAAAAAGTTTGTTTTAGGTACTTCTATGCTGTAGTGCTCTTAACTTTAAATATCAACACACAGACATATAGGACTTAATACAGTATGACAAAAGAAAATAACTGGTTTTACTCGGTGATGAAATAAAATATTCTAAATACTGTCACATCCTCTACTACAAATAGAAATGATGAAAACAAACACTTAATGAGCACGTTTGCATGTTGCATAGTGTATTTGAATAATTTTCCAGTTGTATTTATTCAGATGTTCTGTTTCTGTATTAAATCAGTTCAATAGCACTCAAAGTAGTATCATTAATATCAAATGGACAGTAGTTTCCATGTAAAATGCATACAGCTCTCTTCACCCTCTGCTCTATACCCTTTCCCCCCTATTTTTTCCATTATCTGTGAATCAGAGATAATTGGCACTTAAAACGCAGGGGTCATTGAAGAACATTCTTAATTTGGCCTCTGAGAGGGGAAGAATGAAATGATCTTGATGAAGAAAGCAAAATACATTATGTTCCTTTTCATAGATTTCAGAATGAACACAACATTAGCTGAGAACATGATAAAAATTGCATGGCTGCGGCCCCACAGTGTGTCTGTTAGGTCTTGCGTGAGAGAAACCACACTTTCATTGGTTCTTTTTTTCCTTTCATGGTTACAGGTCCTCTGTACTCCAAATGAAACTGAGGATCAGCATTTTCCACTGACTGCAAACACCTGAGACAAAACAATACAATAACAACATTCACTTTATTTGTGTATATAATATAATGTAATATAATATAATTAACCTCATTTTGGTTGTCAAAAAATAATAATTACATTTTAAAATTAACAAAACAACTACATTTAAATTTAAATTAAACAAAATTATTTTAATAAGTCAGAAACTACTATTTAACATTACAGATTACCACTTTTTACAATGTGTTTAATAACCTTCTAAGTATATTTATTGTACAGTGCCTATGTCATAAAATACAAACAGATTTGTATCATTCAGGTTTGACATGGTTTTCTCACCTGTATGTGTATTCAGACACATTTATTTTTCCTTTCTCTCCTGTGGTCTCTGTACGACTTGTCAGGTTGACCGTGTTTCCAAACAAGCAGTAACGGGGCATTCTTTGCCCTATCACCCCTGTGACCACCTCTCCTGTGTGGATTCCAATGGTGATCTGCTCCAAAACATAACAGTTAGATGGTAAATATGTAAAGCTTGCAAATATGTAAACACATTCACACATAACACATTAATAATCACATTGTCTTAAACAATTCTGACATATTTATACAGAAGAAATCATTCTTTTTTTTCCCAGCAAATGCATAGAACATTCCTTCTCTGAGCGAGACATGCTCTGCCATGTGCCAGAGATAACTGTTCAGAATAAAGTTAATGTGGGTGTATTTTTAAACACTGAAAAGAAGAATGATCTGACGGTGTCCCCCTTTGCCAGACTGTGCTTATTTTTGTGTATGTGTGTCTTTGTGTGAAAGTGTCTGTCCCATCCATCTATAGCTTTCTCTCTCATTTAGATGCTCTTAGTGTTTCAGCAGCACATCTTCAATAGTCACACATATAATAACAAATCTGTGTCTTCTGGTTAAACAAAAGACCCCACCAAAACTCTTTTTTACTGCGGACATGTTTAAAACCATTTAGACCTATTATAAGGCTATTCTTAGGCAACATCAAACAACCTTAATACACTGGATGAAATGTATACCCACACAGGGATGTTTTATGATGGGGGTGTTTTATGAAGAACAGCATGGTGGGTGGGTAGTTGCTGACCCCATCAGCCAGGTGCGCAAAATATGCAAGAGATGTCGTTTAATTTACGCTATGAGGCAGCACATTAAACAAGTCTAAACATTTAGGGTTTACTTATTCATTAAATTACATGTACACAATGACCAGTGTTGTGTATTATGTTGTGAGCTCACAAAACATACTGTATATGCAAAATAAATTTCTGTGATTAATATTTGCTGTTTAACCCTCTGGGGTCTGAGTTTTTCAGTTGTTCATAAACATATTAATGGAAAAAGTGTCAATACACTGTGTTCAGCCCAAACTAGGCTACAATAATATGTGAGCAACATGTATGTACATGTTTGTGTTTTTCCTGTAGCTCAGTGGTTAGAGCATGGCACTAGCAATGCCAAGGTCATGGGTTCGATCCCAGGGATTGCACATACTCTGATACAAATGTATAGTATAATGCAATGTAAGTCGCTTTGGATAAAAGCGTCTGCCAAATGCATAAATGTAAATGTAAATGATTTTTAAAACCAAAAACTTAAGTCACTGAAATAAAGCCAAAAATATATATATTAAATCTGTGTTCACAAGACTTCTGGGTATTGGAGATTGTAGACTAGAGTTTTTGCTTCAAAATTATCCTCCCTTCTCGTTCATATAAAACAATATATTGATTTAGTTTTTGTAAGATAACTTTCTGTCAAGAAACACAGTATGCGTGGAGGCGTGAATCATCATGAATAATGGGTCATTTACACCTGAGAAGACAAAAGAATTGCATAATGAGTGTAATGACTTGCATAATAATGAGGCCTTTCAGTCAGGTAGGCTGTGAAAAAACACTCTGTGATCATGTCTCAAGCTCATCATGGTGTATATCAAACATACAGAAAAAACAGCAATACTGTGAAATATTATTACAATTTAAAATAATGGTATTCTATTATATACTTTAAAATATAATGTATTTCTGTGATGCAAAGTGTCTGAACAATTATGTTACCTCTATGGCATTTCATATAGGCTTTTAGCTTAAAAGCATGCACATTTGGAGAAATATTGATGGATTCTCATATGTTTATGTCAATTTTCTATACAGAGGAGTAATATTAATTCAATATTTATTGTCATTACTATGAGCGCTGGATACTGTGTTTTCCATTCATACTTGCAGCCGGAGGGCGCTCTGTGCACCTTTAGTCCACAAATGCCTCCTAAAGAAGAAAAGGCCATGTGACAATCCAGGAACTAACCGAACTAACAGAGGCTTCCAGAGATCGCTAACTATGGCTATGCAAAACACTTTTGTAGACAATAAATACACGATTGAGACGATGTATACATGTATTAGCGGATAATGAGCTGAATTACAGACATGGCTCTATTTTCATACAGATTACATAAACACAGAATTTTTGTTTTCGATTTGACTTACACGATTTAAAACCTGACATTTCAATGTTTCTTTAGACATAATTCTAATTTTTTTGTGATTAGTATTCACTAAGTTACAGTTAATTTTCTGAGAACTATCAGATTGGACTTCGTTCAGAGGGAGACGAGACATCACGCATCATGTTAGTTTTCTTTATTTTGCAAAAAGCACAACATTTTGTTTTTACTCTGAGTGTACACAAATAAAAGAAGATATTCCACAGATTAAAATGGTGTATAACTCTTAATTGTATGTGCAACATTGAAGGAGTATTTTGAGTCTCTTTCACACTGGTAAGAAAAAAACGAGGTGGTATCGCCGGCGTGACCGCCGACCCGAGGGAGTTAACATGTTAATAATAATTACCACAGCATCTGCTTTTTTAGATTCTCAAAGTACTTTTGCTAATGTCTTTTCCAAAACATTGCCAAACACACTATATAAAAGGCACAGCTAAATGTGACATTTATTATATGGGTTTCTGTAAATACTGTTTTGAGTTCACCTTAAATTAAAGATTATTTTTAATGTTCAGTAATTGTTAAAGGAGTCATGACATGATTTTTTTTTGTTTTTAATTATTATTATTATTTTAATATGTTCCTTGAGGTTCACTTCTAATGTTAATATAGTTAAGGAAGGACTTTAGGAAAAGAGTGTTGATTTCCCAGTCTCCTTAAGCCAGTTCAAGAGATCTATTGGATTTAGAAGACCGTTCTGTGGATTCTTATGATCCAGCGGAGAGCATGCTACAAGGGCAGAGTTTGCCTTCTGAGGCACTCGCTGAACTACGCCACACCACAAAACTGGCTCTCCGAGCCACCAAACAAACAGCCACAGCCATCAGTCATTCGATGACAGCGTTGGTGGTTACAGAGAGATACCTGTGGTTAAACCTGTTGGGGATCAGGAAAAAAAGAGAAAGGTTTCTTCCTTGATACTCTGATCTCACCCTCTGGTCTTTTTGACACATCCGTTGAGACGGTGGTGGAGAGGTTTAGAGAGCCAAGGGCTCAGTCTGCTGCCCTCAGGAGTTATATCCTTTGGCTTCAAGTCTATCCCCAAAACCCTCTGCTTCTTCCAAACCTTCTGAGCCATCTCCAGGATGTTCCAAGAGAATCAGAAGGTCAGTGTAAGTGCTGGCTATAATAGGTCCTGGAGAAATTCTTTCATTTCAGTTCAGTTCATTTCATCTGCTACCCCCAAGTTGTCTGAGGTTTTTAAGTAGAGCATAAGCTCCCGTGCTGCCTTTTTGGGGGTGGAGTATGGTGGATGAGAGTTTTTGGCAAACTGCAGACTGCCTTTCTTTTGTCTGAGACATGTATCCCCTTTGGATGACCCTAAGGGTTGAGCTGCTCTCCACCAATTACATTGGGGTCTTTAAGTAGAGTCTAATGCCACGTTCCAGACAACCCGTAACCCGTGTTTTTCCAACCTTCTACCCGTGAAAGTGCACTGGAACAGCAGTCAAAGCCATGACTTCCCACCCGTGAACTCGTACGAGATCGATGTACTCCCAGTTACGAGTTCTGACGTCACACAGCCCGCGAAACAACAATGGCAGCCCCTACGGATGCGGTGTTTATGCAAGTGCACGGTAAAATAAAAGGTATTACAGCTTCTCTTGCCTTATGCGTCATTTTCCACCTCTGTTTCCCTCAAATAAGCAAGGAGTAAGCACCTTTGGCGATATAATAATTGGTAATGAGCATAAGCCCCGTACGGTCCGCCATGTTGATTTGTTTACACTTTTACGCAGTTTGGCGTGATTTTCCTGGAACGCTACAAATTTGTGAGTCGTGATTTGAAGTCGTGACTTACGGGCTCAAAAACCTGCCTGGAACGCAGCATAAGCTATCCTGTGTTTCCCCTGTGGGTTTAGAGTCTGGGTGATGAGAGTTACAGGACAAACTGCATTATGTCTGGCTCTTGTTTGCCTTCCTGCATTAGTAGGAGTAAGGATGTAGGATCCCCCTTGGAATAGTGGCAACAACAAAGGTTGTAGCCTAAAGTTTTAATTACTGAGGTTTTTAGCATTTAGCAAGCTCCGGTTGGTATGCTGCTCAAGTACCCCTTAGGCATGGAGCAGGGTGAACAGAACTCCTATGGGCAAATCACAAGACCCCCTCCCCTTACAGCAACATAGTGTCTGCCCAGATCCGGCCCACATCCGGCCTGCGTGTAATCCACATGTACCAGATGTGGGCCAGATCTGGGCTAAAATATGTTGCTGTTAGGGTCTGTTTTGTTTACCTTCCTTCCAAGTAGGGATATCGCTCTCCTTTGAATGGATGCTCTACTATGGCCCTGGTTTGACAATGCTAACAAGTAGAGGAAGTTTGCCTGTGGGTTTCCCACCTTGTTATTTGTCAAATACTATGGTCTGATGCTAAAAGAAAAAGGCAAAAAGCTAGCTATAACAGGGCTTAGGTAGAGTGCCTTTACTCTAGGCAGGGTTAAGATGCTCTCCCCCAGTTACATTGGAGTGTTTAAGTAGGGCCTAAGCTCCCCTGCCATTCCCTTGGGGTTAAAGAGCCTTGGTGATAAGAGTTACTGGAAAATCTCTATTATGTCCTGCTCTTGCTTGCCTTCCTTTCCTGAGTAAGAGTAAGGATGTTGGCTCTGCCTTGGAAGAGCAACAACATCGAATGTTGTAGCCTGAAGGGCTAATTACTGAGGTTTTTAGCACCTTGCATGCTCTCTTTGGTAGGCTGCTTTTTAGGATACCCTTTAGGGTTGAGTAAGATTGACTAAGTATGGCTGGTGATTTGTATCCCCCTGTTACCTCCCTGCCCAACTATTGTTGGATCTTGATGTAGGGTCTTATGCTCACCTTTGGTTGGGTACCATGTAAGGTCTCTAGTATAATCCATGCTCAAGAACATTTAGAGGTAGTTTGCCTGGTAGCATGCCTCCTTGTTATTATAGCACTCTATAACTTAGAAAAAAATGAACAGATTGTGATTGTGTTCATCTGAAAGAAGATAGTCATATACACCTAGGATGTCTTGAGGGTGAGTAAATCATGGGATAATTTTCATTTTTGGGTTAACTATCCCTTTAAGGGGTGGCTCCTTTAAGGCTTGTAAGTAAACAGCCAATGTTATGATTGGCTAACATCACTGCATAAGAAACAGTATCAACGCCCACTCACTATTGCATATGAGTAAGTGTTTTGAAAACATTATCCAAAAAAAACATTGTTTTCAAACAAAGCATTATTAAATTATTATTTACGGTTTGTTATACAGATGATGTCAGAGCCAATACAGTTGGCTGCTTGATCTTTCAAAAAAAGTTTGCGAACTCTCAATTACACAGCACCTTATTTACAAAACAAAATGCTCCAAACAAGCAAACAATCCTCCAACATGATGTGGGACACCATTAAAATAAACCATCCACTTGTTCCCAACACTGGGATCCTTCTGAAGATTGCACTGAGATGCAAACGAGCTGCTTGAATTGGATGCATCAAAGCGGACATTAATTCACCCTTCCATCTGTCTTGTTTTCAACAGACTTAAGTGTGTGGTATGTGGTTGAGACACCGAGCCAGTCTTCCCAAACATTACCTGTTTATACCCAACACATGGGAAGAAACCGGCTTAACCTGGAGATTGTAGAATCTCGCAAAAGTGTTAGGTGTGGCCCAGTTCGCAGCTCTGCAGATGTCTGCCAGAGGTGCCATGTGCCAACGCCCAGGAGAAGGCAACAATCCAAGTGGAGTGAGCCCTCACTCCAAGGGGGCACGGCTTGCCTTGGGATTAGTATACCAAGACGATGGCATCCAATATCCAGTGGGCCAACCTCTGTTTGGAGACATCCTTTCTCATCTGCTGACCTGCAAAACAGACAAAGAGTTGCTCTGAGCTTCTAAAGCTCTGTGTGCTGGGTCAGCCTACTACAGGGGCAGCACTTGCAAGTTCACCACCTGGTCCAGAAAAAGAGTGGTGGAAACTTTGGGCACATATCCAGACTGGGGTTTCAAGATTACGTGATAGTCAGCCGGTCCAAATTCCAGGCACGTTTCACTGACCGAAAATAACTGCAGGTCCCCCACCTCTTGATGGAAGTGAGTGCAGTCAGGAGCACTGACAGTATCTTAAGCTCGACTGACTGTAGCGGCTCAAAGGGCACTCGCTGCAGGGTTATAAATCCTACAGAGAGGTCCCAAGAGGGGATGAGGCGTGGCTGAGGAGGATTTAGGCTAGGGCTGGACGATCGAAAAGTAATCGAAACCGAAATTCAGAACCTCTAACTGTCGTCATTTTCCCATGTCGGTTATTTCGGTTTTTTAATCCTGTTAATACTTCTCACTTAAAAATATACTACCGCATCTGTAGCCACATGACTCTGCTCCGTCCAGTCAGTGGCATAAAAGCAACATGGAGGTGAACGCTGGTATAACATATAGTGATGGCGCGCGAGCGGTGAGCCTCGCGTCTTCACTAAACTTTGTCAGTTGTATTTGTTTTAAGGTTTGCCAGTTTGGACATTCAAGCGATTTTATATATGATTGGATGTATACTATTGCGAGCTACCGTACTCACGCAGCTGCATTGTGGTACGAACACTCATACAAACAGTAGCTGCGCAAAACGTGAAAATCGTGCGCACAGAGAGGAACGCAGAAACTAGTTGTCAGCCTTGTCCTGTAATTTATCACTAAAGTAGCTTAGAAACTCAAAAATTATAGCAAATATTTTTCTACTTTTGAAGGAACTATTTACAACCCACAGCTTCACAATTAATAGAGAGACGGTATGACTAATTCACACACACAATCACTCGTACTGGTACTGTACTAATTTATCTTTATCTGATTTACAAGGAGCAGAAATCTGTAAGAAATGTTACGAACCATAGATAAAATAACTGCTGATAGTGAGCTGTTACGTCAGATCACTCTTTCAATAGGAAAAAATATCCCACCTTTAATAGTCAATCATATTTACAGTACAAACCTTGTCAGTGAACTATGAGGGCAAAAAACCCCAAAACAAACAAACAAACAAAAACAGAAACAAAATAATCATTCATTAATCGTAATCGAGGTAAAATGTTCAATTAATCGAAGTTTTGATTTTAGGCCATAATCGTCCAGCCCTAATTTAGGCTGCATCCGAAAAACTAGGCAGATTACTTGTTGCCCGCTGCCTTATCAGGCAATGACTTGTAAGGCAGCATTTGTGCATGAAGGCATCTCACAAAACTTGTTTATAAAACTTTCCGTAGATTTCATCCTAAAAGTGTAGGTACGTGCAAAAGCATGATTCCGCCAGAATCTGGGCAAAAATCCCTTTATAAATCCCAGTCAGCGGAAGATTGTGTGTATGTGCATCTACACCCTGTCTCCACCCTGAAATCACCATATATGGAGCTTACGACGCCTAGTTTTACTATGCATAACCTCATCTGCATATCATTTCCATGCATATTCCCATCCACGTGACACCATGGTTAACACCATCAAAGGTACAAGACATTGGAAAATATTAGATCCGGACTATAAATGCTATTTGTGCAATACACATTACATTGATAAAAATCATCCAATATCCTCTTTATGTTTTAGAATAAATATATCAAAATATCCATAAAAACAAAATTGTATAAAATACTTCAGATAAAGGTTTTAGAATAGAGTTGATTCATTAATTTCCACTGGCCAAATAGTATTTTAATTGTTTTAAACAATTCAAATCAAATTTATGCAGTTTTACTGATAAGGTGAACATATCTTTAAGGATGTTTATAGGCTATTTTTAGTGGAAACAGATAGGCCTACTTATTTATTGCAGTGTAAATACAATTGTCTAACTCGGCACATCACTGACAAAGTA
Source organism: Anabarilius grahami (assembly GCA_003731715.1). Lineage (NCBI taxonomy): Eukaryota > Metazoa > Chordata > Actinopteri > Cypriniformes > Xenocyprididae > Anabarilius > Anabarilius grahami. The sequence continues at coordinate 1,139,503 of RJVU01013765.1, read as the reverse complement.
TTTTAAAAAGGAAATGTGCAAATCTTACCGTTTTCCTCAAGTTGTATCCTTCAAATACAGTGGTATTTTCATAATTGTTTGAAGATGCCTTCACACGACATCAACACCTCCATGCAGCTGTGGTTGTACAGTAAGATATTATCATTGAACCTATTCAAACTGGACAACAGACCGTTCGACCATCGAATCCAGCAGTGTCTGCCATAATATCGAAGTGTGCATGGGATCATTGTTCTCGCTAAAATATTTTGTCATAACATCTGCAGTTTAGTTTAAAGAGGAATTATTGTGCTCCTCACTGTCATTAAAACAGCATATCACAGGAAAAGTGATCGAAAGTAGCACATTTAATATCTAAATTCATATAATTTTTGTTTAACTTCTGCATAATTACTGCGCAATGTAATTGATTAATGTAATTGAGTGCTTATCACCATTAGTGAAAGTGTAATATTAATGTAAATGTGTATTTCAAAATGAAAGTTTCCACGTGAGTTTAAATCATTCTTTTATTTAAACTGTTATTGTGAACATGCACTGTATTTATGATTAGGACTCATGATGAGGATTTAAAGTGGTTTTCCTTCATCTGCCGTCAGTCCCTCAGCTCACCATCGGTGTCGACAAACTGCTCTGTCTTCAAAATGTTCATAAGCATGGGTCAGAGTTTGCATGGTGGTGCGCAAATATTCCTGTCAAGTTTGTTTTTATAAATCACAACTTATGCGTAGGAACTAGCGTACGCCTCTTTCAGGGCCTGTTTTGTGCGTACGCAACAGTTATAAATGAGCACCCAGAACAGGGAATAGCAGAGGGGACTCGATGGACATGTTCCCGCAGTGAGAACGAGTCATCAATAAATGCTGCCTCAGCGTGCTTAGAGCCCAGACATGAGGCAGTGATCGTGACTGTCAGACAGGGCCAGGAAATGACCACTTCCAGAAACACACGGGTGGAATGCCATCTTTAAAAAGACACAGAGTCACCCGTGGTTGCTCTTTTGTGGAAGCTGCTCTTTTAACTGTTGAAGTTCCCAGGAGTGCGATTTCTGCACTTATCTGTGCACATTTGCTCTTTGGCAAATGCACCCCTGAACGTGATGTATATCCAATGTAGAACACTCCCACTCTCAGCAAAGGCAGATCGGCAGAGCACTCTGAAACAACTGCTTGGCTCCGAAGCAAAAACCTGAATGAGCGAGTTGCCGGCAAGCTTATATACCCGTATGTCCGTGGAGTGACTTGTCATGTAAATCTCACTCGCCAACCTTCATTGGCCTGTTTTCTTACTACCCGAAGGGGACTGGGCTCCCAAATGAGACCTCTTAATGTCAGTTCATTCGACATAACATTGAATGTCTCTGACTGAAAGGAAACCCAGACAATGCAGAACAGGAAACGAGACACAAATAAAACAAATTAGAACATAATCCTGACACTAATAGTCTATATTATATTATATAGAATTTCATATATTAAACAGTACACATTATCTCATGTGAATTCTCAGCACCCTTAGCATGCCAACTTCTGCATTCTTGGCAAAACATGCCTCCAGTATCTGAAAGTAGGCCTGTGGTGATATTCTTCATGTACATTGTACATTGGATCTATTCTGTATATATCCATCCCTCTAACTCCCCTTGTCATTACGGACAATGTCAGTAAAGATTACGGCGACTTTTACCGGAAAAATTACCTCAGGTAATACTAATCCCATTCGAATAGACCCGCTGTAAATATGTACGGTAAAATTCTGTCATTTCCTGTTTAAAAGTAGTTTTCTGCACATTTTTCAAGCATGAAAGCACTTGAAGAAACATTCATTTGTGTTGTAGGTGGTGGGACAAGTCTGTGGCAAACCTCAAGTATTTTCTACATACCATTCAGAGCAAAAAGAAGATCGAAGCAATTGTCAGAGGCACAAAACTCATTTTATCTTTAGCTAAGTGCCTAATACATCACAATCCAATCAGAATTTAATTAATAAATCGTTTGACCGCACCTAACTGTTATATATAGTTTATATATTTAGATTATATGTGTTTGCGCACATGGTATCAGAAAGCAACAATACCCACATGACGACAGGGAGGTGACGGCGATACGTAAATCGAGTTACCCCTCCCACTTCTGCTAGGTTTACTGAGATGTCTTGTCCTGTGCGAATTGGCCAATTAATATTACAGATGTCCTGAGGTAAAATTATTTTACTCCACCTCCCCATGTAAAACTAATCCCGTCCGAATAGGGCTTTAGGTAAAGATAAGATTTGAGAAAACAATAATTTTGTGTCCACATAGTTCAGTTATTCTGGCAGAGAATGCAGTGATATGTTACCCTGTTGATTAGATGTTCTGAAACAAAAAACATTTTTTATTTTTGTTTAAACTTGTAACGGGGTCAAGAAAATATTCTGAGAGATAACCTGCACAGGATCCTCGTCCACTTTCACCTGTCCAGCGATCTCCATCATGTCTAGGGCCAGGTGACAGATGGATTTTGCATGGTGGGTGCAGGGCTCTGGAAGACCACTCACAGTCATGTACTTATCACCAACAGTCTCCACCTTTCAGAGAACAGAAATATTTTTAAGAAAGTGATGGATTCAAATCAGAAACCACCATAAATAGCTGATGTGCTTGTGGTTTGATGAACCTCAAAGGACTTTCCATGAGGTACACTTGGATATTTTTTAGTTCTTTAGCCCAATTTTATTTTTAAGTAATTTAACAGTTTATATGCATTTGAGAAATTTGAGCAAGACAAAATGCAAAATCTAAAATTGGCACTTTTAATGAGACTTTATCTTGTAATAGTTCATTTTCATTTAGGAAGATCTTACCAATTGAATAGTGGTGCTGGACTGGATGGAATTGAAAATAGGTTTCTTAAATCATCATCTCATATTCTTATGTGTCCACCTGCTGATTTATGTGAGTTGCGAGTTATCTGGAAATGTGCATGTATTACTCCACTTCACATGAGTGGTGATGTACTTGATCTTAATAAATATAGACCTATATCTATTATATGTTCTATATCTAAAGTTTTTGAAAAATTAAGTTATAAACAACTTTTAAATGATTTATATATTAATAATATTTTATCACTATCTCAGTCTGGCTTCAGGTCTAATCATTCTACTGCATTACTTACGTTTACTAATGATGTGTTTTCAGCTGTAGATAATGGTAAACTCACAGGTGCAATGTTTCTTGATTTAACTAAAGCTTTTGATTTAGTGATCATTATCTGCTTTTAGATAAACTTCATGCTATTGGTATTACTGAAAATGCAGTTTTGTGGTTTAATTCATATCTGCATAATTGAAATCAATGTGTTGTCCTAAATGGGAATAAATCTGATTTCTGATTCAACAAAGAGGTGTGCCTCAAGTCTCAACACTGGGACCACTTCTTTTTTCCATTTATGTAAATAATCTACCATCAATTTTCAAAAACTGTCAGGTTCAAATTTATGCTGATGATACTGTCATATATGTATCTGATTCTCTACATATTCAGCTTTTATGTTTAATGTCCCAATAGACTGGAATGATTTAGAATATTAGGTCCTTTACATAATTTCGGATGTTTAAACAATCTTTGTCATCTTATTTTAAGGTGGATGCTATCATTGAAGCTGACACAGTTGTTTATATTTTTTACAATTGTTTATATATATATATTTTTTTTTTTATACTTGATGTCTATTTGTAATTGTATTCATTGATCAGTATATTTTGTTGTATATTTATTGTTGACCATTCTGGTAACTTGGTGATGTAATATTTTCATTATTGTTTGTGTTTTGTTGTTTGTTTGTTGATGTATTAATAATTATATTTGTTTTATTTTTGTTATTACGTTGTGATTGTGTTATGTTGTATGTTAGGACCCCCTTGAAAACGAGATGGTACATCTCAAGGTTCATCTTAATAAATAAAATTCATTCATTCAACACTAACCAAATTGATGCAATAATATTTGTACAGCATACAAATATTTACTTAACATTCTTAATCAACATGTATCGACTAATGGATAAAAAAATAATAATAATTTAACAAAGTCATTAAACCATTTAAAGATATCTCGTGGCCTTGAATGTATGATAAATACTAGCCTTAGTTTCTGATATTAATACAGCCAAACAAAATAAAATGAAAATAGCAGGATAAACTATCATCCAAGATAGCCAATTTTAGGACATTTTTGATTCATCCAAGCTTCCTTGGCAACTGCAAATGTTGCCAGTAAAACTTCTCATGTTTTTTCCCCTCTAAATTCAAACCTATTGCAACAAACTATAAAACATCTTCAGAGAGAGCCCAGTCCTTCATGAGACCTTTGGACCACATAGATACAGTTTGCTAAAGTAAATATTACTTTTTTTGGTGAGCCAGCCTTGAAATTCAACCCTCCCGTTTTGTTTACTTAGCAAAGGTACATGAAGTGCATTCTTGTCTGTATGCCTAGGATGTAAATCAAGGATATGTTCTCATGCCCTTGTTTTTAAGAGAGCATTGTACATTATGTGTAGTTAGAAAAGTACAGGCTATGAGGCACAGAAAGTTACAACAAAAAAATACAGAAAATACAAAACCATGGCTGTTAATGGCTACTCTGGATGTTCAAAAGACAAGCGTGACAAACATACAGCAAAGGGGTCTAATCCAGCTTGTTAATTGATTTGAAAGAGAAAAAAAAACTTAACTTTTGCTGAAAAAACAAAACATTGACAACCAATTAATTTATGGGTATGATAAATTCATAATATTCTGTTTTAAGCTGAACTTGTTTGCATTATAGCACACATTTTAAAACAGCAGAAGCAATTACGCATAATATCTGGCATGAATATCTAGCTCTTTCAGCTGAAACTGGATTTGTGGGTGATGCAACTGTTTAGTTGATTTTTCCACTTTGATGAATCATTCACTATAAGCATGACAACATGAAAATGTAGAAGGAAAAATATTAATGGTAAAAATGTGTCTACTGAATGATTGTAGTTGCTTCCTTCCATAGCCACTTCCTTGTAGGGGATAGAGTATTCAAAACTAAGTTGATTAGTGAAAACTGTTGCATTTACTGAAATATAACAATAGCAGAAAAAAATAATTGTGTATATATTGTTGCTGATGTTTAAATAACTGTTCCCTTTCAAGGGAACTCACGTCAAGGATGCTTTGGGTATGCCTCTGTGTGACTGCGTCTGAAGCACGTGTCGACTAGTCCAATGGCGAGACAGAACGTCACGGGCGGGTGACGTCACAACCAGGAAAGCATAAAAGCATATCCAGAATGAACGCCGTTAGCATCTGTGCATTATCAAGCGGTCTTTGATCATACTGTTTGTCCTATATATATTGTTGTCTGTCCCGATATAGTGCAGTACACACACACACACAAATATATATATATATATACACAGTTGCAAGAAAAAGTATGTGAACCACTTGCAGAATCTGGGAAAATTTTAATAATTTTAACAAAATAAGGGAGATAATACAAAATGCATGTTATTTTTTATTTAGTACTGTCCTGAGTAAGATATTTTACATAAAAGATATAATCCACAAGACAAAAAAAAAATAGCTGAATTTATTAAAATAACCCCAAGTATGTGAACCATTGATTCTTAATACTGTGTGCGGTTACCTGGATGATCTACGACTGTTTTTTCCCCCAGATCTACGACTGAGTCCCTTGTTTGTCCTGAGCAGTTAAACTGGGCTCTGTTCTTCAGAAAAAATCTCCAGGTCCTGCAGATTCTTAAATTTTCCAGCATTTTTTGCATATTTGAACCCTTTACAACAGTGACTGAATGAATTTGAGATCCGTCTTTTCACACTGAGCACAACTGAGGGACTCAAACACAACTATTAAAAAAGGTTCAAACATTCACTGATGCTCCAGAAAAAAACATGATGCATTAATAGATGGGGGGTGAAAACATTTGGAATTTGAAGATCAAGGTAAATTTTATTTAATTTGTCTTCCAGAAAACATGCAAGTATCTTCTGTTGCTTCTGAAGGGCAGTACTAAATGAAAAAAAATGATATTCAAGCGAAAATTCAAGAAAAATTTGGACCTCTTCAAAAGTCCCCCCCCCCTGACTCTTAATGCATCGTGTTTCCTTCTGAAGCATCAGTGAATGTTTGAACCTTTTTTAATAGTTGCGTTTGAGTCCCTCAGCTGTCCTCCATGTGAAAAGATGGATCTCAAAATCATTCAGTCACTTGTAAAGGGTTCAAATATGCAAAAGATGGTGGAAAACCGAAGAATTTTTGGGACCTGGAGATTTTTTCTGAAGAACAGAGCTCAGTTTAACTGCTCAGAATAAACAAGGGACTCATGAAGAACCATCACAAAACAAACAAACAGTCGTAGATCATCCAGGAATCAATGGTTCGCAAACTTTTGAACTGGGTCATTTTAATAAATTCAGCTATTTTTTTGTCTTATGGATTATATGTAAACATCTTTTATGTAAAATATCTTACTCAGGACAGTACTAAATAAAAAATAACATGCATTTTGAATGATCTCTCTTATTTTGTTAAAATTTTGCACATTTTCATAGATTCTGCAAGTGGTTCACATACTTTTTCTTGCAACTGTATATATATATATATATAGTATATACATATATGTATCGTATATCCACATATGATCAAGGTCACGCACAGATGTCCCACTCCTTGGTTATATGGAGGAAGCCTTGGTTCTTGTCCCAGGGTCCTGTGTTAGGTGCTCATTGTCATCACGTCACGCTCATGACAGATGCTTCTCTCATGGGATGGGGAGCAATAATGGAAGGCTGCTCAGCTCAGGGTCTGTGGAGGAGTCATCATCTCTCATGCCACATAAATTGCCTGAAGATGATGGCTGTTTTATGGCACTGAAACACTTCCCAGACCTAAGAGGCCATCATGTGCTTGTTCGCACAGACAACACATCGGTGGTCTCTTGCATAAATCACCAGGTGGGTCTGCATTCGCGTCCACTATGCAATCTGGTGCACCAGATCCTCCTGTGGTCCCTAGGGAAGTTGCACTCTCTGAGAGCAGCATACATCCCAGGGTACCAAAACGTAGGAGCAGACATCCTGTCAAGACACCCTGAGGTGGTGAAGCGTATATGGGAGGTTTATGGCCAAGCAGAAGTGGATCTGTTTGCATCTCAGGACATGACACTCTGTCCACTTTGGTTCTCCTTCACACAGCCAGCCCCCCGATGTTAAATATACAAAGTTTGTTGGAGTTGCAGGAACTTGGTGGTGTGTCTGGAAAAAAAAAAACACCAGTCCTTTGCAGTCTAATTTATTGAATCAGGATGCTTAAGTCTTGAATAAGTCAAATGACCTAAAGCACATGGAGCAAATACACATGATGTAAATGTACAGATGTTAAAAAGAAGGGCAGGATTAACATGATGGGATGAACAGGTTGAACAGGATGAACAGGATGGTCGTTAGTCACTACAAACCATACAAGAAGAAAAATCAGGCTCATACAAACAATTCATCAATAAACATTAACAATATATACTCAATCCAAAATAATTATTAAACCCAATCCAAATAATTCAAATAAACAAATTCAAACCATACAACTGACAAAAACAAACTTACTTAACACTAGTGATGGCCGATTTCGAAACACTGCTTCATGAAGCTCCGAAGCTTTATGAATCTTTTGTTTCGAATCAGTAATTCGGAGCGTGCATCAAACTGCCAAAGTCACGTGATTTCAGTAAACAAGGCTTCATTACGTCATCACTGTTTCGAAACGTTTCAAAACAGTTCGAAATTTCAATGGTTCACCGGTAGAGGGCGATGATAAAGTGAACCCATGAATCATGCAGATTCACTGAGAACTATTGAACAAGTGTCTATGGGCTTTACCCTATGGTTTTATACATTTGTAGATGTTTTAATTAGACATTAGAATAGTTAAAATGAATAATGGTAGTTATTAATCTCTTATTTGCCTGTTTAGCTTGAGCCATGGAACAAAGAAAACAAGCCCTGAAAACTGATAAAAGAACACATATTATACAGACACTCTATATTTAATCTTATTAGATGATTAGTTAAAAGCATTTGATAGATTTTACTTTCAATAAAACGTTTGCAATACATTTGTAAAGGGTGTTTTTAATGTATGTTTGCTCTGAGTTTTGTTGCATTTGCACTGTTCTGACCACTGGGGGTCACCGTGGAGACAGGTGTCTGATTGTTTCGAAGCCTCGACACATTACGGCACATTTGCTTCAACTGCTTCAGTGTTTCGCGAAGCCTCGATCTGCCCATCACTACTTAACACATCCTAAGGAAAGGACTCAAAGGACATGGTTGGGTGTCCATTCAAACACCCACACCTCACCAATGCAAAAAGGAAACAAAGGAAGGAAATGAGGTCTATTTAAAGACCTTGAGCAGGGGGTTGTGGGTAATGTAGTGCACCATATATGGTAGTGTAGTTTACTAGGAATTGGGGGAGATATAGTACAAAGAAAAATAATAAAACATAAAGAAAACAAATGGGTCAATTTACAACACCTGGGACTGGATGCTATGGTACAGACATGTCTGTATGCTCTTTCCCAGATTGCTCTGCTCCCAGGAGTTCTGAAGAAGGTCCGCCGGGACGGAATAAGTCTACTACTATTAGCGCCATACTGGCCAAGCTGAATATGATCTCGGAACTAGTGTCCCTGCTCAATGGCTCTCCCCTGGAGATTTCAGTCAGGAGGGACTTTCTTTCTCAAACGGGAGGTATGATCCTTCACCCCAGCCCAGAGATATGGAACCTGTGGGTTTTGCCTCTGAGGGGGCCCAACTCATAGTCTCAGGTCTCTATACTTCACTCCAGAGCTCCATCCATGAGGAAACTTTATGCCCTGAAGTGGAGAGTCTTTAATTCTTGGTGCAGAATGCGTCAGTGGGATCCAGTTAACTGTCCGGTTGGTTCAGTGCTAGGGTTTCTGTAAGATCGGTTTTCTACAGGGCTATCCCCGTCCATACTAAAGGTGTACGTGGCGGCCATAGCTGCTTACCATGTCCCTTTGGGTGGTGTATCTTTGGGGAGGAACCCAATGGTGACACGTTTCCTTCGTGGCGCTTTGAGGCTGAGGCCAACAATTTGCACCAGAGTTCCAGCTTGGGACCTGGCAACAGATGGAACTGGATATTTATTTTGGCTGTTCCGATCCCAATCTGATTTATGACCCGTAACGCTGCCTGAATCATAATCATGCACTGTTTATTGTTGGCCAGAGGAGGACTGGTCCCCCGACTGAGCCTGGTTTCTCCCAAGGTTTTTTTCTCCATTATTGTTATCTGAGTTTGGGTTCCTTACCGCTGTTTTCTCCAGAGCCGCTGTATAGATAAATGAACTAAATTAATAACTAAGGATTTTTACAATGGAATAAATCAATACTGAACTTACTTAAGCTAGACAATGACACCATTTTTTTCTAGAGCTGCTGTGCAGACAAAATTATTTTCCTGTTATCCCTGTAAAGCTGCTTTGACACAAACTGCATTGTAAAAAGCGCTATATAAATAAAGGTAACTTGACTTGAACTTGACTATTGTTCTAGAGAGTTTATCAGCGGCTCCCTTCGAGCCCCTTGATATTTGTTCCAGAAAGGATTCTGACCTTAAAAACAGTGTTCCTGCTAGCCATATCTTCTCTTAAAAGAGTAGGAGATCTTCAGGCCTTGTTGGAATCCCCCATGTACCTTGAGTTTGCACCAGGGATGGTCAAGGCATTCCTTTACCCAAATCCAGGCTATGTCCATAAGGTGCCAACCAATGTACTGCGGCCTATTGTTTTACAAGCCTTTTGCCCTCCTCCTTTCAGTGATCAGGACCAGGAAAAGCTGAGCCATGTGTGTCCAGTGAGAGCGCTGGATAATTATGTCCACAAAGCTGCCCTGTGGAGGAAAACTGATCAGCTATTTGTCTGCTTTGGATCACCTAAAAAAGGGCTCCCTGCATCCAAAAAGAGAGTCAGCAAGTGGTTATTTTATAGTCGACTCTTGTAGATGAGGTTTCTGGCCAGCCATCACCTTTGGCAGTCAGAGCTCATTCTACTAGGAATATTGCAGCGTCCAAGGCCTTAATTTCAAGTGTTTCCCTGCAAGATGTTTGTGATGCAGCAGGCTGGTCCTCTCCACTCATATTCATGAGGTTCTACAACCTGGACCTGGGCACTGCCCCAGGTTCAAAGTTGCTCATGTCTCAGTTGTGCTCCAGTTTTCACACAGACAGGCAATTTTAAGCATGGCGTTTGGGCATTATCATTCGCAAAGCATCCTTGAGGCAGCGCGAGTTCTCTCGAAAGGGAATATTTCAGGTTACGACTGTAAACATTGTTCCCTGAGAAGGGAACGAGACGCTGCATCGCCCTGCCATACTTCCTTCATCCCTGTGATCGACTTGCTTTGGCTAACTGAAGCTAACAGCGGTCATTCCGGATGTGCTTTAATGCTTTCCTGGCCGTGACATCACTCGCCCGTGATGTTCTATCTTGCCATTGGACTAGTTGACAAACATGCTTCCATGCAATCATGCAGAGGTGTTCCCAAAGCGTCCTTGATGCTACATCCAATTCCCTTCTCAGGGAACAATGGTTACAGTCATAACCTGACATGTTTATCTTCCCTCACAAATTCATGCCAGATTACTTCCTGTTTAAAAAGGTTTCCAATGTGTAAGCAGATACAATGCTTATAGACCATAGGAAGAGAACAGAGTATGCATAACTGGAGACTGGAGTAAGTAATTTGAGATGTGTAATAGGGACACTGTAAAATAAAGTGTCACTGAACTGATTTGCTGCTGTTGGAATTTAAACGAGATGCGGGCCTGTAATTATAATTAGCCATACAGTTTCTGTAATATTAAACAAAGAACAATGTATCAGTATTGTTGTTTGTTTAATATTCCCTAATTACCGATTGCATACCTATGTTATCTAAAGGTGTCTAGTGAATAAATTAGTAAATTCCATGTGCTTCTTTTTTATCCCAGTAATGGTTACTCAGAAAAATGTGAATTATTTACGCACTCTGGGTTGCCACAGCAAGGTTTAAAAAAATTGTCCACATAAGAGGATTCAGTCTGGCACTTGACCTAAAATAAGCTCCACACCCTGCTCTAAATACAGTCATTCATTTATTGATCTAATTAGTTACATCATACAAGATTTATTATAAAACTACATATCATAAAAATACTTTTTTGTCTTTGAACTTTGTAGCTGAACTTTTGTATCTGTAGGTTTATTACATTTGTTGAAAGTGACACCTTTATTACAGAAAGTTTGCTAAAAGTGACACTGACATTTGATTTTCATATTGCAAGTTATAATGCTTTAACTTCTCATTGTGGTGGCTAACTTGCCTTGCTTGCCAAATTCCAGGTTAAAATTCACTCACCTTATACACATAAGGGTTCTTCCGAGAATCAGTGAGAATGTCAAATCTGGTGTAGATGTCATTCAGCAGATTGACGATTTTAATGGCTCCCTCTGCTGATGCGTGTTTGCTGCAGAATGCATTGAACCCAACAATGCCACTAAAAAGAATGGTCACGTTGTCGTATCGTTTAGCAGGCACGGGCCGCTTATGCCGCAGTTCATTGGCTACAGATGGAGGCAGAACCGAATACAGCAACCTGAAACAAAGAGGTATCATTATTTTAATGTGCACTCTTCAAAAAATCACATATGTTCATTGAATTCAATGTCACTGAACAAAAGATGTTAATTTTGAGTCATATAGTCATAATTTACTGTTGTGTAGTCATTCAAAGCAACACAGTTGTTTACTTCAGTTTGTAAAAAAAAAAAAGAAAAAAAGAAGAAAAAAAGGTTGATAAAAGACCTAAATGTATTAATCTAGTACAAAATGAATCCTTTTGTGAAATTCACTTCAACTGACCATGGAATAACGTGCATCACTTCATTCTTTTAGACACTGTACTTTCCCTGAAGGTTGAGTGCTAATTATCCACAGAGCTGTTTGAGTATTGGCTCTCTACATTTAGACATTCATCCATCTGTTCTGTTCTTATTTTATACTGCCAATGGGAAAACACAAATATTAATCTCTGCAATCAAAAAGCATTTCAGAGCTCTGTTATACAACATTATAGAAAATAGGTATGACAATATGTAAATATTTTGTGCTCACCATGGTGGCATTTATTTGACCAAACATAGAGCAAAAGTAGTAATATTGTGAAATATTATTACAATTTAAAATAACTGCTTTTATTTCAATATTTTAATAAAAAAAAAAATGTTCAATTACAATGTAATTTATATCTGTGAAGGCAAAGCTGAATGCTGAATGTTTCATGTTGTCTCAAATGTACAACAAAAAAAATACAACAAAAAACAGCAATTTTCTATGAGGCGAGACCTACTTCATTTGCACATAAAAACTGTCCTAAAATCATATACATAAACCTTAAAGAAAATGGCACAGTCACAACTCAGTGTCTTAAATTGACTAACTGTGCAGTGCAGGACGCCTGCTAGTGAAGATAAGGCTTCACTATTCAGCACATTCAAAATATGGCCCATTTGTTCACCTGTTATCAACAAGTCACAAATAGCGAGGTTTCCGTTAAATGCAAATGCATCTAACGCCACTGAAAGAAAAAAAAAACATGTACATTTGAAATGTTTAGAAGTCATAGCCACACCAGCTACTCACAGTAATTCTTACACTTACAGCTTGCAATTTGCAGCACAAATGAAAAAATAACCTACTCTGTATTTAATGAATACTTTCTATATCCTACCTAGGAACACATCAAATTCTGACTAGAACACAGGCATTTGTGTAGCTACAGCTGGTATTTATTGTATGTGTGGAGGAGAGAGAGGGTCTCTGGTGATGTTCAAGGTTCTCCACCATATTTAATAAACAAACACAGAGCTTGCAGACTGAGGCAGACAGGCTCCCCACGGAGAGCGCAAATACAGCCTCATTTTCCAAGCAGGAAAAGAGAGACAGCCATCTTAAAAAATCTGTACACAGGGGAAACAATGTAAAACCAATTTCATGCTTTTTTTTTTTTTGGTCATTATATCCTTGTTTGTGCGGCATTATATCACCAAACTATAGACATGAAGCAGGGTCGAAAGGATGCCATCTGGGATAGTCATTACACCTAAAAGTGACCTTTGTTGCAGTACTCAGTGTATTGGTCTGGATCTTGGTCCTCACACATGGTCTCGGATAAGACTACAGCCTATTTCCAGCTTGCCTTGTGTAACCACCCATTTAGACAGGAAGAGATGGTCTGATTGACATGTAATGTAATTTACAGATTACTGTACAAAGGTAATGATGACATGCAGAGGAGGAGATGAGCCTTATTTTATTTGTCCGGAAATTATCGAATACTGTAAACTCCACACAGACTCTCAAAGGTCTTCCTTTAGTGAAGAAGGGAAGCAAAGAAATTATGACAGAAATGTAACACTATACTATGTATTACATTTAAGTATGATGTATGGTATACTGTAGCCTGAGACTAGATTAAAAATCAGTTAATCTCATAATCAGTGTTGGGGGGTAAATCAGATTACATAATCAGATTACTTTTTCAAGTATCTAATAAAGTAACACATTACTTTTAAATTTACAAAACAAATTATCTAAGTTACTTTTTTAAATCAGTAACTTAAGTTATTTTGTTTTCCTATTTATTTACTGAGAGCCCTCCTGTCCCCATGTTAAGAGAAATTGGGAGTAAGTGCAAAGGTGTTGGGTTTTCGTTAGAGACGCACCGATTGCAATTTTCTTGGCCGATTCCGATTTCCGATTTTTTGTTAGTGTGATCTGCCGATACTGATTTTTGCCGATTCCGTTTTCTTTCTAAGAACTATAATTGACGACATAACATATACAAACAAAAATCTACTTTTCTTCAATGTAAAGTTTTATTTTCATAAAAAAAAACACACACAAGTAAAAAGTCAGTGATAAAATATAAAAAGCTCAAATAAATGCATTAGAATAAAGAGAGCTATGAAACTAAGTTTTTCAGGTTAACTGGGTTTTTTCAGGTAAGAAAATACTACAGAAATTAAAGTAATCAAATGTAAAATAACACATTCAGTGTTATTTTACATTGGTTAACTTAATTTCTGTAGTCTTTATTGTAAATATTAATACAGATCAATTCTTACCATTAAAGTTATAAAACGTATTCAGTCAAGAGCAGAAAGTGATTTCTTTTCTTTTTTTTTTGTCTTTTTATCTTTGATTAACATGACAGACAGCAGCAGGAATATTGGACTGCAGTCCCTTTAAGAGTTTATGAACGGTGTTCAACGGACTGTTACACACAACATGGGTTCACTTTCTTAGCTATTTAACGATTCAAAACTGAGTGTTTATCTGAGTACTCGCCAAGATTGCCTGTGCCGCTGGTTTTGACATACTTTTGTATGTATTTGACAGTTTAAGCGCAGTAAGCCACTCATTTTGGTACTTGTGACTCTGTTTGACTTCTGTCTCTGTTTGAGACTGAGCGAGGCTTGTCCGCTCCACCTATATAGATGATGCGGGCCGATCATGAGGGAAATTGTCCGATTCCAATCCCTGGCTGATCGATCGGTGCAACTCTAGCTTTAGTTCTATTGTAGTTCTAGACTAAATGCTGCATTTACTAATCTCACTTGCACAAAAACAGATTCTGTATTCCTCAAAATGAATAAAGACAGTAAAATTGCAAACTCATTTAATTATTGCAGGTTTGCATAATATTCCATGTAAAATAATACAAATATACTTTATGTATTTAATTCCACATTGCAATGTCTTTGCTGCTGACCTTCGATGATACAATTTAAGTTCAACCATACCAATAAGCAAAAATGACTTTAGATAAACATCTGTAACAAGGCAGTCCACTGAAGCAAACTGAACCCAAGTGCAGTTTTAATGAATCCAAAAGTGAACAGCCTCTGGAGGAGCTGTAGCGGACGCTGCCGCCTTGGGGGGAGTGTGTGCGGTCCACATACACAGAATAGCGGTGGCCACTACTGGAACGACCGTGGACAGCGGGATGATTTCTAGGACCACAGGACTTGGACATAGGTCTACTGGACTTAGGACAACAATAGCCATGGTAGGTAAATTCAATGATGGACCAAGCTCCACATCCGCCGGGACTTGGTACTTATACAGTGGAACAGTGAACAAAGCTAGACAAGAGACAATGGGAACTTGAGGGCTATTTATACACATGGACAAATGAGCATACAAGACGCACCTGAAAGCAATGAGCACAATGGACCAATCAGAAAACAGGACACATAACCAGAACAACCATTGAGAACATGACCGGTTTTATGCCGAACGTCACATGAATAAACAGGAAAACAGGTCTCATTGCATCCGCTTTTCAGAGAAAGTGTTATTGGCAGTACGAGCTGACGATACGCAATTCATGCAATTAGTTACTTTTTTTTTTAGGAATATTGTAATGCATTACTTTTAAAAGTAACTTTCCCCAAAACTGCTCATAATGTTTTTGTACTGAACATGATTAATCTATCTAATTTTTAAATCTTCCTCTAAATATACAATTTCATATGAAAATGTAGTG
Source organism: Anabarilius grahami (assembly GCA_003731715.1). NCBI lineage: Eukaryota > Metazoa > Chordata > Actinopteri > Cypriniformes > Xenocyprididae > Anabarilius > Anabarilius grahami. The sequence goes on along the minus strand of RJVU01013765.1, from coordinate 1,123,855 downwards.
GGTTCATTAGTAATGTATTTATTTTGACTTTTAAGATATGGAAAACTAAACAATAAAGATTTTTTTTTTACGTCAAAAATAAAGTAAAGTTTTATTGCACAAATACACCTGTAATAAACAAAAGCACCTTTGCTTTTGTTTATTATTACAATAAGGGGTATGTAAATATGTTTAAACATCTAATTTATACTAGTAAGTTAAGCTGTTAATTGTACTTAAATCTTTAATATTGTACTTACATATTTAATATTGTCACATCCGCCAGCTATGATCGCCACCAGAGTGCCCTCATCATGGACTCCATTTCCCAGTACCCATTGCCTGACTCATTATGTGTGATTATGTTTAGCTGTGTGTGATTACCTTGTTTAGCTCTGCCTTTATAAGCCCTGTGTTTCCACTCATTCTTTGTGAAGTATTGTTTGTGTTACTCTGCATTTCTGCGCTCTTTATCCTGGTTCCTGTGTTATGGTCTCAATCTTCTGCCTGTTTCTCTGGATTACCCTGTTTGCCTGATGCTAAAAAAAAGCTTTGATGCTATCTGGATTGTTTGCCCTGTGGTTTTGACCTTCTGTGTGTTATTTTTATGATTGTGGATTTCTCTTATTAAAGCTGTGTTTGGATTTTGACCTTCTGCTTCAGAGCAGTCTGTAACAAATATAGTAGTAATGATTGCCACATTTATACCAATAAGTTAAAGCATTAACTTCGAAAACCCTAATTGTACTTAAATATTGAAGTTATAAAATATAAAATATAATGAAGTTGGTTGGGTTTCACAAAAACATCTTATTTATACCAATAAGTTGTTGGTGTTAACTTTGAAACTTTGTTTCTTTTTTTTTCTTTTTTTTACCTAGATATTCAATATAATAATATTCATCTTTAAATGGGTTGGGTTCCACAAAATGGTGTAAATGGAAAATGGGATGAGCTAAATCAAAATGAAGACTGCACCTACTTCAGTAAACTGACCAAAAAGTGAATAAAATAGGAAAAGAATTCAATTCTATGTTTGTATACGCCAATCTCTATTGGACTGTGGTTCTCTGCTGACTATCGTTCAGGGCAACCCCTAACCCTGTATGTTGTAGATTTACAGTCATGCATATAGATACTAGAGAGAAATAAAGAATAGCAATAAAAGAAAATTATGATGAAAATTATCCAGGTAACAACGAAAATAATTCCTACATTCCATAATTTCATAATCTGGTTGGCAGTCTTGTCTGGAACTCAGTGTTAGGTACTGGTTTGGATCTGGATCAGGGCCTTTAGAGATCTAGTTTTGGTCTGAGTTTGGGTTGTAAGGGGTCTGGTGTTGGTCTGGTCTTATGTATAGGTGACCATTTTCTCCAAACATTTTAAGAATATAATCTATAAATGTTTAAATTTAGAGTGAATACTTGGATTACACAAGTTCTGAACACCAAACTTGAGTACTGTTTGAATGATACAGTATATTATTTCAATACAATTCATAACAGAGGCGTAAGACCATATTTTTATTATTTAAAACTTCAACACTTGAAAACAATTAAAGTGTTAGTTCATCCAAAAATGAAAATTCTGTCATTAATTACTCACACTCATGTCATTTCAAACTCATAAGACTTTTGTTCATCTTTGGAACACAAATGTAGATATTTTTTAATAAAATCTGAGCGATTTCTGTCCCTCCATTGACAGCTACACAGCTACCACTTTGACACTTACAAAAGAGATTGTAATCCATAGGAATTTAGTGGTTTAGTTCAAATTTTCTGAAGAGACACGTTCGCTTTATATGATGAGCAGATTTAATTTAGGCTTTTATTCACATTTAAACATTCATCAATGCAGACATCAGTTATGATAAATGGAAGCTCAAGCATGCTTGCTTGATGTGCGAGAACCGATTAGGTTTATTCTCATGTGTTAAGCAGCACATTTGAGTTTCTGAAAGAACCAATGATATTTGTTCTCGCGCGTCAAGCATGTTCGGTTGAGCTTCTGTTTATGTTCGCTGATCAATGTTTATATGTGAATAAAAGCTTAAATTTAATCCGTTCATCATATAAAGCAATTGTGTCACTTCAGAAAATTTGGACAAAAACACTCAATTCCTATGGATTAGTTTTATGATCTCTTTATGAACTTTTTGAAGCATCAAAGTGGTAGTTGCGTAGCTGTCAATAGAGAGTACAGAACGGGCTCAGATTTTATTAAAAGAAGAATGAAAGACTTATGGGTTTAGAACAAAACGTAAATAATAATAGAATTTTCAGTTTTGGGTGAACTAACCCTTTAAGATACAAAGTTAACAGTGTCAATCGGTTGTTTTCCTCAAATTGATATAGGACATTAAAGATTTTGTAAGCATATTCCATAGTTTTACTTGGAGATGATTGTGAACACATGCAAAAACAAGAGAGAACCAGCAAAATATTAATTACTGGTTATGTTGTAGTCAATGTATGCTTTTTTTGTGTGAGCTTTTTGGGGGGTTTTTTATTTACTTTTTTGCATAGTAAAATAAAACCTGTAGCTGTAGTTTGCCTTTTTATGCAAAATAATTTTGCCAGATAAATACCGTAGCCAAGTGTAGTGTTTTGGTATTTCCTCATATTTAAAATATTAAAAACATGTTCTTTATATTTTTATGTTTTTGTCAAATTGTTGGATTCCCTTTCGAGGGAACTCTATGCTGCGTCGGTTGCTGACGCTATGGTGACATTTTCTGTGGAACTCGGTGTCTGAAGCATGTGTGAATTCACGCTTATCTTATTGGTCAACAGCAGTCCGATGATGGAGTGCCTGAGCATAAAAGGGTGCCTGTATTATATGTCATCAGCTTTTGGCTTCAGGAATCCGCTTTGTTTGTATCAGCTTGTGAAGATAAGAGCTCTCAAGTGATAGAATCGAGTGTTTGAATGGAGCATGTTTGGCTCTCAAGTAGGGATGCACGATATTGGAAAAAACTGACATATTTAGATTTTCCGAGATATTTTGCGATATTAAAAAAAATTCACCAGATGACTTGAATAGCTCTGTTTGGAAAGAATTAATCATTCTAGGATGATTGGGGTGATTTTGTAGGTGAGTGAATATGCATAGAAAATAATGAACAAATTACAAGCATAGATAAATATAAGAGAACAAAGATACAAAATAAATAGTGCTTTATATATTTCAGGTAAGTCTAACACTATTGTAAAATACAATTGTAAAATAACATTGCATAGTCTCACTGTACAAATTAAACATAATTAATCTGTGTTAAAACTACAAAAATGATTTTTCTCTTTGTCTTTTGTTGTTTGATTAACATTCATGACACAGAAAGCACTTTAAGACCGAATGCACGGTGCGGATCCAAAATTCTGTTACACATCCGGGCTTCTTTCTCAATTGTTTAGTTCACCTGAGCCATAATCAATTGTGTTTACGAGGACAGGCAATCTTTTACGTGCATTTTACCTTTTTTTTTTTTTTTTTTNTTTTTTTTTTTTTTTTTTGCATGTTTGTTTCTGTTTAGGCACAAATAAACACGGAAGAGAACGGCATGCGGTGTTCATGTGAATCTGCACGGCTCTGTGCGTCTCTCTGCGCACATAAAACCTTATTATGTCTATGCATAAAACAGCCGCACTTTCAGAATTGAGTTCTGTTTCATGTCTCTGTGCACTCATATGGTTTAAAAATCACTTGAATGTTTAAACTGACAGGACCTAAAACACATTCAAATGATAAACTTTCATTGTATGATGGTCAAACTTTGCAATTAATCAGAGAATGCTGCTTTTTGAACCTTGGTGTCTGGTCTGTACGGATTAACAATCCCTACTAGACATCGCGATTTCGATCGCAGCCCTACTCTCAAGGGAGTTGGAAGCATAGTGTTGCATTTGCAGTAGGAAGCTCTGTTCGTGCTTTATTCTCTCTCGAGGGATGAGAATCAAGAGTTTGCACAGAGCACGTTCAGCTCTCAAGGGAGCTGAATGCATTCATTGTGATGCATTTGCTGTGATTAGCTCCGCCTCTGCTAGACTCTCTCCTGAGGGATGTGAGTTGAGCGTCTGCACCTAACGGTTCAGGTCCCGCAGCTGCAGAGGCAGCAAGACGGGATCGATAGTGTGGATTGTAGGCAAAGCATGGGTAAGAGTCTAACGTAAGCAGGGCTTGACATCAACTTTTTTGCTCACCAGTCACTGTGGCTAGTGGTTTTCCAAAGTTACAAGCCACTCAGCATTTTTACTGGCCTCAATTTTGACATCAATACCATGGGGAAAAACTGCCATATACATATTTTTAATATTATCTCATAATTTGGCAGCAGGTGTATTATGCTGCTGTCACTTTAAGACCTGGCGCACAGGTCCATTATACTGTTACACATGCGTTTTCTTTGGTTAACTGTTTATGTTCACTTAAAACAAAACTGACTGTGTTTATGTGAATACTCATCAAGACTGGCATTTTGTGTGTATTTGACTGTTTAAGTGCAATAAGCAGCTAAAAATAACTAAATGTAGTAGTGAGAGGCAACTTTATGTGAGTACACTTTGGGTGTGAGCACAAAATCTGGGGGAATAAGTAATATTACGCCCAATTCACACAATTCCACACAGAAATTGATGTAGGATCTTGTTCCCCTTTCAGGGAACCAGGGTTTAATACTTCAAGATGTTAACCCCTTTGGACAATATTTTTAGCCACTACTGTATTTAAATATTAAAATCTGTCATAAACTGACCTGTCTGTCTTCTTCTTCTCATCTTCCAGGGCTCGGAGTGTGTGCTGCAGACGATCGGTCAAGATCTCCAGCTCTTGGGTCAACTTGTACTCCTCACGAAACTGCTCCCCAAGTAACACAAGGTCACGGGTGGCGTCATGAAGAGGAATGTCACTCAGGTATAGACCTCTCCTCGTAAGGTCATCCAGATTCATAACACTGACATACACAAAAGACAAAACGCTCGATTAAGCCCATAAATTACCAAAAAGTCAAGAAGTATCCAATAAAACTGTTCAAAAATAAAGTATAACAATATGACTCCAATACTGTATAACCCAATATAACAGTCCTACCAGAAAATATTTTCACCACATGTCTTATAATAAGTTATCAAAGACTCTGTGTGTATGCCATGGTGATATTGTAGTTTCTAAAACAGCAGATCATTCAATCTAAACCAGTGGGAAGGACAGATTATTCTAGTAGTCATGCTTGCCAGTGAATGAGTGTCTAAATCAAGTGACCTCTTCAACTGTAAGTGGACTCACGTCATCTCAGACAGGCACTGTGAAATAAGATATTAGCACACACAGTGATTATAATGAAAAAAAAAAAACTTTTTTTGGCTTATAAGGGGCATACAGAATAACTGGAATGTGAACATATTTAGATACTGGCCCAACTCCTATTCTTCATGTTCATTCATCATGTTCATCTTCATGCTATTCATCAGGAGCAGTTTCCATATGTTTAATTAACAGTTAATTTTAGCATTGTGTATTTACCATGGTAAATGTACTTTTCATAATCCCAAAATGCCAATTTAATTTTATTAACAAAATCTACTTTGAGACTGCTATTTAATAGCCTTACCATATTGGCTATTGTTTATTAATCAGTATTAGTCATATTCTTACAATTTACGTGTATGATAAGTAAAGTGGGATGGTACTTGTGTCTGTCTGCCAACCATTTTTGTGAAATAAATTTGCTTGGTTTTTGAAAGCAAATTTATTAAACATTTTTATAATTTTTTTAGGAATTAGGTAAAATTCCTACAAAACATTTGTCGTGGCTTAATGACCATGGAAAAATGTGTGTCCCATGGCCAAACCAGTTGAGAACCTCTCATTTAAGCTACCAAAACCATGTGCTTTATTGGTAATAATTCACAGTCTTTTCCATCTACCTTGGTGAGCACAGGAAAAGGATGTTCTCAGTCTCAGGAAGTGAAATCATCTGGCCCTTCAGTCTGAGACAGCTGATCTCTGTTCCTGTGAGTTCATCTTCACTCTCAGCAGTCTCTACATTCAGCAGTCCCTCCTATATGAAACCATTAACAAACAGAAATTTGTATTTAACAATTTAAAATTTTAAAATTTCTTACAACATGTACTGTTATCCTTGTATTTGTATATGAGTGTGTGATGCTTACTATAAGAACTAATAAAAACATGTGTCAAAAATGTTAACCATATTTTTTTAATGATTGTTGGTGGGGTTTTTTTTTATATCAGACTGTATGTAATGTGTTTTGAGGCAGACAGACCTTACTTCGCAGCACAAAGACAGTGTTGATGTGAGACAGGATGCCATGGAAACTAAAGTCTATGTGCGGCCGCACCAGAGAGAACACTGAGGACAGATTACAGACACCAGGCTGCAGCTGGAAGATGACACACATAACTTGACAAGTTACTCCATCACACTTTATATATACTTTCTAGATCTCTCACTTTTATATTTGTAAAATAAAATTTTTTTGAGCAGACAAACCTGTGGCAGAACTCTGAAGATGGCATTTCCACACTGTGTAAGCATGAGATCCTTGTCAAACATCAGGTGGAATGGGAAAGCTTTGCAGAAGGTGTATGGACTGATCCGTGTTTCTTGAGTCCCATTCTCCTCAAAACCATCCAAGTCTTCATAAAATGCTTCTTCCTCTGAGTCCTTCTCCTCAATCAAGAACTTAATGTGATCACATTCTTCACTCTTCTGCTGAATGACCTGGAACACCCCCACAAATAACAGATTTAGAGTCTCATTTGGAGATGGCATTTCCAAACATTAAACATGGTGTGAAGGTAACAGACAGGAAATAATTGTATGGACTGATACAGGGTTCCCTTTCGAGGGAACTCGCGCATAACCTGATATTGCTGAGTTCAACATGTTCCTGGGTCAACATTTTTGTTGATCCTGGAACAACATTCAAATCAACCAATCAGATTAGAGGGACAAGTTTACAGATTATGTCAAGTTTAGGCTTGAAAATCATGAATTGGTGCTTCTACATCAGTGTTATTCATCTATCATTTCCCTCTGATTTTTGGGATAACTTATGGGTAGGGTTAGGTTTAGGGGGTAGGAATAGGGTTAAGACTAAATTTTCAGACTAGAATGTTGTTCCAGGATCAACAAAATATGTTGACCCAGGAACGCATCTAACTCAGCAAAATCAGGACGTGCGGAACTCGCACTGTGTCGGAACGACACTTNAAAATCATGAATTGGTGCTTCTACATCAGTGTTATTCATCTATCATTTCCCTCTGATTTTTGGGATAACTTATGGGTAGGGTTAGGTTTAGGGGGTAGGAATAGGGTTAAGACTAAATTTTCAGACTAGAATGTTGTTCCAGGATCAACAAAATATGTTGACCCAGGAACGCATCTAACTCTGCGTCGGAACGACACTTTGGGGAATGCCTTCAGCGTGATACCGTCTAAAGCATGTGTTGAACTAGTCCAATCTTGATTAGTCTTGCATCATGACGTCACATGTGACGGTGCACCCGGAAGCTACAAAGGGACGCCGGTACAGTGTTAGCTTCTGCTCTCGCGGCTTTTACAATCAGGAGGATCGCAGATGGAGCTGGTGGAGGAGGTTTAGAAGTCTTCGGCCCTTTCTCAGCTTTCAGAAACCAGCTCCAGTGTTCTCATTCAGGAATCGGAAACCCACTCTGCGGTTTCTTCCGCCCAGGGTGAGGACCCAATGCTAAAACTATCTGGTTCTGAAAAATTAGATGTTCTAAGCATCGAGGCAGGAGAAATAGAGGACTCGCCACCTAATTCCCCTGCTTTTGAGGAGCTGCTGGAGGTTGTGACCAGAGCAGTGGCCAAATGAAATATCGAGTGGCCATCAGAAAAGCAGGAGGCGCATAAGAAAAGTAAACTTGATAAGCGCTTCCTGCAGTCTCGGTCACAGCCTTCACATCGGAGCCCTCAGAATATCTATGTTTGCTTCCCGCCGCCTTGTGCGCCTCAGGATTCATTGGTTTCCGGCGAACACAAATCGCAGTGTCTGCCCGAAGTTGTTGCGGCCCTGTCAAGTTTGCTCCCTCAAACGAGGCCTGTAGAAAAAAATCATTCGGTTGTCTCATGCTGGCCAGCCACTTCAGGGCACCAAAATGATTTCAGACACAACACCCAAGGTCAGTCTCGACAGACTGATTCCCCTAGTAGAATAAATGGAAGCTTGGAGGAATCTTCAAAATATATCAGTGGGTCCTGTGTACGGTAGAAAGAGGATACAATATTCAATTCGAGACAGTGGAGTTAATTTGGAGGAGATTCGGCCAAGCGGAAGTGGATTTGCTCACCTTTCATGAGAACACTATGGTTTTCCCTCAAACATTCAGCTCTTTTGGGACTGGATGCTATGGTGCAGGCATGGCCGAGGCAACATCTGTATGCTTTGCCCCCCAATTGCTCTGCTCCCAGGAATTCTTGAGAGGGTCCATCAGGACGGGGTCAGTCTACTTCTGGTAGCCCCCGTACTGAGCGGCCCGAGTACGGTTTTCAGACATAACAGTGATCCTGGCAGGCCCCACATGGAACATTCCCATCAGGAGGGACCTTCTCTCTCAAGCAGAGGGCTCACTACATCACCCTCGGCCGGAGCTGTGGAAGCTATGGGTCTGGCCCCTGAGTGGGACCAACTCATAGGTGCTGGTCTCTCAGCCGAGGCTGTTGAGACCATTCTGAACTCTAGAGCTCCCTCCATGAGGAATGCCTTAAAGTGGAATTTTTTAGCTTTATGGTGCAGAGAACGCCAGCTGGACCCAGTTACCTGCCTAGTGGCTTCAGTGCTGGAGTTCCTCCAAGGTAATTTCGCTGATGGGCTTTCCCCGTCCACACTTAAAGGGAACCCCTAGTGTTAAGACATGTATGGCTTAATATACCGTAAATTATGTCTCTTACTGAAATATATAAAAAACCCATGAAAGATTACGTTATTTAAAAAACCCATGACATATTTGGAAAGATTTGGACAATGGGCGGCGCCATTTTGTTTAGGTGCACAGTGCGTTCTACGTCGATGATGTCAAATGGTTGCACTCACTGAGCTACTGACACTGTCCTACTGCTATTTTTACCGCAACACAACTCAGAATATAATATACGATGCCATATTGTGCAGCTTTTGGTTGTAATTTTCAGTCGATGAGCCACAAGAGAAGCAATGTAAGTCTTTACTGCTTTACTAGTGATAAGAGGAGAAAAGAATGGGAAGTTGTGCAGAATGTGGACGAATAAAACTTCCGAAAGATCCGCATCTTTTTTCTCTTCACTTTAGCCCTGATGCCTTTTAGGCTTTTAGTCGACCACAGCCGAAAGAGCTTACAGTTGCCGATTGATATAAGTGTATGCTTTAACCAAATGCTGCGCCTGCCATGGAGACTGACGAAGGTAAACCTATAACACATCTCGATTGAGACAGACTGCCTCAAATGTGTGCCGTGATGCACAAGATATCTGTGATCGCATAAACAGTTGCATCTTCTCAGCATGTTTAACTGTGTGTAATGCATTCAGGTGATCAGACGATTTTAACACATCAATCATACAACAGTAGTTTGAATAACCACAGAGACATTGCACAGCCTCACTAATTTTGCGCTCTGGCTCATATTTAAAAAGGCAGATCGGGTTTTAAAAGGAACCCCGTGAATATTAAGACCTGTACGCGTTACTAGATTACCGTTGCACCAAAACATACAGATAAAAAGACTCAAAATAATCAGGGCTAAAGTGAAGAGAACAAAGACACAGTTAGGAAGTTTTATTCGTCCAAATTCTCCTGAGTGCCTGAGAACGGTTTGCTTTGACCCATCAGAAGCTAACACTGTTGTGTGCAGGCATCCATTTGTAGCTTCCAGGTGCACCGTCACATGTGACGTCATGACGCAACACCAATTGAGATTGAGTCGTTCCGATGCAGCGTCTCGTTCCCTTCTCAGGGAACAACGGTTACAGTCGTACCCCGAGACATTATTATTATAGTTAACTAAAGCTAAATCAATTATTATAATAATAATAATCATTACTTGAAATAAGATAAATGTTAACTGAAATTAAATAAAATACAAAAACACTTAAACTTTTTTTTATTTCAGCTAAGGCAACATTTCAATTTAATTTAGTTAAAGTTGAAGAACTAAAAAAAATAAAACTAAATGTAATAAAAACTATATAGACAATTTAAAAAACTAATAAAAACAACACAAAACACAAGATTACTAAAGCGTAAAATTAAAGAGTAAAGAGTAAATTTTACTAAGAGTAAAATGAAATATTAATAGTATATAAATGAATTTTGAAGTATTGATGTCTATTAATGTAATGAAGGTAACTTGTACACCAGTAAAATAGACAGTGACTGGGAAAACAGTAAAATAAAGGGGGGTGGTAGCAGTAAATTGTTACTTTACAGAGGGGTCGGACACAGAGGATCACAGGTAAGTGTTGTTTATTAAAACCAGTGAGCATAAACAGCAGTGCAGGAGTGAAGGAATGGTAATGGTAATGATGATGATTATGATGAAGAGCAGAGATGGTTACAGTCCTTTCTGTTTTCAGATGAATAAGTCTTTGGAATCGCTGGAGCTGGAGATCGCTGGAGACAAAGGAGCACTCACACATGGACGAAGGAACACACGGGGAGAACAGGACACACTGGAGACAGGTAAGTAGAGAGCGGGGAGTCCTAGAGGTAAGCATACACGTAAGTATCTGCGAACGAGACCGGACATGGAGTGCTGTGTGTGAGTGCTCTTTGTAGTGGTGCTGATGAGTGCGTTAATGACGTGCAGGTGGCGGTGATCAGTATTCCGGGGATTGAGTGCGTTGTGATTGGTGGATGGTGGAGCCTGACGTGTCTGTGAGAGTACCCCCCTCCACGGCCCGCTCCTGAGGGCCGAGGACCCTGACGTCGTGGTGGTCGTCCTCTTCCATGCGGCAGGTCTGTCAGGGTGGCTGTCGTGGAAGGTTTGAAGCAGGTTTGGATCGAGGATGTAGTTTCTTGGAACCCAGGAACGCTCTTCAGGGCCATAGCCTTCCCAGTCCACAAGGTACTCCAGCTGACCACTACGGCGCCGGGAGTCCAAAATCTCGTGAACCTCGTATGCTGCGCCGTCTTCCAGGATGAGTGGAAGGGGGGGTTCAGCGGCTGTCACGTCAGGCCCTGTGGAGACAGAAACAGAAGGGTGGTGAGGTTTGAGTAGTGAAACGTGGATAGTAGGGTGAATTGCGGTACCAGGAGGAAGTTGGAGTTGGTAGGTGACCGGGTTGATCTGCTTGATGATGGGAAACGGGCCAATGAACCTGGGACTCAGCTCTTTGCAGGGCAGACGCAGTCTGATGTCCAGTGTCGACAGCCAAACCTTCTGTCCGGGCTGGTATACTGGAGGGTTGGAGCGACGAAGGTCAGCCGTCATCCTGCGTCTGCGCAGGGCTCGTTGCAACTGATGATGTGCTGAGTCCCAGACCCTCTCGCTCTCTCGGAACCAGTAATCCACAGCTGGTACGTCCAATGGTTCCCCGTTCCAGGGGAACAGTGGGGGTTGGTAACCGAGTACGCACTGGAAAGGGGTGAGTCCTGTGGTCGGTTGCCGTAGGGAGTTCTGCGCGTACTCGGCCCAACCCAAGTACTGGTTCCAAGAGTCCTGGTGGTCATGACAGAAGGTACGGAGGAAGCGGCCGATCTCCTGGATTTTCCTCTCCGTCTGCCCGTTCGACTGCGGATGGTATCCGGATGTCAGACTGACGGCCACACCTAGGAGCGAATGGAAGGCTTTCCACACTCGAGAGATAAACTGAGGTCCTCTATCGGACACAATATCCTCAGGAATTCCAAAATACCTGAACACATGGTTGAACATCATCTCAGCAGTTTCCATGGCAGTGTTTAACCCTCTCAGTGGGATTAGACGACATGACTTAGAGAAACGATCGATGATGACAAAGATGCAGGTAAATCCATCAGATGCTGGAAGGTCTGTTATAAAATCAACTCCTAGGTGTGACCAGGGTCGATTTGGAACGGGCAGAGGATGGAGCTTGCCGGATGGTAGATGGCGTGGGCTCTTCGAGATGGCGCACTCCCTGCAGCCCTGCACGTACCTTCTGACATCAGCTGCCATGTTTGGCCACCAGAAGCGTTCTTTTAGCAACGAGAGGGTTTCATTGACCCCCGGGTGACCAGTGCCAAGTGACGTGTGGGCTGAATGGATGGTTGGAGTGCGTCGTGACCGAGTGATGTAGAGCAAGCCTGGTGGGCAACCCGGCGGAGGATTCGTGGAGGCATTGGAGGAGGGGATGGTCTCTTCAGACCATGTTATCGGACTGACGATGAGGGAGCTTGGAATGATCGACTCAGGTTCTTCTGACTTTTCTTCTGGAGCATGGAGACGAGAGAGGGCATCCGCTTTCACGTTCTTCGAACCTGGACGATAGGAGATGGTATAGTTGAATCGGGAGAAGAACATGGCCCAGCGAGCTTGTCTTGGATTCAGTCTTTTAGCAGCACGGAGATATTCTAGGTTCTTATGGTCTGTAAGGACCAGAAATGGGTGTTCGGCTCCCTCCAGCCAATGCCTCCACTCTTCCAAAGCCAACTTCACGGCTAGGAGTTATCTGTCACCGATGTCGTAGTTGACCTCCGCCGGGTTGAGCTTGTGGGAGAAGAAGGCGCATGGGTGGAGCCTACTTGGTGTCCCAAGCTGCGAAAGCACCGCTCCAACTCCGGTGGTGGAGGCGTCCACCTCCAAGATGAATGGTAGTTCTGGATCGGGGTGAACAAGGAGGGGAGCGGTGGGGAAGGCTTCCTTGAGGAGGTTGAAGGCGTTGGTGGCAGCTGGAGTCCAGGACAGAGACTTGGGTTTGTTACGGAGCAGACTGGTGAGAGGATGAGTGATAGAGCTGTAGTTTTTGACGGTAGAAGTTGGCAAATCCAAGGAAGCGTTGCAGTTCTTTTATGGTGGATGGTTCTGGCCAGGTGGTGATGGATTCCACCTTCCTCTCGTCCATCCGGATGCCACTGTGGTCAATGATATAGCCCAGGAAGTGTACTGATGACTGGTGGAAGGAGCATTTCTCAGCTTTCAGGAACAGATGGAACTGACGAAGACGTGTGAGGACCTTCGCAACGTGTTGGCGATGTTCGGCCAGGCTCCGGGAGTAGATGAGAATGTCGTCGATGTAACCCAACACAAACTCCCGGAACTCCCGGAGCACCTCATTTATGAAATCCTGGAATACGGAGAGGGCGTTGACCAGGCCATACGGCATAACGAGATATTCGTAGTGGCCGGTAGGTGTGATGAAGGCGGTCTTCCACTCGTCCCCCTCGCGTATCCGGATGAGGTTGTACGCGCTGTGGAGGTCCAACTTCGTAAACACAGTGGCACCACGGAGATGTTCCAGGGCCGCAGGGACGAGAGGAAGGGGATATCGAAACTTGACTGTGATTTTATTGAGAGAGCGGTAATCAATGCAGGGCCTCAAGCCTCCATCCTTTTTCGCCACAAAGAAGAAACTCGAAGCAGCAGGGGAAGTAGACGGGCGGATGTAACCTTGATCAAGGGCCTCTTTGATGTATTCCTCCATGGCCTTCTCCTCCGGGATGGATAATGGATAGATCTTTCCTTTAGGCACTGGTTCACCTGGAAGCAGATCGATGGCACAGTCCCATGGCCGGTGTGGAGGCAGCTTAGAGGCTCTCTGAGGGCAGAAAACATCACTGAAGGGGGGCGTAACACTTAGGAATGTCGATGGAACGTTTCTCCACAGGACTCTCGATGGATGTGGCACAGATGGAAAGCTCGTTGGTAGAAGTTCGAGGAATGGGAAGTTCAGAGAAGCAATGTGAGAAACAGGTATCGCCCCACTTCAGGATTTCGCCGGTTTTCCTGGAGATGGTGGGATTGTGCTGCTCCAGCCAGGGACTCCCTAGAACCACGTCAGCGGTGGAATCCTCCAGAACCAGCAGATGTATCTCCTCCAGATGTAGAAGTCCAATTCGTAGCTTGATGGGTCCCACCACACGGCGGACTTGCTTACGGCTGAGAGGTTTGCCAGTTATGGAGTTGATCTAGTAGATAGTCGGAGATGGAGAGGTCTTGAGTTGGAGTTGCCGGCAGAGGGCGCCGGAGATGAAGTTGCCGGCTGACCCTGAGTCGAGGAGCGCAACCACGGTAAGTGAGATATCAGCAGCAGTAAGGTTGACGATAGTGGTGAGTGGTTTCATTTTCCGAATAGAAGGAATAATGGCACTCACCATGGGACGAGGAGGTCGTGTGGGGCATGCAGAGATCACATGCCCGGGCACACCACAGTACAAACAGAGGTTCAGGGTCAGCCGACGTTGGCGCTCAGAAGGAGTGAGACGGGAATTTTCTACTTCCATGGGTTCGTTGGCTGGTTCTGGAGAGCTGACGGGTTCGGACTGGCAGAGGAGTGAGTTGGAAAGTGACTGGCCCTGGTGTTCTTGAAGACACGCATGCATACGAGTGGCGCAGTGGATGGAAAGCTGGATGAATTTCTCTAAGCCGATGGAATCCTCGTATGCAGCGAGATGCAGCCGCACCCGAGGCTCCAATCCTTGGCGGTAGGTGGTAATCAAAGCTTGTTCGTTCCATCCACTGACAGCAGCAAGCGTTCTGAATTGCAAAGCATAATCATAAATAGACATCGATCCTTGTTTAAGATTATAGAGTTTCTCACCAGCAGACGAATCAGAGATCGGTTTCCCAAATACCTCCCGGAAATGGGAAATAAAGGCAGAATATGACTGAGTGACGGCACCGTGTTGAGACCAGATGGAGTCTGCCCATTTCAATGCTTTGTCGCTCAGTTGGGAGATGAGGAACGCTATCTTGGAGGTGTCAGTCGGGTATAGGTCCATCTCCAGGACCAGTTCACACTGCAGGAGAAATCCGCTGCAGTCCTCCGCCGATCCTGAGTAGGGCGCTGGCCTGGCCATGGGACTGGCGTAGGCAGGTGGTGAAGGAGAGATGACCATGTTGACGGTGGTAACTGCTGATGCCGGTGAAGGAGAGGTGACTGTCGGTGATGGTGATGGTGGATTGAAGGTGAGAGTGCGGCGTAGCGCATCCACAAGTGCTTGGAAGGGATCCGGTTGGCTCATACTGGTTCTGCGGTATTGGTCCGGTCTTCTGTTACGTTACAGAGGGGTCGGACACAGATGATCACAGGTAAGTGTTGTTTATTAAAACCAGTGAGCATAAACAGCAGTGCAGGAGTGAAGGAATGGTAATGATGATGATTATGATGAAGAGTAGAGATGGTTACAGTCCTTTCTGTTTTCAGATGAATGAGTCTGAGTTACTAATTATTCTGCTATTTATGCTTATATTTGTTTAGTATTTTTTCCTGAATATAGGCTAATATTTGTATTTTTATTTATTAATTTATGCATTTTTACTTATTTACTTGTGTACAGAAGGCCATCACATTGGACACAGCTGCTATGAGTCCCAACAGCTTTTGAAACTGTTTAACTGTGATGGTTTGTCTCGATACAAGCAGGAAACAGATGTGCCTGCATTGCAGTCGAATCCCACACTACTCTTAGAAAGGTTGTCATCTGTACAGAAGAAAGCACACTTTTCTTGGAGTTCAGTCTTAACCCCAAGCACTTCATGTGGGCGAGGACGACATCTCGATGTCGAACTGCCATTGAGTACAAAATGCCCTGGAGTCACAATGGGGCCAGAGCTGCATCCATACGCTTTGTGAAGGTGACAAGGCTAGGCCAAAAGGTAGAACCTAATACTGGAAATCTTCACCCCCAAAAGAAAACCTGAGGAAATTTCGGTGTTGGGAAAGGATGGATATGGAAGTATGTGTCCTTTAGATCCAGTCCACAGACCTGATTTGAGTCACGCTGAGCTGAATCGTAACCATCTTGAACCTGAACGTCCTCAAAGTATGGTTCAATTGATGCAGATCTAAAGTGGGACGCAACCCCATATCCTTCTTCAAAACTATAAAGTACTGTCTGTAAAACAAGTCCCTCTCTGGAGGAGGAATGTACTGCCTCCTTCGCCAATAAAGACTAAACTTCCTGTTCCAGCACCTAAGCCTGCTCTGGGCCTACTACTGTTTAAAAGGGACACCTAGATGTGGAGATCCAGAAAGAATGGCAGGCCCTGACGTGGAGGTTCAGATTTACTAGGCAGGAAGCACTCATCCAACTTGCTCTTACGGCGCACCTCCTGCTTCTCGGATGGTCAACAGTCACAACCTCCACCAGCTCCTCAGGGGAGAGAGGTGGAGAATCCTCAAACTTCCCTACCCCGATGCTGCAGAACAGCCTTCCTGATCCTAAGTGAAAGCACTGGAGCCAGCAGTCTCAAGCTCCTCTGATAGCTCCATTTGCGACCCCCATGATCTGAGCCACAACTACGAGGTGCGCGGACCAGGCCACTCTCCTTGAAGAGGTCCAGGTGGAAGCGAAGCGTTCTCAGTGGCAGACGATCACAATGAGCAATCACGCCGAGGCATTCCCCATAGCATCGTCAATCAGACACAGCGTGGAGTTCCCTCAAAAGGGAACCAAAGTCCCTTTCAAGGAACATCTGTTCACTTGGCGGCCATATTTGCAATGCCTGCTGGCAGGTCTACTTGAATGGGGGAATCCTGAAATCTAAAAAATTGCTGAACTCACATTTAAATATCATAACATATTTCAAACCAGCAACAAAAATTGACTTGAACTGTCCCATAAATTTTGTTTCTTATGCTCAAGTTGCATTAAAAAAAGCTTATTTTTCAGACTACACCAGCCAGCAAGTGCAGTCCAAAGCATGTCACCAGAACACTGAATGTCTATAGCAACCAGAGCTTCTAACGGCAGCTGTAGTTACATGATGACCTTTACCAATCGGCGATTGGCTCTTTTAGTTAGAAGGTGGGACTTATTCTGCCATTTTGCTTTCTCCCATTTATAAGTAATATAAGTGCACCACCTTTGAATATCGAAAGTCTTTGACAAAACTCCACACTTTTTTTTTTTAAAAAAAAAAAAAAAAAATGCAAAAATCGGGGTTACACTGAGGCACCGGTGAACACAGCGAATCCGTAAACATTAAAATACTCGCTGTTTCAAAAGTATTGCCAAGATGTAAACAATATGTGATAATATGTGAAAAATCACTTTCTAATCCTGAATGTGTCTGTGAAGTTTCAGCTCAAAATACCCCATAGATTTTTTTTAATTCATTTTTTTAACTGCCTATTTTGGGGCATCATTATAAATGAGCCGATTCAGGGTGTGTGGCCCTTTAAATCTCGTGCTCCATGCCCCAAGAGCTCGCTCTTGCCTTAAACAAAATAAAAAAAGTTCAAACAGCTAATATAACCCTCAAAATGGATCTTTACAAAGTGTTCGTCATGCAGCATGTCTAATCGCGTAAGTACAGTGTTTATTTTGATGTTTACATTGATTCTGAATGAGTTTGAGGCTATGCTCCGTGGCTAACGGCTAATGCTACACTGTTGGAGAGATTTATAAAGAATGAAGTTGTGTTTATGAATTATACAGACTGCAAGTGTTTAAAAATGAAAATAGCGACGGCTCTTGTCTCCGTGAATACAGTAAGAAACGATGGTAACTTTAACCACATTTAACAGTACATTAGCAACATGCTAACGAAACATTTAGAAAGACAATTTACAAATATCACTAAAAATATCATGATATCATGGATCATGTCAGTTATTATTGCTCCATCTGCCATTTTTCGCTGTTGTTCTTGCTTGCTTGCCTAGTCTGATGATTCAGCTGTGCACATCCAGACGTATAATCCCTTTCATAATGTTGGGAACATGGGCTGGCATATGCAAATATTGGGGGCGTACACCCCGACTGTTACGTAACAGTCGGTGTTATGTTGAGATTCGCCTGTTCTTCGGAGGTCTTTTAAACAAATGAGATTTATATAAGAAGGAGGAAACAATGGAGTTTGAGACTCACTGAATGTCTTTTCCATGTACTGAACTCTTGTTATTTAACTATGCCAAGGTAAATTAAATTTTTGAATCTAGGGCACCTTTAAATAATACACACGTTTTAACAGAAATAAATTATGTTAAATGCATTTAAAAATAAGCTTTATATTAAATTAGATTAAATTATATTTGCTTTTAAATCCTTCAAAAATTTACACCATTATAGAGCTTTCAAGGTAACCTTGATTTACCTTTTTAAAGAAAATTAAGGATAAGTCAAAATAATTTTTTGTAGTAATCAGCATTATACCACAAATGCTGTTGATTGAGATTTTGTTCATTTGTACTGAACCCGGATTATTCCTTTTAAGAACAAAAAACAAAGTCTAATGGTCTCTTGTGATTCCAAACAATATCATCTTAAGTGCTAAGAGTCCAGGGTCAGTGATCTCATTCCTAAGTCCTCAGTTCTTGCATAGCGTTTAGACTAAGCAAAGAGAAAGTTACAGCTTCAAGTGTGTCTGAGTGTTTAATAAAGGAGACTGTTTCGTGTATTGAGTATGAGTCAAATACAGGAATAACTTTTGAATATTTTACATTATGAAGACACTCATTACAGTTTCTCTCTGTTTTCTCTTTAGAGAAAATCACTGAAAATGGCCCTAAAAGCTTTTTTTTTTATTGTAGACATCATATCAGCTTGTGCAGAATGCAGAGAAGCTGTTGTTTTTTCTCTCTCAGCTTGAAGTTGAGCCCATTTTACTGACGTCAAGTCGCTGTCTCTTTGCCCTGCCATCACCATGACGACGATGGCTAACATTTTTTTTCAATAAGTCAGGTGTTGCATTTCGAGGGTCTGTCGATTGGACTCACTCATTTCACACAAAGTCCAGATGGAGAGAGAGAGACGGAAAGAGCAGTCTGTTGTCTGGGGGATGATTAGCTCTTTTTGGGTAAAGGGGATTTATTTGGAAAATAAGACAGTGACTGAAGTGCAGTGACAAAGGATATACCGCAGGGAGTTCATCATAATGTTATGTATCGATGAGCCTCTCTCAATGAGAATGAGACTAAATCTACCTCTTGTCTACTTCCTGTTATGTTTTGATCATTGCACTTTCCTTAATGTTTATTTAAAAATACCATTGTGTTTTTTTAAAATAGTAAGTAAATTTTTTTTAAAGAGCACATTTAAATTCAGCTTACACTGACCAAAAATTGTGTAAACAATAGAATAAATAGCAATAGAAATTACTAATCCATAATTTAATCATCAGGAAAGGCTAAAGAGTAAAGATGTGTCTTAAGTCTAGATTTAAAAATAGAAGGAGCACTCTTAATGTCAGTTGGCAACTGATTCCATAACCGTGGAGCAGCAACTGCAAAGGCACTGTCACCTTTTGATTTAAGATGTGACTGTGGGACATGTAAGAGAGCTTTATTGGCAGATCTGAGGGACTTAGGAGCTGAGTTCAAATAAATAAGATCAGAGATGTAAGATGGAGCTTGTCCGTTAAGAGCTTTAAAAACAATCAGTAAAATTTTGAACTGAATTCTAAAAAAGAGAAGCTAAAATTGGAGTGATATAATCAAGTATTTTGCCCTAGTTAACATTCTGCCTGCTGCATTCTGAGCCATCTGCAAATGTGCCAGTGAAGACTGAGGAAGACCAAGATATAAAGAATTGCAATAGTCCAGTTGTGATGTGATAAATGCATGAATAACTTTTTCAAAGTCTTGAAAGAAAATTGTCGATTTAAGTCTGGAAATGACTTTCAATTGATAGTAGCTGTTTTTTAACTGAGCTAATTTGTTTTTCAAGACAAAGCTCAGAGTCAAAGATAACAACTACATTTTTTGATTGTGATTTAACATATGGAGTGAGATTGTTTAAGTAACTAGCTGTAGAGTTTCTGGTTTTGGAGGGCCCAAAGATAATCACCTCAGTTTTCTCATTGTTAAGATGGAGGAAATTATTTGCCATCCAGCATTTAATATCCTCAAGACAATCAATGAGAAGCTGCAGAGAATCTCTATATTTCAATGGAACAGCTGAGAATCATCGGCATAGAAAAAATTATGTTATATTTCCTAATTATATTACTGAGCGGAAGCATGCACAGATTAAAGAGTAATGGCCCCAAAATGGACCCTACAGGAACCCCACAAGAGAGAGAAGTAGATGATGAGAAAAACTAGCCAATAGCCACGGAGTAGTGCTGTATCCTTAATGCCCACCCACTGTTCAAGGCATGACAGAAGGATATTGTGATCTACCGTGTCAAAAGCAGCGCTCGGATCCAGTCAAATCAAAACTGCATTTTCACCAGAATGAACCGCAAGTAACAAACATTCATCACTTTTAACAAAGCTGTTTCAGTACTATGATGAGTGGTAAAACTGATCGAAATGGTTCAAGTACCTGAGTCGAATTTTAAAATGGAAGTAACTGTGATAGGACAACTTTTTCCATAACTTTTGAAAGAAATGGAAATTTTCTCTCAATGTTTTTTGGGGCACACTCGTAATGTTAGTATGATTTTACATCAAAAATTGTCATAATTCAGAAATAAAAGCCATTTCCCTTTCGAAAGGTAACTCACGCTGCGTCAGAGCGCTAGGGAAACTGCCTCTGCGTGAACCGGTGACATCATAACAATGCGACCCAAAAGTATATAAGGGGGGCACAGATAACATGTCATCCTCTTTTCATCTTCAGGGACTGTTATGTGTGAAGCACTATCGTGGCAATAATGAAACGCACAGAGAAGTTTAGAAGGTTTACTAAGCGTGTGGATCCGTGTCCTCGTTATCTGACACTAGATGACACACACGAGCTGTGCGTTCTCTGTCTGGGGCAAGAGCACGCACGGGAAGTTCTCGAGGGAGCTGCCTGTGCTAACTGTGAGCGTTTTCCTTTGAGAACGCTTTGTTCTCTTTTGGCTCTCTTCTCGAGGGAAGAGGGTTCAACATCTGGACCTGGTGGCGCTGGTTCTGCTCGTGCTGATGCAGAGCGGAGACTAAGATCATGGGGCTCTCAGATGGAGCGCGACGAACAGTTTGAGAGGGGTGTGACCGCTCGCGCAATTCGGCGGCTCACGAGAGTAAGTTGCTGGGAGAGGACGCGTTGTCATCTGCATCCTCCAGCCGAGCAGGAGATGGCTGAGGAGGATAGACAGGGTGAGTAAATGACTGAATCCTCTCAGCCACCCTGTCCCACTTATGCTGAGCTGTTGGAGATTATGGAACGCGCTGCCGGCAGTTTACAGTTGCCATGGCAGCGCGTTAGGACAGATAACGCGCGTGGTAAAAAAGAATGATGATCCGTTTCTCTCTGGCCATAATCCTACAGCTCCAGTGAGCCTTCCATTCCTTCCTGACCTGCATACTGAGGTTGTGGGGGCATGGAAGAACCCATATTCTGCAAAAAAAAAAAAAGGAAAAATGCCCTTCAGCCTTGAAAGGCTGGTAGACTTCACGTTTTCCATTATGTTTGGTCGCCACCCTGGGCGCCCGAGGCAGGAAGAACTGTTTCAGGTCTTGGTTATTATTTAAATACTGAAGTATTTTCTTTATAGACCATATAAGTCGATGCCACCGACTGATAATAATAATAATAATAATAATAATGACAACAATAATCATAATAATAAACTTTATTTATTTAGCACTTTTCTTGCATAAGATGCAGTTCAAAGTGCTTTACATAGAAGAGAGGGTTTGCTACCATCTGTTTTGGGCGGACATCAACACTGAAAGCTCAGACTCTTCCATCTAAACCCTTTAAAGTGACATCTCGCTTAAAAGGCAGGGCATTCGCGGCAGCGTGTAAGGATGTCTGTGTGTCAGGTGCACCAGGCTGACCTGCTGAGCAACTTAGACCAGCGGCATTCAAGACGTGCATGATGTCTGAGTCCTCAATCAGACAGGTTGGGCCTGGCCTGTCCCGACCCGAGGGCCATGGACAGGGCCAGAATGCTAGTGTCGCCTCTCGTGTGCCCTTCCGCAGAGGAATAGGACACAGACAAGGCGAGACTCTAGGAAGAAGATGGATCTGAGTGACGCGGTGATCTCCACACTCTGAGGGTGATCAGAAGTACCCTCTTCATTCTTCTTTAACCCCAGGCACTTTTTTCATTAAGCCTGTGGCTGGGCCGTTGATGAGAAGGTTATGATTATGATTGTCTGCCTTTGGCTTTGATAGTGAGAATACCCTTTCAGGCTTGTAAGGGTAGGAGACCCTACATTTTCCATGGTGGTAGGTCGCCACCCTGTGGCTGCAGGTTGAACTGTTAAAATTCAGGTCTTTAACTTTTATAAATACTAATGTATTTCTTTTAGACCGCTGTTCCCTGTGTAGGATGTGCGTAGGCATTTATCTAAATTTAAAATGTTATTTTATTTATTGTGAGTTACTAGGGCCCTGAAGTCCCTGTAGGTTGGCTAGAATGATGTTTTAGAGAGAGAGAGAAGTACCATTCTGTCTTCTTAGGAAATGAGTGTGCTGGTCTTGCTTATTGTGTGCTCTCTGGTGAAACCACCACTCTTTTGTGTATTCCCTTTTTAGTGAGTAAGTTGGCCTCCTACCACTCGGGAGTGGTTTTGAGGCCGTTGCTCTGTTGCATGCTGGCCCTCTGCAGGCCACCTTGGTAGCCACCTCAAAGTAGGATAGTTTGTCTCCTCTCCTACAAGGTTAGGAGGGCTATTTTGTACAAAGAGACGAGCGCTTTGACGTCAGATAGATTAAATGTGTAGCGTCGGCCCACAGGGCCGCCTGACATTGTTACCTGGTTAGCGTCACTACTCCTAAATTGATTTAGGATAGCTAAGGCTTTAATGGGGAAAATCTGCCACCTTAGCGGTTTCAGTTTGAGTGATTGTGTCTCCTCTCACTCCTCTCTTTGAGAGCTGATCTGTTGAGGCTGCTGCTCTGAGGAGTGGCAGGTAGATCTATGCTTTTGGGCTGGCCCTTACCAGGGCTGCCCTGACAGCTGGCCTAGGCTAAGCGCTAGGGATGTTGGAGGCGGTCTGCTAAGCATTCCTGCCCCTGACCCCTCATTAGTGAGTGTAGGTTCCCTTTTTGCATCCCTAGTGCTGGCCTCCTCTCAACAGAGAGTCGCCCGGCCAAGGCCTGCCCGCTCCTACATTGGGGCATAATGCAGGTTGGTGTAGAGGCAGAATAGGCAGTTTAGGCCCCTTTCACTTTCCGAATAGTATGCTCTTTGCTGTGGCCCTGCATTTCAGAAGCTAGTTACTGTTAGGCCCTAGCTAGACTCTCTAGGCCTCTCTGAGAATTAGCAGTCCTCCCTGTGGGCGAGCCCCAGTGTTGTAGGCTTTGACAGCTAGCTAGACTGGCTATCAGATAGCTGGCCTCAGCAGACCTCCCTAGGTATTAGCAGACCTCCCTGTGGGAGCGCCCCAGTGTTGTAGGCCATAGAAAGCTAGCTAGCAGGTAGTTGGACTTAACAGGCCTCCCTGAGAGCCAGCCCCTAATAAGTGGGTGCATGGCAGTTAGCAATGCTACTTCAGACAGTGAACTTTTGCTATTGAGGTGTTTGGTCTTACTGGCCCCCTATGAAGGCGAATTCCCTACAGCGTGGGTACTTCTCTACCAGTTAAGACTCGATACCAGGTAGTTGATCACTGTAGGCCTCCCTGATGCGAGTCCCCAGCAGTTGGGTATTGGTCAGCAAGGTCATGTTGTCAGGTAGTTGGCCTTTCTGGCCCTGCTGAGACCTCACGTTACTACATGTAGCTGGCTTGGCTATCTAGTATCCTTACCTTCGCATCCTAGCCTATAGCCTGGTCGACCTAATAGGTCGAGCTTTTGACTCCCCTTACTCTGGGGTAGATTTGAGTACTTAGCTCCCTAAGTCTGGTCAGAGGTTGAAGGCTTCTCTCGAGGCCTCCCAGTTAGATCAGCCCGTAGGCTGTGAGCATTCCCCTCACGAAGGTTCTTTTTTAGAGTGCACAGCCTCCGTAGCGCCTTGAAACATAGGTGCTTTGTAGATCCTAGGATCAAGCAGCTATACTCCCCTCACTTGCAAAGGTCGATTGCGCTTTGCTGAGTCCTGCTCTCCAGGATGCCCGTTTCTAGATCTGGTCTGAGTTGGTTACGGCCCTTTCGCAGTCCCTCTTACTGGATATTTCTTTGTGAGACTTATGCTTCTAGAGGCTCTGTTTCTGAGGAAACAGGCAGGTTGTTGGCAGACTAGGTTACTAGTACAGCTAGAGGCCAGGTCAGCCTCCCTTGTGGCATTTGACTTTGTCACCCTGAGAAATGACTGGCTGGGGTGCCTTTCGTGCCCCCTAGCCACGCTCCCTATAAGGGACCCTTTTTGTGGAATTGTTTGGTTCCAGGCCTTTGTGCGGCCTTGGCAGGCTTGAGGCTTATAGCTGAGGCTTTGACCACTGAGAGTGCTGTCACTGACAGCTCATTTGTGTCCCGTAGGGAGAGTGGGTCTGGCGTTTTAGTTGAAATTGCTTGATTCTGACAGAATCACTGCCATACATTGGCATGCACTCCCCTCAGCATCGTGGCGTGGGTATATCGTTCCCCTAGCGCTCTGACACAGAGCGAGCTCCCTTTCGAAAGGGAACGTCTCTGGTTATGCATGTAATCATGGTTCCCTGAGAACAGGGAACGAGACGGCGCATCTCTTAGCCATGCCTCGGGGTCCGCCTGCTTACAGTCCCTTCTGACGATAAGCGGATGACGTGTTATCTGGGCGCCTCTTTTATACTTTCGGGTCGCATTGTTATGATGTCATGGGCAATCACCGGTCATATGATACTGCCAAGATTGGAGTGTTTCAGACACGGTTTCATGCGGAGGCGGTTCCCCTAGTGCTTTGATGCAGCATCTCATTCCCTGTTCTCAGGGAACCCTGGTTACACGCGTAACCTGAGACGTTTTCCTACCCTGATTTTAGCCCTCTTATTTGAAAGCTCTGTTTTAAAGGGTGTGTCTCCTGTAAGACTTCAGTGTAAACACCCACTGCTGTGATTGGCTAACATCTTTACATATGAAAATAGCTAAGTATTACATGTGGAACTCTCGAAAACTTTTAGCACGTTTTAACTATTGCCGTTCTCAAGGTTTACTAATCCTAAAAAAAGTGTTGATTATAGTGATCTTTGAACACTGATTTCAGAACACTAATAGCTGCTAGCACTAATGCTTTCATCATAACTAACAGTGCAAATACAGTAATGTAAATAAGAGATTCGTTGATTCTAATGGTAGTTTTGGCGAGAGTCAGTCACTGATAACCTTTTGCTGTTGATTGACAGCTACAATGATTGTAACGTTTAAAACGTTCTTTGATTGCTTTCTACAGTGCTCAGCGTAAATAAGTACACCCCCTTTGAAAGGTAACATTTTAAACAATATCTCAATGAACACAAAAACAATTTCCAAAATGTTGATAAGACTAAGTTTTATATAACATCTGCTTAACTTATTACATGAAAGTAAGGTTAATAATATAACTTAGAGAACAAAGTTTTCAGTTTTACTCAAATTAGGGTGATGCAAAAATGAGTACACCCCATTGAAAGTCTCTGGAGCAAAGCTAAATTTTAGACAATAAATGTATAATCTAACAAGAATTCAACCACAGGTGAGTCTAATTATTCATTACACAGGTGTCCAGCAGACAGTTGACTTTAAAAGGGTGTTAAAACCCCTTCCCATTTCATGCTGTCAGCAATGGCACCACATGGAAGAAAAATGTCACAAGACCTGAGAAAGAAAATAATTTCTTAACACCAGAAAGGTGAAGGCTACAAGAAGATCAGCTTTACTTATCAGTCAGAATACTGTAGCAAAAGTGGTACAAAAATTGTAAAAAGATGGAACTGCAACCATCTCACAGAGATGTCCAGGTCGTCCACGGAAGTTAACACCTCGACAGGAGCGTCTTCTGATGAGAAGGNTAGTTACTGTTAGGCCCTAGCTAGACTCTCTAGGCCTCTCTGAGAATTAGCAGTCCTCCCTGTGGGCGAGCCCCAGTGTTGTAGGCTTTGACAGCTAGCTAGACTGGCTATCAGATAGCTGGCCTCAGCAGACCTCCCTAGGTATTAGCAGACCTCCCTGTGGGAGCGCCCCAGTGTTGTAGGCCATAGAAAGCTAGCTAGCAGGTAGTTGGACTTAACAGGCCTCCCTGAGAGCCAGCCCCTAATAAGTGGGTGCATGGCGGTTAGCAATGCTACTTCAGCCAGTGAACTTTTGCTATTGAGGTGTTTGGTCTTACTGGCCCCCTATGAAGGCGAATTCCCTACAGCGTGGGTACTCCTCTACCAGTTAAGACTCGATACCAGGTAGTTGATCACTGACTATTTCCCGTGACACAATAGGGCGTACACAGCAGATGAATGGCATGCATGGGTGCCGTCCACGAAAGAAGCCTCTCCTGAAGCCCAGGCACAAAAAAGCCCGCCTAGAGTTTGCCAGGGCCCATGCTGACAAAGATGAAGACTACTGGGACTCTATACTCTGGAGTGATGAGACCAAGATAAATGTTTTTGGAATTGGTGGCTTCAAAACTGTATGGCATTGCAAAGGTGAGGAATACAAAAGGAAAATGCATGGTGCTAGTGTCCTTATGTGGGGCTGCTTGAGTGCTGTTGGTGTCGGGGAGCTGCATTTCATTGATGGCATCATGAATTCACAGATGTACTGCTCTATACTAAAAGAGAAGATGCTACCATCACTCCGTGCCCTTGGTCATCGTGCACTTTTCCAACATGACAATGATCCTAAACATACATATAAGGCCACTGTTGGATTTCTGAAGAAGAACAGCGTGAAAGTGATTCATTGGCTCCTGATCTGAACCCAATTGAACACCTATGGGGAATTCTGAAGAGACAAGTTGAGCATCACTCTCCATCCAGCATCCAGTCTCTAAAAGAGATCCAGTCTCTAAAAAGTCATCCAGTCTCTAAAAGTCATTCTTGAAGAATGGAAAAAGATAGATGTTGCAAAATGTCGCCAACTTGTTCATTCCATGCCTAGAACACTTGGTTCTGTCATTAAAAATCATGAAGGCCATACAAAGTACTAGATGTAGTAGTTTTTGTTGTGGGGTGTACTCATTTTTGCATCACCCTAATTTGAGTAAAACTGAAAAATGTGTAGTCTAGGTTATATTATTAACCTTACTTTTTTAATGTTATAAGTTAAACAGATGTCATATTAAACTTAGTCTTGTCAACATTTTGGAAATTGTTTTTGTGTTCATTGAGACATTGTTTAAAATGTTACTTTTCAAAGGGGGTGTACTCATTTATGCTGAGCACTGTATATATAATTTAATCACAGTTTAAATAACAGATTATTTTCATCCTACTAAGAGAAACAATGTGAAGTTGTCCGTTTAGTCACTGGTTTGATTTACTGACAACAAACGATTTTGAGACAAAGAACATCTGACTGTACATGAATCATTACATATCAGAAATCACTGGTCACTGGTGATTTTGGTAAGATGTACACATAATCCGTACATATCAAATGATCTGTAACAAAGCAATAGTGACACTGACACAGTAAAAACTTTTTTACTCGCATAAGTCTGTTATAGAAGGCACAGCATCGTTTTTTAACTTCAGGCTCTCTGCAAATCCAAAGCAGCTACTGTGTTTTTCCACAACTTGGCACTGCACAACATTTGGCACATTTCAAAGGCAAGTATTTAGCTTAGTTGCTCAATCCAGTGTTAGCGTCACGTCTGTTATTTACCTACTACTGTCATGCGAGAATAAGTGGGCAGGGCTACAGTAGTAATGATTTTTAACCCTTTTCCACCAAGGCAGTTGGAGTGCTGGTTCGGAGCCAGAGCCTAGTTTCAAATCAGTTCTTTGTCTTTCGACACCCAAAGCACCAGCTCCGAACCAGGAAAAGTGGTTCGTAAGTAGCACCAAAACATTGCTGGGCTAGAAGTAAGAACCGCTTGCGTCAAGGGCTGGGGGCGGGGTTACCGTGATCATATGTGAAATATGAGACGTATACAGTGATGTAAGTCCTGGCTCTGTGCTGGCTCTCTAACCTGTGGAAAGGCAAACTGGTTCTTAGAAGGCTCGTCAGTTGAACCAACTCCGAACTGGCACAACTAGCACTAGCTCTGAACTAGCACCCGGTTCGTGCTGGTGGAAAGGGGGTAGTAGAAGTAGGCATTGATCTACTTCTGCAGAGGCAGTCTTTCACCTATCTATGAGGTAATAAATAGGTACATTCCACAACCAGTCGTAATCTGGGCTTGGTTTAAATAAAAGCTGTTTTTGGACTAACAAAGAAGCTTTCAGTTCTGAAATTTACAGTATTTTCTTGTAATATGATGACCTGTTATATATCAAAAGCTCAAGGAAATTTTGATTTCTCAATTCATGACCCCTTTAAAAATGCAATGGAATTAACTATCACTTGAATGCTAGAACCAATAGTATCAAAACAACCCTTAAGAATGTCAGAATGAACAACATTGTGGGGCTAAGTTGTAGATTTAATCTGCATCACTAAATTCCTCAGATCTGAGAAAAACACAGGCTGAAAACTGTTCAAAGTAGCTGTATTAACGGAACAGTCAAGCAGAGTATTAGAGTAAGAAGGAATGAGGGAGGATCGAATGCCATCAATATTTTCAATAAAAAACCTCAAATATCTCTAAAAAAAATCAAGAGATGGTTCTACTTCATTAGAGATGTGAGGATTAATTATTGAATTTATAGTGCTGAACAAAATTTTTGGGGTATGAAAATATTTACTAATAATATCAGTATTTAGCTCTTGCTTTTTTAGCTGCTTTCTGAAAATTCACCAGGCAGTTTCTAAAGATTTTGAATGAAACAGCAAAATGATATTTTTTCCATCTCCTGAGTGAACGAGTGGAGTCATCCAACCATGGATGTTGTCACGATCACCGTCAGTTCTTGGACTCAAGTTCCCATAATCCTCCCTGCCAGTTACATGCATACACTCCACAACAATCACCAATTGCCACATACAGCTGTAGCTCATTATCTGGACTATTTAAGACTCACTCACTCACCACCTCTTTGCGAAGTCTTGTTTCACCCCTGTGTACAATTCAGAGCGTTTCCCTGTGTTTATTGCCTGCCTGTTTCTGATCCTGTTTGCCTTTCGTTTACGACCCTCTGCTGCCTGCCTTTGGACTGTGTATTGTTTCCTGACCAGTGAATGATATCTGCCTGTCCTGACCTTTGCCTGTATCCTGACCACGATTCTGCCTATCCCTTGCTGTTCCTGTTTGCCCCTGCTTTGACCCTGCCTGTTTGACCACGCTCTGCTTTAATAAAGCTTGCAAATGAATTTCTGCCGGAGTCCCGCTTCGTTACAGATGTGATTTAAATAGAGTCCAAGATATCTGAACAAGAAGAATTAAAGAGAGAATAAATATATGTATAGAATTAAATTATTTTTATAGAATTATAGAATTTATAGAATTAAAGAGAATAAACATATGAGAAAATAAATTTATATATATATATATA
>RJVU01013765.1:1074811-1094339 GCA_003731715.1 Anabarilius grahami | reverse complement strand
TTTTTTATAAAAATAAAAATATAAAAAAACAGTAATATTTTGAAATATCATTACTATTTAAATATAGTAATATTTTTATTTTTCTATTTTATTATGGTTAAAAATGTAATTTACTTCTGTGATGGCAAAGCTCAATTTCCAGATCCAAAATCTCTATTAATTAATATCAATGAATAATCAGACCTGTCTTTTGATTAGGGTAAGAACTGACCACAGGCTTTCTTCTATCATTCATCTTTGCAACCAATATGAATCTTCCAGGCTAAAGACAATTAAAGGAACAAAGCTAAATCTATATGGGAGGATAATCAATCCACAGGCACAGAACAAGCAGACCTTCATCTCAATCTCAGTTCCATGAATCTGCTGTGCAACCGTCTTGATGATCCCTATGACGATGTCCTGAAGACCCTCTCTCTCAGAGTAATAGTGTAGAATAAGGTTGTTCCCTTTCTCTGCATCCGTGCAGCGGAAGGAGGGCGCACGCATGCCAGGGTAGATGGTGCCCAGATGGTCATGCAATGCGTCCAGATTCTGAAGGAGAGAACAAGATGATCTTAATGTGGTGATGCAAAGAGCAGATTTTTGCTTAGCTGGAATAAGTGAATGCAAGGAAAGGGTGCGAAAACAGGGTAGTTTGCTGTACTAAGTTTAGGCTGGCAGAATCACACTCGAACACATTTACAACTAATGAGAAATTCACAGTTTATATGATAAACTGCAGTAATGTGTTTCAATGAATATTTAATTATTAAAAAAAAACAAAAAAAAACTAAGCTGCTAAAAAACAGCTAAGCTGCTGATAATGTTTTTCTCTGTTTTTTAAGTAACTCACTAACATCATTAGCTGAGGAAATGCCAAACTTTTCTCTTATTTTTAATTTAGGTATTTACTATGGACACAGACTTAGCATAGAATTTTTCACAAAATAAACCAAATAAATTTCATTCTTTGAAAAACACGTTCTGTAATTTATATTATTAATTCACTAATTGGTAGTGAAATGACATTAAGGATTATTTTAAATATATAGCTGACTCAAAACATTTCCATTGTTCCATTTCCATTGTTCAATCTAACAAAACTGACCCAGTCTGTTATTATTTTTAACTATTCTAAAAATCACCCTCAAAAAAAGTATATGCAATGCAAACAGACAGACAGAACAGACAGTGTTGATTGCGTCACTTTCTCAACATTGCTGCTGCTGATTTTGGGTGATAAAAACAGTAGCCTCTTACTTGTAAGAATTCACGGACATTAGAGCCCAACACTCGGAGAATGGTGTCATAGCCAGATTCCTGACAGAACTCAAAGAACATTTTCCCAAACATTTGCAAGATGCCTCCAGCATCCATTTCTATTGGAGAAGAAATCATATTTAAATCAACAAGGAAAAGAAAAATGGTCATCAAAAACATCAAAAAAGATTTTTACATTTAAACTTAGTAATTTTGCTACATATTATTGTATAACACCAGTTAATCATGATGTTGTTCAGTCACATCAACCTGTGATCTAATAGAACCTTTATAATGAACCACTTCTGTTTTAATAACACTTAACAATTTTTTAATTAATAATTAATTACAGTTTTAGCAAATTATTACCTCCATCCTTCCAAAACAACAACAATAAAAAACATTAAAAAAATAAAAAAATAAATAAAACCCTTACTCAGTACTTTGCTTGCAGCAGCCACAAGGTCATATGTTTTGGCATCTTCATAGATAATTCTGACCAGAAACTGTCCTTCTACATCAACCTGAGCCTCTCTCCTGGAAAAAATTATAATATAAAAGATTTAGAACATCAAGCAATTACTATTTCATTATCAAATTAACAAAAAAAAACAGTAAAATGTTTATTTAGAATGCCTAGAATATCAAAATTTATCATTTTTAAGGTCAAAAAGTGATTTGCTTGACCATATTACTAAACTGAGCTGAAAAAAAAAAATTTGCATTGACCAAGAATGACCAAAGTTCAGCTAAAAAGTTGCTACAAAATCAACAAGGGAAAGCGTCTTGTAAAACTCAACCTAAAAATAGAACTAGAAACATCATTAATCACGCCTGGTACAGTGCACTGAGAGATGCTGCTAACCTTGTGATAATACTGAACCTCGCTGAAAAATGCTGCAATAACTGAGTCCAACTACTTGAATGTTGCCAGAACATTGAGTGAGACTCAAGCTTACGACTTGAGCCTAAACAGGCTCTAAAACATATGTTTACATTAAGCACAGCTGTGACTTGAAAAGACTGCTCTTAAAAGTCATGTCAAAGAGATGGAGGAAGTTAAAATAAAGCTGAACTGTTTGTGCAAGAGGAAAAAGTTGTACGCATGTGACCTCACCCCACGACATGTTACGCATGTTTTCTCATGCTCTGAATTAATGAAAAAGTGCATCTGGTAGTAAAGGCTGGGCAAACACAACATCCTGAGCTATTGATATCATGAATTTTATTTGGAAATGCAACTACTTTTCCCCCTTTTTAGGTATTGAGAAAAAGTGCTGAGAATAAAATAGCAATTGCTGAAATGTTATTTTATTTCAGGAGCTTTAGTTAATTTTTGCAAGTGTTATTGTCAATCACACATTGATGCTCATACATACACACACACACCACACAACTATATCTGAGAAAATAGTAAGTACACACATATTTTATAATATTCAGTGACTAGAATATTCAGTGGACCAAAAAAAAAAGAAGATTGTTCATGATGTAATATAGAAGTCCATTTGAACTCACTTGATGTCCTCCCACACATCTGGACCATAATTTCTCAGCACCAGAAGTTCCAGTGCATGGTTCACAAACCCGTACTGCCAAAAAGAGAGAGAAATATACAATTGTGAAATTCAAACATAAAATGTCTTTATATGTGACTATATATAAATTAATTGTAAGAATGCATTTTTTGCTTTCTTATTGTTTACATATTCAACCATCTATACAAATATGCTGTAGTGCTTTTAGTGCGTAAATTAAAATATGAGCTGTGCTTCCTTGCATAGGTTATATTTTACCACACAATGAGGCAATACAGTAATTATTCACCTATAATACAGAATTACATATTTAAGTAATGCCTTATTTCCATCGCTTTTACACAGTCGATGATACCGTAAGCTACAGAGCAAATATTTACATGAATAGTGACTAGAAAATAAATATAAGACATGTACAACCGCATTCATATTATTGCTACATACCATGTTTCGATTAATTCGCCAATCCTTTTTCTGATAGATTAAACCACTAAACACCAGAACTGACAAACCGTACAGCTGTTACGATTGAAACCACCATTCCTGAAACAAGCTCGTTGTTATTGACAGAGAATGTAGCCAACGGGAGCGCGGGGATGCGGGGAGTACACACAGCTGGTTCTCGCTATTTGCATTTCGCTAGATCCCGGATTCAGGAATTATACTACGTTGTAGGATTGTCTTATGAATATTGATTACGCAACATGACGTTTGTCCAGAAGACCTACCTGATTGGCTGCGAGGCAGACGTTAGTAGGTGGGCGCTAATCAACTGGCGAATTAACGATTCCTACTATGGTTGATGTAAAGGCACATAAATATTAATTAGGTTACGTCTTGTACGCTCCGGGAAGGTTACCAAGCAACGCCAGCATGACCTTATTAATATTCATCGACCAAGTGCAAGTGCAATGCTCTCAGGAGATATTATCATTGGAGTTACTACAAGTTAATATCGTAAGATTGCAATTAATCTAAATAATGAAAAATGTTATAAAATTAAGGAAAAGGGTTTTTTGTGTGCGTGTGTGTCGTTGTTTTTTAGTATTTATAAAGACGTTGGAATTTTCACAGTCTGGTTGATAGTCATCATATAAAATAGCAAGATATACTATTTATCTAATGTAGGCTATCAATCTCGTATTAAAATTCAAAATGCTAGCAAATGAAAATCATATGAACCTGAATGTGTCATTTTTGGGTTTTATAGGCCTTGTTCTGAAACATTTAATGAAGCTAACCTTGGTGGATTCCTGTTTATAAAATGTTGCAATTATATTTCTTATAAATGTAATGTTATATTTGAACAATTGTATTGGTTATAATATGTATAATAGTGATAAATATAGAAGAGCAAAATGAGGCTTTTATGTGGTCTCTCTTTCACTCGTTTCAAGGAAAGAGCAGGTCGCATTGAAACACCAACAACAAACCAAACCTTGAGTAAAGCATGTTTATTACAGATCTATTACAATACAAAAAATGTCACAATGTTTAGTTTAAAGGCACAATATGTAAGATTTTTGGATTAAAATATCCAAAAACCACTAGAACAATGCACTAGAACAGAAAACTAATCATGTTATATAGTTCAACACAGTAAGTCTTATTGTTTAAATCTCGTTTTCTTGATTTACAGCGAGTACCATGTTTTACCATGCCTAATATCGATCTAGCTTACTGCATTGTGCATTAAGTGTCTCATAGTAGCCGCAGAGCGAACACAGAGTAGCACTATAACAGCTTTCAATACACAAATGTATCTGCTGCTTTACCCCACATACACTTGACCGGAAGAAGCGGAAGCGGCGACTGCGGCATAATAAAAGCTCCACTGCTCTCGAGACGTGTGTCACGATCGTCTCTCATTAGCAATCACTCCAGCAGCCTCATTTCTGCTCGAACAGCACTCGGCCCTGCTCTGCTTCATACTATAGTAACGTTAATAATATCTTCCGTAAACATGAGTCCCATCCCGTTTCTTTTTCACCAGCTGTAGACGTGAAGACAACATCTCCCATGATTCTGTGAAATCAAGGCATCATCAAGCTACGCTACGCCTTTGTTTTGAATAAACAACCTCTAGCGGTGAAAATTTACATATTGTGCCTTTAAGGATGATAGTGGTTGGGCTCTGCTGAGGTGATGCTTCACTGTGTGCTTTTCTTCCTCTTTACTGTGTACTACAATGACGTGCTCTATTCAGATTATTGAACTGATCCTTATAGACTATAAATGATTCACTCTCTTGACTCTACAGCATTTAAAGAAACAGTCAATCATTATATATATAAATGTGGATGACATTCTCTGCTTTTTAGGTTTTGGTATACAGTTAGGAAGTCAAAATAAACAAATTACTTTATTAAAACAAAAATGTTCAGGCGATCAAAATCACAGGACTCATACTTAAAGCCACTGTGAAGAAAAACAGTGCTCAGTGAAACCCTTCTAATGAGTGTTATTTGATAGCTTTTTGGCAACATTCAACAGTTGGATGATAAACTACCTCTGGCTCAACTAAAAAGATACAGAGACTGACAGGCAGTATTAACCCACTGTTTCCAGCATTCGTTGTCTGAGAGATTTTGTGTTTTCATCCACTGGGCTGAGTTTCCTCTGTAGCACAGCCTCTGGAAGCAGCACTTGTCTTTTGATCACGAGCCTGAAGGAAGTAACAAACTCCAGGGATGTCACTGGGGAAGTTGGGCGGAAGATCCTCTCTTCTCCGGGGGATGAGAGTGAACTCTGGACAATCTTTTAACAATCTGAAATAAGAGAGAAGTAACAAATTGTCCTAAAGCCCACTTGTAAACACAGTAAAAAGTGTTAAATCAGCTGTAAGAGTGGAATATGATGAAAATACTTATACATTTTTTGGCTCAGCCAGAAATGATTTAATAAGGACGATCTTCTGTGTTATTCTTTCTTAAACATTAAAAAAACACAGATCCATCTGGTGGAATGTTCCTGTTCTTCGTTTATGTAAAACTAATATAGTTGCTGACACTTCATTGTACAATAAATAACTAGCTGTTGAGCACATTTATGTTTAAAAATTATTTAACTCCCACTTAAAGGTAAAAAATGTATGTATATGCCAAAACTACAATAGAATTAGAAACATGCTGATTCAAATAATAAAAAATATTAGTCAAATAATAAGTTAAGTATACTGAATAAACAAGCAGAGCAGTTGTCTCTGTTTATACCTGTATGTGGTGGGACTGACGTTAATCTTTCTTGGCAGGCTACAGGACTCAAACTTGTTGGCTAATGTGACGTTATTGCCAAAAAGGCAATAGCGGGGCATTTTAACCCCGACCACACCTGCCAAAACCGAGCCAGAGTGGATCCCGATACGCATCTGAGAATAAAACAAAGCAAACACTGTTTAAAAAAAAATTATCTTTCTTCCCAAATGTTCCTTTTTTAAATTCTTTATTTCAAACCGTGTGTAATATTACTATTTTTGAGCCAATTTTAATCTCCTGATGTCTATTGTTTGCCAATTAATTTCATGTAAAAAAAATGATAATACAGAAGATCCAACCCAATCTTTAAACCAAACATATATTACTTTTCTCCAAGATAATTTGTGAAGATAAAATTATCATTTTTTTGCATCTCAAGCAGCAGTATTCATATTCTAAATCCAAATCTGATCAATTATTCTGGATGACAATAGCACATTATATAAATAATATGAACAATGCCTATTTTTGAGCCTAAAATAGGATACATTAGATGTGACCTTTAAAAAATTATTTCCCCTTGTAGTGGGAGTGTGTTTGCACAAAATCGTACAAGCATTCTGTGTAAATGAGTCACATATTAAATTGAGAATTTCTAACTAACAACATTGTTGAAACAGTTGCATTTTTTGTTTCATAGCAGTGTAGTAAAGGTTTGCATGACAAATTTAAATAAATGAATAAAAGAATAAAAGACAAAATATTCATGCTATAACTGCACTCATAATTTGGAAAAACCTAATGAAACACTAACCTTGATTATCTCCCCCATGGGAGTCGTGACCTCATCCGACAATTCCATCATCTTCAGAGCCATGAGAGCAATCTGGACAGCATGGGTCGGACTCTCTTTGTGTAATCCTCCAGCTACACAGTACGCATCGCCGATGGTTTCCACCTTGAATGCACAAATGAGGACATATGAAAGGTTATGAGAGCAGAGTGCTAAATATTTCATAACACACCTCTGGGTATATTCAAGGTTCATGGCTGCCGTAATATTCCAAATTGCCTCTCTTGTGACATCCATGTATTAGCTAAAACCATTTAACAGAACCGTAATGCGTTTAGACAACAATTTAATTATGATTAATGCATAATTATTATATTATATTATTGTATTTTATGATATAATTTGAATTTTTTAAAAGCTCACAAGTGCATTCCCATCTATGCACCAGATTAGGTTAACTGACTATTTGATGTAATTCTGACCACAAAAAAAAAATCATCAGTTTCTTACAACGTGAACGCAGAAGATCCAGTGTTGAAGGAAAGCTATTTTGAAACCAGTTATAACAAACTAACTTTACGTTAACAAAATGGTACAATTTTGACAGCTTGAGAGACATTAATTCCCTATTATTGCACATTCAGTATGGAGATGTTTGAGACACACTTCATGAACCAGCTGAGATATGTTGGGAGAAGACAAGAGGGGAATCTATTTTAGGATATAGCTGTCTGTAAGAATGTAAGCAAACCCAGACACTAAGCTAAACTTTACCTACACTGTCTTTTACAAGAAATTCATCTCTGCTGCATGGTTCTGCTATAATTCTGCTACAGATTACATTAGCCAACCTCCCAGCAGTTTATGAGCCTGCATGTCAGGAATTATTAAATTAATTATTGTTTGGTTTTAAAGACTTCGGGTGAATGATTGTCTCAAAATCACAAGGGCCCCTAGATAAGGTTAGAGGAACATATCTTGCAATATGCAAAAAAAGAAGAAGAAAAAAAAGGAAAAAAAGCCCCCTTTTTTGTTAGTTTGAAGCTAAAAGACCAAAAAAGGTTTCATTACACTATGCCAAAAAAAGGACTATTCATCCACGAAGAATTCAACACTTATCAATAGTAAGTGGCAGTGAAATATTCTACACAGGTTTATTTGTTCGCAGGTACAATATCACTCACCTTATACACATCCAGCTCACCGCAGTGGTGATCAAACCTAGTGTAGAGCTCACTGAGCATGTTTACCACTTGCATGGGCGTACATCGTGAACAGGTTGCAGTGAAGCCCACAATATCTGAGAACAGCACCGTGACATGATCAAACTTTTTCGCCTGCACAGGAAGTCCCTGCCACAAGCGCTGGGCGACATTCCCTGGGAATATTGTGAAGAGCAGCTCTACCGTTCGCCTCTTTTCTTCTTCCAGGGCCTGGTGTGCCTGTTCCAGGGCAGCTTTGGCTTTGCCCAGGCGTTTTTTTAGTCCATCCTGGGCCTTGGTCTGCTCCCCAACCAGAACAACATCTCGTAGTGCATTGTGGATGGGAATGTCAGAGAGGTAGAGGCCCCGGCCTGTCAACTCCTCCAGCTTATCCACACACGGGGAGCCGAGGAAGAGGAGAGCGCTCATTTCTGACATGAAGATCATCTGCCCCTTCAGGTCCATATGCTACAATGAGAGGGTTGGGAGGATGGGAATTAATTCAGAGTTTTGGACTAGTTTGCTATAAATGTGACCAATGTATGTATGTATATTAATTATATATATTATGTTAATATATTTTATAATATATAATTTAATTGAACTATTTGCGAATATGTATGAATTCTGTATAACGTAATTTCATACAATCTGCTTAAACCCCACAGAGGGTTAGGTTTATGTGTGGAGTTAGTTTTGTTTAGGGAAATTATTTCTTTGCCGACTGATTTCCATATATCTTATTTCAGCAAAATCTTATAGTGTACACTGAATATGTATAATTTTTATATTGTATACCCTTGGGGTGTAACGATATGCTCAGGTCACGATACGGTACGTATCTCGATACTGAGTTCACGATATGATATCACAATATTTTGATCAAAAAGAAACTGAAATTCAAATAAGATTTATTTAAAAAACATTAACAGATTTCAATCATTTTCCTTGTACATACAAGATCACATTTCAAGGTTTGATAAAAACCTTCTGTATTCAAATTAACAGCTGAATAGGTCTGTCTGTCACTGAAAAAAAAAGTTACATTTAACATGAACTTAGAAGAATCCTAAAGCCGGGCACACATTTAACGACTAGCTAAAACTTTCTAAGGCCGTGTGTCCACCAAAGCGTTTTTTACAGCTGCTAGCGTACTTTTTCAATTGTTTTTAATGGGAACGCCGCGTTTTTAAACGCCAGGAGCTAACCGTGCGTTCACACCGCCGCCGGCGAGAGCGTCAACATTCGCCTTGGCCGCCCTGCCAACAACGCTGTACTGTTCGTTCAAACCGCCGCCGACGGTAGGGTCAAAGTAAATGACAAGTCGCGTCAACCAATCGGAAGCCTCTCAAGTGAGGACCTCTACATTCCAATTGGTTGCCGCCGAACCGCGTCATAGCTCATTACCATAAAGTTAACCTGATTTCAACTCTCCTCGACGCTCTCACCGTCCATTGGCGTCCAAGACGCCCCGCGCCGCTCTCGCCGGAGCTCGCCGCCGGCTCTCATTGAAAATGAACGACTAGCGTCACTTTGACGCTCTCGCCGCCGGTGGTGTGAACACACAGTAACGAGGC
Organism: Anabarilius grahami; assembly: GCA_003731715.1. Taxonomy (NCBI): domain Eukaryota; kingdom Metazoa; phylum Chordata; class Actinopteri; order Cypriniformes; family Xenocyprididae; genus Anabarilius; species Anabarilius grahami. Next base: position 1,084,793 of record RJVU01013765.1, on the reverse strand, counting down.
GCTGAGCGTCTTTTTCACGCTCAAGCGCTGAGAGCTCGGCGTTTTTTACTGGTCGCCTCGAGTTGAAGAATGTTCAACTTTGGGTAAAACGCTGCGCTCATCACTGTCACTTTTTAGCCAGCCGTCCAATCAGAGTGGAGGAGGGGCGGGACAAATACAACTCCGAACAACTGTCACATTCTTGCTGTACAGCGACATCAACAAACAGAAACAAAATGGATGAGAAATTAATATTGCTGGTCTCCGAACATACATAGCAAGTAATTCCACATTGTGTGAACATTTTTAGTCTGAAACAAATTACCTGCAAAATCGGATATTCCGTATCATAGCAACAAAGGGGGGCAGAGGGGGCAGTCGTGGCCTAATGGTTAGAGAGTCGGACTTGTAACCCAAAGGGTCATGGGTTCGAGTCTCAGGTCCGGCAGGGATTGTCGGTGAGGGGAGTGAATGTCCAGCGCTCTCCCCACCCTCAAAACCACGACTGAGGTTAGACATTTGAGCCCACCGTACCCCCAACTGCTCCCCGGGCGCCGCAGCAATGGCTGCCCACTGCTCCGGGTGTGTGTTCACTGCTGTGTGTGTGCACTTGGATGGGTTAAATGCAGAGCACAAATTCCGAGTATGGGTCACCATACTTGGCCACATGTCACTTCACTTCACTTCAAAGCGTCTCAACTGAAAAAAACCGCTGCGCAGCTGAAGCGCTCACAGATAGGCGTTTTAAGCAGAGAGCATAGCGTTTTCAGCTGGCTAAAAACGCTTTGGTGGACACGGGGCCACTGTGCTCTGTGCTGACTGTGCTCAACACAATGATCAGCTGTTTGGCTGAGATTTTGATGTTTTGTTACGGAAAGGCCATAAAAAACTGATCGGTTGGTTCATGTCACATGGCCTTTTCAGAATGCTTGCGGCATTCTGAAAAGAGAATTTTTCATCTCGATGCGCCTGGAAAACGCACCAAATGCGCGTCACGACCGCGTTGCTCCCATTATGAGCGCGCCTGCCACGTGGCTACATTTGAAATAACCGACTTGCACGCGGAAAAGACGCAATATGTGAACGGCCCTGCAGAACTTCTTAAAGTAAAGCATCGCAAGCATATTTTGCTTTTCTGTGAGCACAGCTGTTGCTGTGGCACTGCGGTGAAAGAAAGCCACGACTTTTCTCACGCGACCAAGCAAGACCAAGCAAGAGACTGACGAGAGAGACGTTTAAACCTGCTTGCAAGATTCGATGTGTGGGCGAAACACTTACTGAAGAGCTGATTGAGACACACCCTCGGTGACAACCCGGCTTCTCTCACTGCCACCTCCATGTTGCAGAGTAGGTCACGTCGGCAGCTCAACCAATAAGATTAGACTGCCGTCATATCGTTAAAGTATCGACATCACTCTACGATACATATCGTAACATTTTTGCATCGCGAAATATCGTACTGCGATATATCGTTACACCCCTAGTATACCCAAAAGATCTGACCTACAGTAGTGTCCAAAAATGATCTCCAGAGGAGATATTTGTTTTTTATGACCCTACAAGTTCAATTAAACAATCAAAATATGAGGAAAATATTTTATATATTTTAAATATTTTAGGTATGAAGAAAAACAAAACACTAAACTAAGATATTTATCTGACAAAATTATTTGGCAAAAAGGCAAATTACAGCTACAGGTTTTATTTTACTCTGAAAAAAAAGGAAAAAATACAAAAAGCTCTCAGGAAAAAGCATATATTGAGTACAACATAATGAGTTATAATATTTTGTTGGTTATCTCTTGTTTTTGCTCATAATTTCTTTGCATGACAGCCTGGCCAAAAATTACGTCTGCACAATTTGACATGTTTCATTGTGTTATCACAAATAAAACAATTGACTTTAGGCATGAAGCTTACAAAATGTTTAATAATATTTAAATAAAGGGTGAAGATGTAAATTTTCCAAGGCCGGACATATGAATTTAGATTTTTTGAAAAGACCCAAAGCATATTAATAACTGATATTTAGTCTGTGTAAATAAAATTAATGTGTCATTCAGTGGGTGTGCTCTTAGGGAAATATATATATATATATATATCTTCCTCTCTTTTTCCACAAGATTATCGAGGGGTAAAGCTGAAATGAATTCTACTTGATATAGATAAATGTCACTAATAAATGAAAGCACATAAGACTAAACATTATATGAATCATAATGACGCAAAAACTCCTTATAATGTCTCTGTACCATCAATGTATATTATGTGTACTGTTTGTTTCTTAAATTAATCTAGACGTGAGGTTGCTGGGCAATTCCTTTCATATGATCAGGTAGATCTCATTAATTGTGGCTTTGAGGGGCCTTCCACGTCTTGACATTTGGCGCCATGTTCATTTCATCTTGGTACAGGACTTTATTGCATTGCCCTTATTATACTGATCATCTGCAACCCAAGAAACTGAGATTTACTGATAAAAATTTCCCCTCAACCACCTCATAAAAACTCATTTCAGTTCAGCACAAACATAAACCTATGAGTAAAAATCCTACTAATTACTTTGCACTGATTAGTTGAACCATGTTGTGCTTTTTAATTGTCTAATCAACATGAAACCCAAGGCAATATTTGATTCCTTTTTTCTCTTTGATGTTGGTGTGATAAAATAACACATAGACCTTCAGAAGTTCACATTGTGAATTCAAACTAGCATACATTGCATTCAAAGCTGCAAACATAGATGTTTTTTTTTCCACACTCTGTGCAGCTTGTCTTAGATAAGCAGTAAGCTTGATGTTTTAGAAATTCCCAGGTAAGCAATTTCACATGTAACTGGTGGCCCATTGTTAGCATCAGCATTTCGATATACTGGATGCAAGGCCACCCTTACAGCAGAGGGAGAAATTGAAAAACAAAAAATACCTTTCCAGGGCTGTCAGCCGAGCTCGCTCCATGATGTTTCACCCGTAGCACGAACTGGGTGTTAAGCATGGTCAAAATATCCTGGAAGCTGGCTCGTATTTCGGGTGACACAATGGCAAAGTGCTCATTGAAAACAGGTCTCCTTTGACCATCTCTGCATCGCCCGAGCCTCCTCCTCAAACCATCTCCAATCTGCATCAAGCCCATTTCCTGATCCAGGAGAATATGGAATGGAAATGTAGAGTAGAGCAGCGAGAGGGGAATGTCTCCAGACGAGTGTGTCCTCATGGGACTTGGTGTGAGGCTCCTGCCATCTCTCACTACCACCGAGTACAGCAGATGGGGCTGATGATTGGCCTGTAGAGCACCACTGTCTTTACCCCCAACATCCATTCTGACTTCTACCCGTGTGCAGTAGAGCAAACACGCCGCCGCCTGGATGATACCCGGGAAGAAGAGTTCGGTAGTGGGGAGGGGATTGAAGTAATAGACAGTCAGGAGTCCTGGATCTTTGTCCAAACAGAGGATGGAGGCTTGGCGGATGTAACGCTGTACCTCAGGGGTGGGTGGTGTGCTTTGCTTTAAGAGAACATTGAAGCTGTTGAGAAAATCATGGAGAGCTCCCCCCACCACTCTAAGAATATGACCATCCTCCTCATAACAGTCCCGAAACACCTCCAGACCCAGAGAAATCTTAAGCGCATCCATGGGGATACCTTGGATACAATGTGAAAATACAATTCATTAAAAATGAAATTAATACTTTAATGAATAGGCTATATATAAACATTTTTTATGCCTATTCTTACCTGTTTTCAGGGAGTAGTTTCTCATGACATCGGATAATTGTTCAGCATTGTCCATTGTCTGAGATACATCAGAACTGCATGCTACAGGGCTTTTGACACATAATAAAACATATAGTCAATAAATTAACATGTAGAATGGAACAAGGAGAACAACATTAGAACACTTTTGAACTTTAGGATTATCTAGGAAAATATAATATATGCAGTATAATATCATATAATGTAATAATCCGCATAATTCACAATTCACATTAACCATAGCCTATAATTTGAAATATTGTATGTAATATAAATATAAAACAATGTGGAAAACACAGATAAAATACAATTATTACATAAGTCATAAGAATGAAAACAATATTCAAACGATCTCTACAGCAGTAAATGGTCGACAAATTGTCAGAATTAAATAGTATGATAAAAGGACAATATAACAATTCATGGTCAACATTAACAGATGTAAAGCAACATATTATAATGAAGAAGAAAAAAAAGAAAAAACATCTTACCAGGTCATGTCTATCTGCTGTTTCATAACTCTGAACAATGCATTTCGTAATTTCTCGAACTAAAAGAAACAAAGAACATTTTATATAGCATAGCATATCGTGTCTGTAATTGATGTTTTAATAAGCAATCGTTTGTCTGCCTTGCAGATTTCTCTTAATTACAATATTTCATTTGCGCGCTTGCAAGCACAACGCAGAAATCAAACAGATTTTCCAATACAATGTATAAGAATCTGCAGCAAAATATCATCAGGTGAATTAAATATGAATTTACCTCCGGGCACACCAGCTTTCGGATGCTCTCGCCTAGTGAATGCAGATTAACTTTGCTCCGGCTTATTTTGCGTCTGGGCAGAATGTTTGTGATATTGCCCTGCACCTCTCTGGATACTGGCACAACATTCACCGCATTGCTTTCCTCAAAGTCCGCGGGTTCCTCATTTCCCACGACCATAGAGAAGGGACATTCACCCGCAATCTTCAGATCTTTCAGTTTAGCGCAAAACATTCTTTGCGTAATAGTCCTCACCAAACATGCAGCAAAAATATCTACATTGTGAATATCCGACTGAGACCATTCATACCCATCCGAATCCAGGATAGAAGCATCCTAATAGGTGATGGAAAAATCTCAGCCCAGCAAGGAAATATAATTTGTCCGCACGCACACGTCTTATCCAGGACTAAGCTATTTCAAACTTATCAGCAGCTATTCCGCCTGCATACAATATTCATAGTAAATTAAAGGGGCAAATGATAAGACAAGGATCATTAAGTATGGCCAATCACAAGCACTAGTGGAACATCCAGCTAGCCAATGGATGCACCAGCAGGCAGAGCTCCTTAAAGATGTATTATGCTCTTCTGGAGATGCGTGATGTTCTCCTGGAGATGCTGTATACCATGCGCATCATCCAATGAACTGGCTGGTGATTTTAGAGGAATGCCGTTCTGCACCGAGTGTTTGCTTAATCCTCAGCTTACTATATGCTTTCGGCGACGTCTAGCAATTATTTAAATGTCACATAGTCTAACCCTAACCGTCGGATTCTTATGCAACATCACGTTTTATTTAATCTGGATTCCAACTGAAACGTTTCCAAATAGAAACGCTCTCAACATCTCTCACTTGGACCTGTCATGTATCATCTCAACAACAAACAATTTGGACACATGCTGCGCTTTGGGCCACCCAGATGTCTGCTGCCCAGTTTCTCGCCAACATAAATTGCCATGTTACTCATTACAGTCGCAAATAGATGTTATATAAGTGTCTCAAGGCATTGCATTCTTTCATGGGTCCCTTTCCCTAACAGACAGCCAGGACTTGTCAGGCTAATGAGGAGCATCGAGTTCACCAGATCATGCTATGATTACAGTTGAATGAGCCTAATTATTTGGAAAAAAGAACTAACAAATGTTTTTAACCACTAAACAACTCATTTATTTTTTTAATTCTAAAATAAAAGGAAATATTTCACACTATTGTGTACCTTTATTCTTATTTGGTGACAAAGACTTGTTTTGATGTAGCCGTGGTCTTGAAGATTGCATTAGGGTCCTGCAGAGTCAGACACTGAGAGAGGTGAGTCCATAGTGCAAAACAGATCAATAGCATGTACACAGATCAATGAAAACTCTGATTTTTTTTCTGATTTTGATAAAACACAATGATCACTGACATGTTCTTGAAATAATGTATTTTTGGACTGCGAGATCACTCTAATATCGTTGCCTTGCATGGCTGATTAAGGTCAAGTTAAAATGTCTCAAATGCTTTTATTTAATTTAAATTGAGTTTTATGTGCAAAGGGAAAATTAATATATAAAAATGATATCTGTTTAATATCTCATTGCTTCTAGGCAGCCATGTAATTACAGTTTTTTTTCGACTACTCACAAAAAATCCTTACTTGTCACACAATTTCTGAAACCTGAAACTCAAACACCAGAACCACACACCAAATCTGCAAAACCATATGCTAATTCTCGGCCTTCGACACAGTTTTCAATTTCATAAAACACTTTTTGCAAAACACAACACACAATTCTCTATGTAACAAAAATCTAAGGAAGTATCTTGATTTCCTTTTTCAAACACAACCATTGTTTCTGTCCAACTACATATGGTTGATGTATTTCTTTTCTTTCGTACTGTGTAATACTGTATTCACAACCACAAATGCTTACAGTAAAAAATGAATAGTTTGGTTTCAATCTTGCTTTTGTGTTTACCATGAATTTTTCAACATCTCTCTGCCAATTACTTTCAATCTTGTACAGAAATGTAGGAGCCCATGAAAGAAGAGCTTTAAGTTTCTGTGTGTATATGATATATCCAAAAATAGAATATTATGGCAAAGGTGTTTGCAACTTAAGACAAATGCTTGCTTTTCATATGTGTTTGTGATATTTTGAATGCAGTGCTTCATTTTGCAAGAAATGTGAGGCATTTTGCATTTTGTGTGTGCAGTTCTTGGATTTTTTTGTAAAGTTTTGAAAAAAAGAAGCAAAGTTTTGAAACTGTGTGTAAGCAGTTGAGAAAAACTGTAAATGGGAAGACATTGCTACTTGTGCTAAATTTATGCATTTTTTTTTTCTCCTGAGACAAAAAACATAATCTCAGATATGGATTTGTTATCTCAAATCTCAAAGAAATCTTCAAGTTCGAGATTTCTTAGTTAACATTTCTCATCAAATTATTCCAATATTCTTATATAATACTGTTGTTTCTAATTTTATTTATTCAATGTAATTTTGAATACATCTGAGCCAAAACTGATATTTAAATGTAAATATCAGCTCTTTTTGCCCTACAATTTTTTAAGCTAAGAATGTAGGCTTTCATTTGCATATGGATATGGCAATGGATATCAGCGTATGTTATACGTACCATGAAAAATATTTAACAAATAATGATATCCATTCTCCCCTATCTTCTTATGTGTAGCCGCACTGAAGATAGTCCAAGATGGACTGAAACATTAGCTTCTTTTTTTTTTTTTTTCCTTTTTTTGGGGGGGGGTTCTGTTTGTGCACTGTCACATTTTTGTTAGTGCACTTTGATATTCTGTTTCATTTTTGTAAATCTTCAGAAAAAAACGGATTCCCCTTTTCTACTTATCTGTAGCTGAACACATAATCAAATAAGCCAAACTACGTTTGTTTAATAAACGAACAGGCACTAGAATTTTGAATGAGGGGAGTTCCAGTTTCTGTGGAGTTTTCAAATTACCCAACTTTTTCTTTTACTCCAACTAAATATTTGCTCTCAGTATTTAGGAATCAACTAAAAAAATATTGTATAGTGTTATTATGCATATTATGCATTCTTTTCCTATTCAAACTGAATTTAGTATAGGGCATCTTCAAATTGAAATCTTCAAATTAAATCTTCAAATTAACGAGGAAATGAAATTACAGGGTTTTTTTCAACTGCTTACACACAACTTTGTTTCTTTTTTTCAAAACTTTACACTCAAATCCAAGAATTGCACACACAAAATGCAAAATGCCTCACATCTTTTGCAAAATGAAGCACTCCATTCAAAATATCACAAACACATCTCAAAAGCAAACATTTGTCTTACGTTGCAAACACCTTTGCCATAATATTCGGTAACACTTTAGTTTACAGGGCCGTAGTTACACGTTACTACATGTACTTACTATAGTAACAACAGTAAATTATGCATAATTACTAGTAACTAACCCTAAACCTAACCCTAACTGTAACTCTATAGTAAGTACATGTTAATTAATAGTACTCAGTACTTATTTGAGTAATTACAATGTAACTACGGCACTGTAAAATAAAGTGTAACCTAATATTCTGTTTTTGGATATATCATATACACACAGTTATTCAAAACCTAAAGCTCTTCTTTCATGAGCTCCTATGTACATTTCTGTACAATACTGAAAGTAATTGGCAGAGAGATGTTGAAAAATTCACGGTTAGATTTTTGTGTGTTACATAGAGAATTGAGTGTTGTGTTTTGAAAAAAGTGTTTCTTGAAATTTTATGAAGTCGAAAGCCGAGAATTAGTGTATGGTTTTGCAGATTTGGTGTGTGGTTCTGGTGTTTGAGTGTCAGGTTTCAGAAATTGTGTGACAAGTCAGGATTTTGTGTGTAAGAAGTTGAAAAAAACTGTAAGATTAAGAAAAGACAGCATGTTTTGGAGGTTGCAGACTTTGAATTCATCATCAGTTTATGGAACTGAATTAGCTCCATAAGAGCTCACTGTTTAACAAACAAGAGGAATCACATGGGAAGCTACTGTGGAGTGCAGTGATCATTCCTCTGATTTACATTAATGGCCACCTAATGGCCACAGATGTGTTAACACATGATGCCATGCCAGTACTTTTAAGATACTTTGAGTTATGCATATGTTTTTGTGAGTGCGAGTTTTTGTGATTTATGAGGACACAAAAACATGCTAAACACAAAAACATACTAAACAATGTTTTATTAAAAATGTAAAAATGCAGAATGTTTCTGTGATGGGTAGGTTTCGGGGTAGGGGGATAGAATGTACAGTTTGTTTAGTATAAAAACCATTACGCCTATGGAATGTCCTCACTTTGGTAGCAAAACAAACCTGTGTGTTTGTGTGTCGGTTTTCTGTGCATATATTGTATGTGTATGTGATATTGGCCTTGATCTATGTGATCATTATGTAAACACTGGCTACTCATCAGCATTAAAAAAAGAGTTTGCTTCTTATCAGCTACTTGAGCTGCCAATACAGAGCCCAAGCTTCACTTGAAACACAGAGAAGGCATAGAAGAAAGAGAAGGAAAAGAGAAACATTTTCTTGTTAGTTTACTAGCTTCATCCTCATTTGTCTTGGTTGCGTGATTTCAAGCTCTGACTCTGTCTGTGCCCACATACTTTAAAATCCATATAGTGCCAGCTATAATAATCTCTGTCCTCTATTCTCTCTCTCTCTCTCTCTCTGACCATGCATAAACCTGACAAATACTCAGTGCTAAAATAGCACTCCATTAAGTATTCATTGTTTTAAAACCATTAAAGTTTGGAGCAAAACTGATTCTTGTTACCCTGGCAATCCAAACCTCTGTTTACAGATTTGACCAAATTTTACACTATACCAGCTTTGATTTAACTTTTCTTTCCCTCAGAATCGCAGTAGATTGATTATGTGTCTTTTCACTAAATGTTAATGAAGCTGCAGCTAAAATGACGCATTGCATTTAATTACAAAGGGCGCTGACATGTGAATACAAATATTTTACCACCAAATGTCACTAAATAAATTAACTCGCCAATCTCCACGTCTGTTACAAGCATGACTCATTTAATCGTGCCATCAGTTCATTGACGTACAACATGTTTGGTACAAGTTTATTATTTTCCCAGTGGTGCTGGCATGAATAATTCAAATTCCATCGGTGCTATGAGACATATGCCAAACTGGAATCACTGCTAGATCTGTGCCTAATGTTATAGAGAAATGGAATTGATTTCAAAGTTTGTTTTGGTCAGTGCCCTTAGGGAGGCTGCTGATTGGCTAGGTGGCTTCCATAGCGATAAATCAGGTCCAAAAACCTGTGTAAGGCAGCGTGTCTTATTCTTCAGAGGTGGCAAAGGGAATAAACCTCTATGCAGCTGATGAAACAAATAGCACTGCAGCTGAGAAAGGGTCAACAGAACAAGAGCAGATGTGTGTGTCTTCATGTTATTTGTCCATTCACAAGATATGTATATAAATTGGGGACATCTTTTGGACATAC
>RJVU01013765.1:1058660-1074657 GCA_003731715.1 Anabarilius grahami | reverse complement strand
CAGTCATGTGTTGCCTTGCCTGTTCCTGCCCTGCTTTGTCCTGTCCTGCCCAGTCAAGCTTCCAGTCATGTTTTCCCCGAAGGGGTAGTTTTTGTTTTGCTTTTGTTTTATTTTATTATTAAATAAAAAGCTCACAACTCTGCATCGAGTCCTCGCTTCTTCTCTTTAACCAATCCTGACAGAACAAACTGGTCGTCCACCAGGGTTCCCTTCACGCCGGAGCCTCCCTTGTCCCTTGTCTGTCCCTCCAGCACCACCCTGGCCCTCAGCCATGACTCCAGATCCACCAGAGCCTTCCTGGTCTTTTCCTTTGGTTCTACCCTGGCCCTTAGCCAGGACTCAATATCTGCCGGAACCTTCCTGGTCTGTTGCTCCGGTTCCACCCTGGCCCTCAGCCAGGACTTCAGATCTGCTGGACCCTCCCTGGTCCATCCCTCTGGTTGCCCCCTTGCCCTCAGTGAGTACTCCTGATTCACTTAAGACATTTTGGGCTGTCCCGCTGGCACTGGCTTGACTCTCCTTCCTCCCTCCCCTCCTTGTCTCTTTAACTTGACCCCTCTCGCCGTCTTGTGTTGTCATGTTGATGTGTGTCTGTCATATATAGTCATGTTCCTGTCTTGTGTTCGGTGCCTTTTTCCTCATATGTGAGCACATGGCTTGTCATGTTTGTTTCTATATGCCATGTGCTCTACTGTCTATTGCCTTAGCCTCACCCTTCTTGTTAACTGATTATTGGTTTATCTGCCCCACCTGTCCTTCCTCGTTACCTGCTTTTTTGCTCTCCTATTTATTCTCCTTGTGTTTGCAGTCCTGTGCCAGTTTGTCGTCAAATGTTCCAGCTGCCTTGCCTATTCCTGCCCTACCCTGCCCTTCCCTGCCTTGTCCTGTCCTGCCCAGTCAAGCTGCCAGTCATTGTTTTTGTTTTAGATTTAAACTGACAGAGTGTGTCTGCTCTCCGAACAAGGAAGATTGTTCCAGAGTTTGGGTGCTAAATAGAAAAAGGATCTACCACCTGCAGTTGATTTTGATATTCTAGGTATTATCAACTGGCCAGAATTTTGAGATCACAATAGACATGAAGGACTATAATGCTTTAAGAGCTCACTCAAGTTGTGAGGAGCTAAACAATTTAGTGCTTTGTAAGTAATTAGAAGAATTATAAAATGTATGTGATGTTTAATAGGGAGCCAATGCAGTGTTGACAGAACCGGGCAACTATGACCACACTTCCTGGTTCTAGTAAGATGGTCTGGATCATCCAGCACTTGTCTCTGCATCGGGGGCTGACATCAGGGACTTCGCTTGTGATTTCCTAGCGACAGTGAATAATCTGGACTATGAGGACATGCAATCTCAAAGAGGTTTTCAACAGCTGCCTCGATGAGCCTCTCAACTCTTGGGAGATGGGAGGCTGGGGACTTTGACATTCTGGGGGTTTGTGTACCAGATATACTCATCAAGAGCCCGATTTTCTGAATCAATAAGGTTCTGGTACACCACCCCAACCTCGCTCCCCCATATAACCAATACCCCAGTCCTCTGATGACCCTTCACGGAGATGGAAGAGGAAGAATGGCCCTGCCTCACTCCTTTCTGCAGCTTTCACAGAGATGGCTGAAGATGCTGCGCTCCCCCGGAGGCGGACATGGGCACTGCTGCTTCCTCTGTGGCATCTGTCCCCACATCGCCTCACCCTTGTAAGTAGAGGAGGAGGAGAAATCCCCCCTCTTTACAAAATCTGGTGATCCCAGAGCTCCCAAGTCCGGTGGTCCCGGAGGACCCAAAGCTGCCTGGTCTGCCTATCCTAGCTGTGGAGGCTGTTCCTGTCAGTCCTGCAATGACCAAGAGGGCTATCTTCATCTTATGACTGTCCTTTGTGCCAGGGCCACACATACCTCCCTGCTGGCTTCCTCTGACCCCGGACTTGTCTGCCACCCACAGCCCACTCCCGGCCTAGAGGCCATCCCAGAGCAGCCCGATCCCGGCCCTGAGGATGCCTTGTGTTGTTGTGTTGATGTGTGTCAGTCTTGTATTGTGCTGAAGAATAGAGCTTGTGGTTAGGCTGTGGGTGGCTACATAAAATACAAAGATGCTGTACTCAATGAGCCATAACTGTACTAATGCCAGTGACAAGTTTTTACTTGTTTATGACATTAAAAAAAATAAAAAAACCTTCATAACTTCTATAAACTTTTTTAAATGTCTAATATAACATTAAACACTGACAACTCATTAAACACAGAAAACTCTGCATACTCGGCGAAAGCACTGGTTTAAAACACCAAATACTGTATTGTGTATATTTTTAATGTTTTGAGTCTCTTATGCTCACTAAGGTTGCAGTTATTTGAATAGAAACACGGGGAAAACATATAATTTCTGTTTAAAATACGTTCTAAAAATGGTGATGGTAAAGCAGGATTTTCAGCAACCATTAATCCAGTTTTGAGTGTCACATGATCCTTCAGAAATACATACAATACATCATTTGGTCACCACAACATATGGAATACCTGGACCACACAGACAAATTGCAGAATATTAACCTCAGAAACCCTCTGGAACTGTCTACTGCTCCTGAATTTATTTAAAGAACATCATAGGTGTTCCCGCAGAGCCTTGAACTTGTTTTTTCCTACCTACCCATAAATGACACATGACACTCTCCCCCCAATTCCCCTTCTAATAGAAGAAGATTACACGACCCAGGGTCTTCGTAGCTGAAAAGGATGTTTGTTCTGACTCATTGTCAATCTCATAATCCAGAGATGTGTGGATGGCTGAGCAGGACTCGTGCTGAAAGGGAGTTTGCCATTAGGAGCCCATAACAACACAGAAAACAATACTGAACATGAAACACTCTGAATGATACTCGAAACCAACACAGTGTGTTTATTCATTCATTTAATCTTTTCATTCTTGAGAATGGGCCACAAACTGAGCAGTGTGGTTCGCAGACCGGCAAATACACAGTGTTTTGACCTTGGACAAGAAATTGTGTGAAAGCATGGAATGAAATGATTACCCACTATGGCATAAAATGATATTTAGTTCTTTTCTCTGAGGTGAAATAATTGCAGAGATAACAGAATGTATTTCCAATGTTTCAAAATAACGAATGTTTCATAAATCATATAGATTAATGTAAATTTCTGTGTCAGTATTTTGTCATATTGCTCCAACCACTATTTAATGAATCAATCAGAGGTTTGTGTACAGTAGATGAACTATACTGACAGAGTGCAAAACTGTTATTTACAGACTTCCACTCTTCCACAAGATTAGTCTCTGCAATATCCAGGGAGGGAGTCTGAATCATTATGTAATCCTGTCACGTATTTATGAACGCAATGATGGTTTCGAGCAGCACTGGGAGTTTGTGTATGTGTGTGACTAGAATGTCATAGCTCAATGCCATAGCAACACACCATCCACCAGGAGAAATGTTTAACTGAGTCCAATAATGTGACTGAAATATTCTTCCTCCGAGGAAATATTTTCTCTCTAATTTTATCTCTTCTTATACGCTTGCATGACCACTGCCATGCAGAACAGTAGCATGGACTGACCAGCTCTTTGAAAGTGCAAATGTATATAAAGCACAATGTTACATACAGTAGGCCCACCACACATTTTGAAAGTGCTCATTAAAATATTTTCATATACCTCAAAGGTTTTTGATCCTATTTATGGGCCCTTTGCTGCAATCAGTTTTTCAGGAGCTCATTTATTCTTTTGAGCAGCAAAACAGCATGATGAAGACTTTAATTAATGTGCTGTTGGCAGACTGGCCCCTGACAGCTCAGTTTATTACAACATCAATGTAATTACTGTTTAGCACTAGTAGTAGTGGTAAAAGTAGCTCAGTCTAAGTACACAAAAATTAATTCAAATAATCCTGCTTTTTTTCAACCCACATAATGTAGAGGTCTAAAAATAATTTTACCAAACCATTCATTGCAATGCAAAGTCAAAGTGCTGAATACAGTATGTGAACCCAAATCAAATGACAGTAGTTGCATGCACAAAGCTCTTATCCATAGATAAATTGAGGGCACTTGGCAGTGAGCACCGCAGGAGATCTTCCTCTGGAGCATTCTGATGCTGAAACACCACAAACACATTTAAAAGCCTAAATAATAGAAAGAGTTGAGGAACAGGGCTGGAGTGGCTCTTTCTCCATCTTTCAGGCCTTCTTAATAAAGCCATTTGCAGAAATGAACATTCAGAGGTGTTTTACAAACACTTGAATCCAAACTTCATCAAATACGACATTCTGCTGTAAAGCAGCTCCACAGAAGATACTAGTGTCATTATTCAGCTCAATTTAGTTCAGTGTTGATTTAATTCAGTTCAATAACTGTATAAACTGTGTTTATTTCAGCTAAAAGCAACAGACAACAGTGTTGTTATTCAGCCTGAGTCAGTTCAATGTTGATTCAATTCAGTACAGTCAATTATAAAACAAAGTCGAATCCGCTATAGAGCAGCTCTGCAGAAAACAGGTTTTGTTGGTGTAATAAATTTAGGTTGATTCAGTGATATTATTAATAAAAATATTAATAATATTGTTGACTTGAATAAAATCAATTAATTTAGATGTTAAAGGGATAGTTCACCCAAAAATGAAAATGTGATGTTTATCTGCTAACCCCAAGCGCATCCAATATGTAGGTGACTTTGTTTCTTCAGTAGAACACAAATGATGATTTTTAACTGCAACCGCTGCCGGTTTCTCGCACAAACCGATCGTTTCGTGTCTTAGGACATCAATGTGTTGTCACGAGCCGCAGGGTTTAATTTAGATTTGTCTAAGCAAGTTTTTTCGACTCTTATTGTTCGAGTTCCCATTCACTCGCATTATTTGACTGACAGACGGCAGCGGTTGCAGTTAAAAATCATTGTGTTCTACTGAAGAAACAAAGTCACCTACATCTTGGATGTGCTTGGGGTAAGCAGATAAACATCACATTTTCATTTTTGGGTGAGCTATCCCTGTAACAACTATGTCAGATGTAATATTTTAATGTTTTTTTTCCAGTGTTTTTTATTTTTTCTGCATTTTAAGTGGTTAATCAAATCGCTTTGTATACAAGAGACATGAGGCTTGGTAAGGGATTCACAAATGAACATCTAGTATTTTTCTAATAAATTAAGCGAAGTTTAAACAATGATTTGAAAAAAGAATAAACCACATTGTTTCATTTGCCTCCTTATATGGTCATCCTGAGCTCAGTATGGAAGAATGTACTAAGCAGTGAAGAGGAATATCAGTATATCAGATGATGCTTACTTTACCACACATTTCCCCCCTAACAAATCAGCTACATGTAGGCACCATTTATGAGTTGCAACACATTTTAAACATAAACTAAACCCCTCTGTAAACTAATTTCCCATTTTACAGTGTAACTGTGCCGCTGTCACTGTGCCATGGCATGTTTACACATATAGAAGAGGGATTTATCACAGTTTCGTTTCACCATGTTACAACTCCACGTCATGTGTTTACAAAAAAGGCCCACGGCTGCCAGCCCGTGCTCTTAAAAGGTAACCATGATAAACAATCTTAGGTTTCCCACAGCGTTCGGCCCATGACCAGACCTTTTAAGACTGGAGCACTGGTGCTGTGTTTACTTGGAGGAGAAGGGCAAAGGGAACCACATGGAGAGTGACAACTACACATCCAAATAGCAACCTGAGATGCAAGGCTGCACATCAGGAGAGAAAAAAAACCGTGATGGTCTGTGTCTATGTGTGGACACAGCTGTCTCTAGAAGCACAAATACGAGGAGTGTTTGTCCAGTAAACTGTGAGGTGCCATATGGTCATAAGGAGCACTACAGAGCAGAAAAATACCTTCGTTTATCAGGTTTGTCTTTTTAGAAAGGAAACTGTATATGCTGGTTGAATGCTCATTTGGAATACAAACTTGTAGTAGCTACATGAGAACAGAATATTTATTGATAAATGTTTGTGCACTTAAAAAAAACTTAAATTTTGACCTTTGGCAGATTTTTACAATTATATTGTAAAAATTATATCTATTCTACAACACAGGCATACATCTGAACAAAAATGCCATGTTGAGTGAAAGACACAGGAGAAGAAAGTGAGACATCGTACATCAATATCTGCCTATGTATATATAAAGGCCCATTCACACCAAAAAGCAATAACAATGACTATAACGATTAGCGTCCACACCAATGAACCTTAATGATCTGTTTAATATAAGCGCACACTGCAATTTTGTTGAGTGCAGCTTTAAAGTAGTTCATTATGATTTCACTTTTTTAACTTTAGTTAGCGTGTAAACTAAGTTACGATGTTCAAAGTTCAAAGCAAAGGGAGATATTTCCTTTTAAAGAATTCTCTGTTTAAGGGCTGGTATAGGGACTACAACAAGCTTCTTCCTGGGTTAGTGACATCACTAACCCTAAAATATACATAAACTCTGCCCCCGAGAACACGCAACAAAGGGGTGAGGCCATGTTATTGCAATACAGTACATAACACAAATGCAATAGCATGTCATAAAAGCAAGATGTCAACATAAGTTATAACTGTAATTAAACTAAACTATACCTGTTCTATCTTCATGCAGAATTTATTCTCTGGATCTGTAGGCATCTTACAACAATCGCCCACATGAGCGATTTATATAGATTATCATGACAGAATATGCTAATCAAGGACTTTAAGATATCCACATCAGCTACGTAAATTCATCAACTAACCGTTCAGAAACGTCCTGTTGCATTCTACATGTTGTCACTTCTTCTTGAGTCTCTTGACATTTGACTTGACATTCAATATTCAACAGTATTCTTGACATTTGTTCAACAGTGCTTTTGATCTGCCTGCATTGACACTATTCTTTAAGAGCTGCTGTGCAGCCAAAATTATGTACCAGTTATCAATGTAAAGCTGCTTTGACACAATCTGCATTGTAAAAAGCGCTATATAAATAAAGGTGACTTGACTTGACTTGACTCTCCATCATTGTCCGACTCCGGTTTGAACATAAAAGGCTAAACAGTTTCTGACATTTTCAGTGAGTCTTCGTGAGGTAATCGGCGCTGCTAACACTATGTGCTAACACAAGCTCTTGAAACTCCGCCCTCTGCTTAGGAGCAGCAGCTCATTTGCATTTAAAGGGACACACACAAAAATGTTTTTTGCTCACCCTCAAAAAGTAACAAATTTACCATGCTATAAAAAATTATCTGTGGGGTATTTTGAGCTTAAACTTCACATACACACTCTGGGGACATCAGAGACTTATTTTACATCTTGTAAAAATGGCATTATATCAAGGTATTTGCCAGCTGGAGCAAACTTTTCTGGAAAGTTCGCTTTAGCAAATCCAGAAATGAACTCCAAACATTTGTTCGAAAATGATGTCACACCAGTTTGTTATTTGATTTAGCTTGAAGTATATTGGGGCCTTAACTCAGTCAAGTTCTAAGGAGTAAGTTTTGCACAGTTCAAGTCTATAGGTTCATTCATCTATGATAGGTTTAACCAATGACAAAGCAAACAAGAGGAATCCTTTAGAACAGTGGTCTGGGGACCGACCACTTTGCACATTTTGTATGTCTCTCTTTATCTGACACACTCAGTTGAGTTCACAGAGCTCTCTTCTGATGAGACAATTATCTGAATCAAGGGTGTTAAATAAAGGAGACAAACAAAAGTCTGACTGGAGTAGAGAACCACTGTTTTAGAAGCTTTGGACAAATTGGCACTGACATCTGCTCTGCATCTAGTAAGGACATTGATATTCCAGTCAGTGTCCTATGTATCCTCAATCTGCCCAGGCTGGATTCTCTTTATCTCTTTTGGAATTACCATTTATAAATGGCAAGCCTGCTGGGAGCATGTTACCACTGATGAATTCAGTCAATTTAAAAGCAGCAGAAGTGCTGGTGTGTATGTTGTGTAGTGGCCTGCAGTCAGGTAAGGTCAAAATTTGGTTGGTATATCACCACAGTAAAATTTAATTGGCAATTGTTGCAAAAAAAATCTGTTGAGATGGAGTTTGCTAAAGTGGCAGAGCAATTCCTTTTACAGAAGCTTGAGTTGAAAAATGTGTCCAACTAATTGCTAATCGCTACAATAATAATCTGCTACAATGGTTATTTTGATGATTTAATACTTTCAGGCAAATGCACAAATACAAAAACATTTTAATTTAATTAACAACAACATATTCTTTTAATGTCATATTCAGCTAAATAAATGAGCTGATTTCTTTGTTCACAGTTGATAATCATTGATGGTTGATGGTTATTTTAAAGCTGATGATTACTTCATTTTATACCATACAGGTCTGTTGAATGCTTGATTATGATTGGTTAACACATTCTAAGGTGTGCAATTATATTTTTCAGTAAACTCATGGCTATGAAGTATTTAGAGGTCTGTCAACCACATTACAGCTTAATTCATATATCACTTCGCCAAATTATTTCAATTACTTTAAAGATCCTTATAGCCTAAAACAGCAAAAGAACTGAAAACTACAAGACACTGACCAAGCAAACAAATATGACAGTCACAATTTATATTAGGTGTCTTTAACTACTGTACTTATATCCAAAAATAAGTACAGTGTACTTATTTTGTTGATGTATTAAAAAACACTTGTGATGCTATTGAGGTGGGATACGGATAAGTTTAGTGGTGGGTGGGTTAAAAGGGGCAACATGTTGGAAGTGCTGGTACGCAAGGAAAACTGGTGGTACACTTAAGGTAAAAATAGAGTGTACCGGCCCATTTCAAGCACTGAAAGACACCTAATATAAAGTGGGGCTAATATGTGTCAGGGTTATGTTTTGTTTGGCATTTGTGTTTTTGGGATTTCTGTTTTTTGTATTAGTTTTCCTTTGACCCAGTTTTCCCTTTTGTCTTATTGGTTCACCTGTTCCAATTAGCTTGTTAGCTCCTTTGTTTGCACTATGTAATTAAGTTCTGAGTTTCAATCTGTCCCTTGTCCTGTATTGTTAATGTTTAGGTCACGAGGTAGTGTTTCTCCATTTTATTCTGTTTCTTGATGTAACAAGGTTAGTGTTCAGGGAAGAAGGAGGTGGGAACCGGTGAACGTTCAACGTAACTTTAATAATATTCAAAATAAACAAACAAAAAATTTAAGTAAAAATGGCAGCCCATCACAGACGACTGCTGTACACACTAGGGCTGGGTATTGACACGATTCGATTCGATTACTACTCACATGCTTTCGATTTGATTCGATTTCGATTCGATATCCATTATTTTGGATGTAGTATTTCAGTACAGTACATGGCAAATTTTCTAGAGGAAAAAAATCTCAACTAATGCTGTAAACTACAAATGTAAGTCAGATGGTACAACTATAATAATATTGAAGGTTAAATTAACTTATTTATATACAAACACTTAAATTACACTCAATGTTGTTTTTATTATAAATAAAGTTTAGATTAAATAATCATATTTCTACTCCAATTCGTTTTTTTTTTTAAAATATAAACATTTAAATTGCGGCTGTCATAACTGATTTATTGAAACATGCATTAAATATTGAAGAACATTAAAAATGATAAATATGTAATGGTGCATATCAGAATGTTGCTTTCTAGAGTACACTTTTCTAGCTGACTAATGAGTTTATGGTCACTGAATATGTTTTTCTGAGGTAAATGTGACGTTACGTGACATTGTTTACAAGCTTTTTTATTGACGTCTTTCCGAGGTTGAAACACTGATTGAGCTGTTACATGAGACATGATACGGATTTCAGTAAGNTTTTTTTTTTTAAATATAAACATTTAAATCGCGGCTGTCATAACTGATTTATTCAAACATGCATTAAATATTGAAGAACATTAAAAATGATAAATATGTAACGGTGCATATCAGAATGTTGCTTTCTAGAGTACACTTTTCTAGCTGGCTAATGAGTTTATGGTCACTGAATATGTTTTTCTGAGGTAAATGTGACGTTACGTGACATTGTTTACAAGCTTTTTTATTGACGTCTTTCCGAGGTTGAAACACTGATTGAGCTGTTACATGAGACATGATACGGATTTCAGTAAGTTGTACTGTATCTTTTAACATACCTTCAGATGTTTAGTCGTGTTTATTTTGCGCTGTAACTGGTATTAAAGCGGAGGAGAGGATCAGTTCACATGCGCTCTGTGCTGCTGCTTCTCTTTAACTGAGGCGCTAAAGCGATCTGTCACGTCACATTAAACAGCGCCAAAACGGTGTTTATTTTTTGAATAAGCCCTAGTACACACATAAACAAAACATAACGTAACATAAAGTCCAGGCCTGGTCCTCTCTTGTCCTTCACTGTCGTCGCTCCTCCTTTTATACTTCCGAGCTCTTCCGTGATACGAGACCATGATCAATCATGCCACCGGCCTTGTGCCGTTTTCACGGCCCTCAGCCTCGTCCTGCTTGCCACATACCCCCTCGCCCCTCACAGGCCAGGGGTACCCATGAGACTGCGCTGTACTCCCCCCCTCCAGGGGAACTCTTCACAGCGGCCGTGGCACCTGGGGGTAAGGACAGACGGGGTGAGAGAAAAGGAAACGGAAGCATCAGAAACGACAGAGACTAGAGAGGAGAGAGAGGGGGGAAAAAAAATTCTTGGTCTGGTTCCCAAAACGTACTGCCAATCAGGTCCTCCACCAGCTGGTTGAACTCCTCTGCGATGCCTGGCGGCAGAGCTGGGTAGCCCTCAGTGAACGGCTCGACACTCCGAGTTTGTCCATCCCCCCGGCAACTCACTCCAGCCCGCCACCTCGAGCATCCATGGTGGCAGACTCCGCTCAGCCATGCTCGATGGCACCGTGGATTCCCCACAGCGGCGAGGGCTCTTTGACAGAGCGTTCCTCCTTCCTCCCGGGTTGCAGCACCAAGTAACACAGTTCGTTTATAAGGAAAGAAGGAGGTGGGAACCAGTGAACGTTCAACGTAACTTTAATATTCAAAATAAACACAAAACAAAAGTAAAGGTGAAAACCCCTCACGGACGACTGCTGCACACATAAACAAAACGTAACTTAAATATTGTAATGGGGCTGTCTCTTCCTGCCTGCCACACTTGTGTTAGTAGATATCATTAAAATCTATTTAGTTTATTCCTCATCGTAAGCTTCTCTACAACCACAAACCATGACAATATGACTAACAATAGAATAAAAATGACTAACTATTTCTGTTTTCCCAACAAATGTCCTTTTATCCATGAAAAGCTCCTGCTTTCTCCTGCTGTCTCTCTGCATGCACACACAAAGTACAGATCTCAGAATTTACAGCTTCTATAAAATAGGACAAGCACACATTCAAAATATGACAAATATGTTAAAGCAGACTATAAATAAAACGCCGGAAAACCAGATTGCTTTAACAGTTGTGTCGCTGACATACACTGTATTCCATTTTATTACATCCTATCTCTCCATCTCTCACACCAGTATTATTTATAGCTTTATATTTCATTGACAAAAACCATTCAGGCTTTGTTGGTGCTCCAAGGCATCTTTCAGCAACCTGATTTTTTTCCCATCATCCCCCTTTTCTGTTTGACACAAACCAGAAAGCAGTTTACAACTCACAACTCAAACAAACTGCAGCCATTTAAAAAGTCTCTTCCTCTTAATAAGAACATCTACATTTGTTGTAGCACACAGCTGGTGCATTTAAAACTTTCAAAGTTTCAACTGTGCAAACTACACTGACATAAGCAATTCTTTTGAACCTGACAGCTAGTACCTACCTCCTTCAGACATAAATCTACTGCTGACTTTAGAAAAAAGGGTTTGGCTGGTTCTGGTTCATGCTGCAATTGCTTGATTATTTTTCAAGTGTTTCCCTGAAAGAACGTGGCAGCTAGCATTGACCCAGACCTAAGGTCAGTGGAGCTTTTGTAACAGGTTATTCTGTACACATAATTTTTTCAGGCTCTTTTACAGGTTAGTCAGTCTATGCAATCAGATATGCTGTTTACAAAGGAGACTGAAAAGTAATATCTTCTACAGTAATAAAAAACCTCACGGTACCACTAATAAACAGTAGTACACTATGTAAAAGTATTATTGTGACAGGGAGAGGCTGTGAGGCAGTAAATAGTATTGCATAACCACAGTGATTTTTTTCTTCATCTTGGTGTCACAGTTGATGGGCACAGCTGCCAGAGTAAGTAGATGGCGTAAGTGGGTTTCCTCTACAGTGCCTTAGGCCACTGATGCTCTTCTGTATATGCACTCCACTCTCCGCATGAAAATGATTACAAAGCAGCAATACAGTCATCCTCTATGCACTTTAATATGAATGAGAGGCAAGATTGATGGAAGATTCTGGGTTCAAAACAAAAGTTAAGCTCAATCAACAGCATTTGCAGCAAAATGTTGAGTACGAAAAATCATTTTGAATCCTTGCGGTTTACGGTGAGGTACTTAATGCTTTTATAAAAGCACTTAATTCTTTTAAAAATGCTGTAGTTGTTCTCATCATTTTATAATTGTTTTGGAGTTTATGGTGTAAAATATATAGCCTGTAACTTTTCAGGTCAGTATTAATATCAGCATGATCCAGTCTATAGTTGTCCTGGCCATGAAATGTAAGAAGAGTTGAAAGAATGTTCCAATGTTCCACTGAGAATGTTCCAAATTAATAATGTTAATGGTGTATTAATATAAGTCATTATTAAGTATTACCAACACATACAGTTTATGGAAGTGACATAAACAATTCCTGTCAAACACAGCTGATGGGAGTGGTGTGATTAATATCTCAGACAATTCCTTGGCAAAAAAGCCAGAAGGATAAAAAAGGAAAAGGAAAAAAGATTGTGATGGAGAAATAGATGCACTGGTGTCATACAAAGGTCAGAATCTTTATGTATGTCTTTTTATAAGACATTTGTGGTGCTTGCAAGTTGTTGAAGATACAAGAGCAACATGGAACACTGGCTGGAAAGACTGAATCACATTACTTTTGTTGTGTGTGACAAATAAACATAGTAGACTTACTAAAACAAAAGTGTTTACTAATATGACTGACATTAATCACACACACACACACACATATATATGTGTGTGTGCATATATATATATATATATATATATATGAAATGCTCTCTTTATGCTAATTTCAGTTTTATTTTTGTTTTTCTTTAATGATTAAAAGAACACTGAAACGTAACAAAATTAAAATTTGAGGACAAAAGAAGACTTTTGTCTCCCATCTTTTCCACTGGACCATGATCAGTGAGCTCACTTAAATGTGAATGTCTTTTACCAGGACAGGAACATTTTACGATGACTACCTCCCCCTGGTGGGTATATATGGTATTATATTTTCAGAAATATATATTCGGCAATTGGTCCTGCCATGACAAAGAGGCAACCAGCCAGACACAATAGCATGCAATTTCACAGACAAAATAAATAAATAAAAATGCTTTGGAAATATTTGTGTAAATATGGAATTTATACACTTGGACTATGCACCTATTACAAAAGGTGAAAACAGGCTACGGGTGCTCAAGAAGGCAACAGACAATATTAAGCGGCAAGAGGATGTAAAGTTTTGAACAGGATGACGTGTAAAATTTTCTTATTTTGACCACATATATATATGTATATACAATATCTCACAGAAGTGAGTACACCCCTCACCTTTTTGTAAATATTTTATTATATCTTTTCATGTGACAACACTGAAGTAACACTTTGCTACAATGTAAAGTAATGAGTGTACAGCTTTTATAACAGTGTAAATTTGCTGTCCCCTCAAAATAACACACAGCCATTAATGTCAAAAACGTTGGCCACAAAAGTGAGTACACCCAAAAGTAAAAAGTAAAAAAGTAAAAATGTCCAAATTGGGCCCAAAGTGTCAATATTTTGTGTGGCCACCATTATTTTTAAGCACTGCCATAACCCTCTTGGGTATGGAGTTCACCAGAGCTTCACAGGTTGCCACTGGAGTCCTCTTCCACTCCTCCATGACGACATCACGGAGCTGGTGGATGTTAGAGACCTTGCGCTCCTCCACCTTCCGTTTGAGGATGCCCCACAGATGCTCAATAGGGTTTAGGTCTGGAGACATGCTTGGCCAGTCCATCACCTTTACCCTCAGCTTCTTTAGCAAGGCAGTGGTCGTCTTGGAGGTGTGTTTGGGGTCGTTATCATGTTGGAATACTGGCCTGCGGCCCAGTCTCCGAAGGGAGGGGATCATGCTCTGCTTCAGTATGTCACAGTGTATGTTGGCATGTACAGTACAGTGCCGGCAGCACTCATGCAGCCCCAGACCATGACACTCCCACCACCATGCTTGACTGTAGGCAAGACACACTTGTCTTTGTACTCCTCACCTGGTTGCTGCCACACACGCTTGACACCATCTGAACCAAATAAGTTTATATTGGTCTCATCAGACCACAGGACATGGTTCCAGTAATCCATGTCCTTAGTCTGCTTGTCCTCAGCAAACTGTTTGCGGGCTTTCTTGCGCATCATGTTTAGAAGAGGCTTCTTTCTGGGACGACAGCCATGCAGACCAATTTAATGCAGTGTGCGGCATATGGTCTGAGCACTAACAGGCTGACCCCCCACCCCTTCAACCTCTGCAGCAATGCTGGCAGCACTCATACGTCTATTTCCCAAACACAACCTCTGGATATGACGCTGAGCTTGTGCACTCAACTTCTTTGGTTGACCATGGCGAGGCCTGTTCTGAGTGGAACCTGTCCTGTTAAACCGTTGTATGGTCTTGGCCACTGTGCTGCAGCTCAGTTTCAGGGTCTTGGCAATCTTTTTATAGCCTACGCCATCTTTTTGTAAAGCAACCATTCTTTTTTTCAGATCGTCAGAGAGTTCTTTGCCATGAGGTGCCATGTTGAACTTCCAGTGACCAGTAAGAGAGAGTGAGAGCGATAACACCAAATTTAACACACCTGCTCCTCATTCACACCCTAGACCTTGTAACATTAATGAGTCACATGACACTGGGGAGAGAAAATGGCTAATTGGGCCCAATTTGGACATTTTCACTTGGGGGTGTACTCACTTTTGTGGCCAGCGGTTTAGACATTAATGGCTGTGTGTTGAGTTATTTTGAGGGGACAGCTAATTTACACCGTTATACAAGCTGTACACTCACTACTTTACATTGTAGCCAAGTGTCATTTCTTCAGTGTTGTCACATGAAAAGATATAATAAAATATTTGCAAAAATGTGAGGGGTGTACTCACTTCTGTGAGATACTGTGTGTATATTTTGTCCTTCAGATTCTGTATAAGAAATGTACATATTCAAGACAATAACAATTCACTTTTTAATTCACTTTAACACAAATGTAGCCATATGAATTTCCAAATATTTCTGAAAATGAATATTTCAAAACACGGGAAGTTAGTTTGTGCTGAAATTGTGTGTGCTGCCTGTTTTCCTATATAGCCATGGGTTTTCACAGATATAAACTCTGTGTGATCCAAAGGTTTTAGATCAGGCACTGTCTTCAACTGAAGCTGTTTTGTATGGAAGCACATTTCCGCCACATAAGAAAAATGAATTACGCTTTGGTAATTATGAAATTATGAGATACTAGAATAATTATAAGATAAAAGTCGAAATTATGACAGTCATAATTATGACATACTAATTCATAATTATGACAAAGTCATAATTATGGGATTTAAAAAAGAAATTATTACATAAAGTCTAACAAAGTCAAATTATAACATTCTAAATCTAAGTTATGAGATTGAAAGGTCTTTTTGACTTTTGTCATTATTTTGATTGTCATAATTTCAACTTTTTGTGTCATACTTATTTTTTTGAGTCAGAATGTTTCATTTTTATGTTATGATGTTAGCATGATTTTTTTCTTCTCATGTGACTTAAATGGCCTTCCTAGGTTTTGCACTCCAAAAACCGCGGCAGGTTCATTCAAATTGTGGCATTCAATGTAAAAACGGTTTGCCATAGCTTT
>RJVU01013765.1:998001-1058627 GCA_003731715.1 Anabarilius grahami | reverse complement strand
AGGTTTGCCATAGTATTTGCTACAGGAAGCAACGTCACCACACGCCCTCGTTTAAGTTAAGCCTTCGTCGTAGTAGGTTTTGTAAATTCTCATACGGTAGTTGCTTTGGTAACTCGCGTAAATAAATGGCGTCCATGATGAGCTGAACAACGCTTGCTACAACTCATTTGTTTTGAAGCTACGTAAGGTTTTGTTTGAACGGTTGATTGTTAAATTCTATATCTAAAATGAGCATGTTTGTTTATTAACAAATGATTGCATTTAAACAGTCTGTTCGATAAGATGGACGACGAGCCTTTTTCTACAGCGCTTGCTTACACGAAAAGCCCTAAAACATCCAGAAGAACAACTTTTCAGGTAACGTTATAAGCGTGTAATCAACATTAGTGTGCTTTTAAGTGAAATCTTTATTTAGATTGTCAGACACAACTGCCTCTGTCTGAAAGCCTAGTGAGCTGCCTAGTTTCGAAACGATTTACGTTCGTAACCGCATAAACTCTCTCTAATGTAGGACAGTAAGATGTCTATGACACGTGCATGTTGTTGAATTTCAGGATGAGCTAAAGAAAGCTGTGTCTACTAGAGCCAATAAGCATAGTTACTCTGATGACTTTGACGATGATGATGAAGAAGATGGTAAAATTGATGATGATGACGGTAGGTACAATGTCATGCTGATCTGAAACCTCTTAATAATTCAGTTTCAATGTTGTTTTAATGTTGTTCTTTGCCTTGAAATACTTGAATTGTTTCAGCAGACATGCTGAACAAACTTCTTAAAAGACAAAAACAGAAAAAGGAGAGATTTAAAGCTGGGAAGACAAAAGGCAAAATCAATGATTTCAAGCTTTCAGATGATGAAGAAGAAAATGTCAAACCCAAAAAAGTGTCTTTCATGAAAACCAAAAGAACCAGCTCACCTGTGCGTTTTGAAGAGCTAAACTCCATGGGGAGTGCAGATGACCAGCATATTTCTTCCCATTCCACCAAATCCAGGAATACTTCTCAAAGTCCAAGCAATTCTTACACTCCAGAGAAAAATCAACTGTCAGATTCCCCTTTTTCCTCTTTGTCTGACAAGTTTCAACCAGAATCCACTTTACCTCAGAAGGATGAACAGTCAAAATCAGTAATGAGGTTGAGGAACCAAACAGAATCTGTGGTGAGGAAGAGCCTTTCAGAAACACCACTGCCACTAAACTCTGAGAATAGCCAATGGGAATCTTCCGTCCCCCTTACATCAGAAGGTTCACAGTGGGACAGTCCAGTACCATTGCCTTCAGAAAAAGATGAGGACAACCAAAGGATTGGTGAAGATGGTGATGTACCCATTCCTCAACCCAGGGAGAGAAGTGTTAAACCAAAACTCTCTACAGGTCAGGGCTACAGTCTTTGCATGTGTGCTGTTGTTTAAGATCTGTGGTATTTTGCAAGACCAATTATTACTACTGTTTATTATGATGCTGATTTGGTGCTCAATTATTAATAATGGTTCTTATTACTTTTTGATGAATAGAAAGGATGAATAGAAAGTTCTAAATAACAGCACTTATTTGAAATAGAAATCTTGGTAACACTTCAGTATGGGGAACAATTATAATTTTTTAACTAGTTGCATATTAGCTTGCATATTGACTGTTTATTAGTACTTATATAGCACATATTAATGACGTTTTCTACATTACCATATTCTACATCCCTTAATCCTACCCAATACTTGAACTTAACAACTACAACAACTACCTTACTAACTTTATAAGCAGTAAATTAGGAGTTTGAGGAAATAGTCATAGTTAATAGTGAATATGTGTTCCCCATACTATAGTGTTACAGAAATCTTTGTAACATTATAAATGTCTTCTTTACTGTCACTTTTAAACAGTTTAATGCATCCTTGCTGAATAAAAGTAATAAGAAATGTTTCATGAGCACCAAATCAGCATATTATGATTTCTTATGATAAGGATCATGTGACACTACAGACTGGAGTAATTGCTGCTGAAAATTCAGCTTTGCTATCACAGGGATAAATTACAATTTAAAATATAGCTGCAAGCAGCAATTACGGGGCCAAGCACAAAAACAGCACAAGAAGCCAGCCAACACGGCTGGGAGCATTAGACTAACTGCAACAGTGAGCAATTAAAGACCTATTAAGCTCATTTTAGGCAAAAGAACTGAAAAATGATCAAAAATGAGGATTTACTGGTTCATCACTTTTGACCAATAGGTGGCGCTGTGTCCAAATTGTTGTGGTATGGTCAGAGTGAGGTTGACAATGACACTTGCAAAGTTTGGTGTCAATATGTCAAAGCATTGCAGAGATACAGCTTTAAGAGTGGGTTTTGCATCATGCCTCAAATTCGTTGCTCCGGTATATGAAAACGGTTTGATGTATCGACTTGAATTCCATAACTTTTGTCGGCATGGTCTGAAGATGATACGGTTCGATTTTGGTGAAAATCGGAGCAACGGTCTAGGAGGAGTTCGAAAAAGTAGGTTTTTAAAGAAAAACAATATGGCGGACAGGAAGTTCAGCCGACTATGGCAGATTTGATATCTATGTTCTCAGCATGACCCAAGGAATCTACTGAGACCAGTTTCATTACAATCGGTTAATATAGTCAAAAGTTATTAACATTTTTGTAAATGTTGTTATAACTTTTGTCCACAAGGTGGCGCTGTGCCGAAACATTTTGAGTATTGTCAGGGCATGGTGCCAAAGACCCATACCGAGTTTCGTAACGATACACTAATGCATTCGTAAAATACAGCATTTTAGCACAAAATTCAAAATGTCCGACGGTTAAAATGTTCGATATGGGAAAATTGGATATCATTCGACTCGGCATAACGCCCTGAACAAACCCATCAGAAGTTATACGTTTTTTTTTATTTTTTATAAAAATAGCCATTTTTGATATCTCCGCACCAGTAGGTGGCGCTGCGCCGAAACACTGCATGATGCCTCAGGTCATGCTTGTGATGACATGTACCAAATTTGTCGTTTATCGTTTATCGATGAAAATCGGAGTAACGGCCTAGGGGGAGTTCGAATTTTTTTTTCAGAAAATTCAAAAATTTTCATGACGGAAAATGACATCATAGGGTGCATCCGATTCGTCTTGACCCATGGAATCAGAGGAAAAATAATTTTGTTTCTAACCCTTACGATTCAAAAGTTATTAACATAAACATAAGTGCAACTTTGGACAGCTGGTGGCACTAGAAGGATTGAGTTAGAGACTCCAAATTTGCTATGTACACAGTTCAGACTGTCCTCTATCAGTGTGCCAAATTTCACAACTTTTTACCATACGGTTCTATGGGCTGCCATAGACTCCCAGAGCGGAAGAAGAAGAATAATTAAAAAGAAATCTAACGATTACAATAGGTGCCTCCGCACCTTCGGTGCTTGGCCCCTAAATATATTCAAATAGAAAATAGCTATTTGAAATTGTAATGATATTTCATAATATTAATGTTTTTACTGTATTTTCATCAAATAAATGGTTGTCTTGCTCAAGACATGTCCCCCAGACCCAAGCCCAGACTGAGGACAGCAAATATGTGTGACACTGGTCAGTTAGAAGAGGAAACACAAGCAGAAACCCCTGCCTTCAGCAGAACAGCCACATCCTCCATGTCTATACCCTTCTCCAACAGATCCTCGTCTGAGAAGAGTCAAAGCTCTACAAATGAAAGTTTTCAGGTAAAAAGTTTAAATGATAGAAAGAAAAAAAGTGAAATAGCAGAAACCAATTTAAAACTTGTAAATACTAAAGCCCCTCTGTTAACGGTAGTTAATATCTCACAACAGATACAAGCTGATCAGGTCTAAATCCAGATTCAAGCAAATGTTTTGACAAATCCTTGTTTTGTTTTTTAACCCTACTAATGCATTAAAAAACGGTATACACGTTTTGCATTCTAGGGTCTGTTTGGACCCGGTGGAATGTAAGCTTATAAAACAGTCAAAGTTTAATGTTTTTCAACTAAAACCATATTGTATCTAATCAGTAACTTCTCATTAATGAGTGAATACACAAAAGTTTTAAAGTTTTGAATGTTACCATGTTTTTACCATGCTATTTCTTCATTTACCCCCTTTTTATTCATTAACAAATTTGAGAAATTCTTTGAAATTTCAAATATTTTTAAGAACTATACAGCAAAAACCGGTGTGATGCAAGAAAAGATATATTTTTATCAATAATTATGATACTTTTTTACTTTATTCGAATATGTCATTAGATTAAATTTATAAGAACATATAATATTAGAATTACCATTGACTTCAATGGATTTAATTAAATTTATTTGAAACTTATAACTCATGACTGCTCAAAACAGTCTAAATTTATGAAACTTACATGTTGATATTGACATTGATATTACTCTGAAATGTTTTCAAAGAAAATATTTTTTATTACTTTCATATGACAAATGATAAACAGCCTAGGGCTGCACAATTATTAATCGTGTGCAAATTTAAAGTCTGTGTTTACGTAATATATGTGTGTGTTATGTGTATAATAATTATGTATATATAAATACACACACATACATGTATATCTTTAAGAAATATATGCATGTATAAATAAATATATATATTTATATACAATTTATATTATATATAAATATAAATATTTTATATATAAATTAAAAAAAATCTTAAATATATACATGTATGTGTGTGTGTATTTATATATACATAATTATTATACACATAACACACACATATATTACGTAAACACAGACTTTTATTTTGCACATGATTAATCGTGATTAATAATTGTGCAGCCCTAAAACAGCCTGAATCTCCTTTTCATGCTGCAATGATTCATCAATAGGTGGCAGAATGTGGACTTTTTCTTTTCCAAACCCTCTTTCCTTTTTCAAATTTAGGCTACTTGGTCTATGAACTTTTGCTCTACAAACACAGTAAAACATTAATTAATTTTGATTAATTAATTTGTTTATTTTAATTTCAGAATTATTGTGTGTGCATGCGCAAGCATGTTTGTAAACAAAAAATGTATATAAATCTAACTAATAGATGTAAAAAAAAAAATAATAATAATAACAATTAAAGAAACTCAGAAAGCCACAGTTCAGTTTCGGATCAAAATGGACCAAAAATCAAATGCAAAAGGTGTAAAAAATTTAGCTAATGGTTATATTTATTACTTTTTTTGTTTAAAAAAAATATGAAAAAATAAATAAATGGTGTGTATTTGACAGTCTTAACACACTTACAAAATGTCATCGTTGTACAAAAAAAAAATGTATGTACGTCTTCCCAGTTCGGTCAAGATAGACCAGAATTCAGTAGCAGGGTTAACCCTATTTTTACTGCAGGGTCCAGATGAACACCAGACCATGTCAGAAAAGTCCAAAACACAGTCTTTTTCAACAGAAGAGCAAGTGTCTGAGGCTCCAGCTACTGCAGACAGTGGTATGTGTTTTAATGTTCAGACTTTACTGTTGTAATGATAGTATATTTTGGTATTGTTAATCTGTGACCTAACATCTAATATTTTAAAGTAAATTATAGTGAAGTATTATTAATAATTTTAAATAAATATGAAATTTTCATTCTAGTTGCCTCAGAAGAGAGCAAAGAGAGGAACCACTCAACATCATTTGAAGAAAAGCATGTAAGTCCGATTAAGGGTGAAATAGATCTTGTTCTTATCGATTACTCTGAAAGGTCGCTTTCTGAAAATGGCATCTCTCTCAGCAGTGTAATAAGAAACCGCTTTTTTTATACGTTACTAAAGAATGCAGTACCCAACATATTAAGGTCAATTAAATGCCTTGTCAATTTAAATGCTAATGTAATTCATAATTAAATCTGTCTTCTCACTTTTCCAATCAGGAGAGTTTCCAGGATGACCTTGACCACACGTCAACCACACAAAGCCAAATGTCTAGAAAATCCACAGAAAGGTTAGTGGATTTCTTTAATACTTCATGCTGACACAGGCAATGATGGGCATTTGGTAGACTTCTGAAATAAGGAGGAAAAGTCTCTTCTTTTTTTAAAAGTGTCAATTAATGTTCTATTTGATGTTAACACAGCATCTGGAGCACCATTTCACAGCACACTTAATAAGGATAGTTCACAAAAAAAACAAAAGAATATTCTGTCAGCCTTTACTCACCCTCATGTCATTCCAAACCCTTATGACCTTCATTCATCTTTGAGATTTCTAAATGCATAGTGGAAAGTAATCCATTTGAATAGAGAGAGAAATTTAACCTCTAAGGCAGTCAACTATTGTAACTAAATATTACAGTCTAACTACTGTAATATTTATACACTGCTCAAAAAAATTAAAGGAACACTTTGAAAACACATCAGATCTCAATAGGGAAAAATATCATGCTAGATATCTGTACTGATATGGACTGGGTAACGTGTTAGGAACGAAAGGATGCCACATCGTTTGATGGAAATGAAAATGATCAACCTACAGAGGACTGAATTCAAAGACACCCCGAAAATCTAAGTGAAAAAATGATGCAGCAGGCTAGTCCATTTTGCTGAAATTTCATTGCAGCAACTCAAAATGGGGCTCAGTAGTTTGTATGGTCCCCACGTGCTTGTATGCATGACAACTTCAAGGCATGCTCCTAATAAGACGACAGATGGTGTCCTGGGGTATTTCCTCCCAGATCTGGACCAGGGCATCACTGAGCTCCTGGACAGTCTGAGATGCAACCTAGCGGCATCAGATGGACCGAAACATAATGTCCCAGAGATGTTCTATTGGATTTAGGTCAGGCGAGTGTGGGGGCCATTAAATGGTATCAATTCTTTCATCCTCCAGGAACTGGCTGCATACTCTTACCACATGAGGCCAGGCATTGTCGTGCACCCGGAGGAACCCAGGACCCACTGCACCAGCGTAGGGTCTGACAATGGGTCCAGGGATTTCATCCCGATACCTAATGGCAGTCAGGGTGCCATTGTCTAGCCTGTAGAGGTCTGTGCGTCCCTCCATGGATTTGCCTCCCCAGACCTTCACTGACCCACCACCAAAGCGGTCATGCTGAACGATGTTACAGGCAGCATAACATTCTCCACGGCTTCTTCAGACCCTTTCACGTCTGTCACGTGCTCAGGGTGAACCTGCTCTCATCTGAAAAGCACAGGGCGCCAGTGGCGGACCTGTCAAATCTGGTGTTCAATGGCAAATGCCAATCGAGCTCCACGGTGCCGGGCAGTGAGCACAGGTCCCACTAGAGGACGTCGGGCCCTCAGGCCACACTCATGAAGTCTGATTCTGATTGTTTGGTCAGAGACATTCACACCAGTGGCCTGCTGGAGGTCATTTTGTAGGGCTCTGGCAGTGCTCATCCTGTTCCTCCTTGCACAAAGGAGCAGATACCGGTCCTGCTGATGGGTTAAGGACCTTCTACGGCCCTGTCCAGCTCTCCTAGAGTAACTGCCTGTCTCCTTGAATCTCCTCCATACTCTTGAGACTGTGCTGGGAGACACAGCAAACCTTCTGGCAATGGCATGTATTGATCTGCCATCCTGTAGTAGTTGGACTGCCTGTGCAATCTCTGTAGTGTCCAGGTTTCGCCTCATGCTACCAGTAGTGACACTGACCCTAGCCAAATGCAAAACTAGTGAAAAACAGTCAGAAAAGATGAGTAGGGAATGGTTGACATTTCGTGAAAAATGTCAGTGGCCTCCACCTGTAAAACATTCCGGTTTTGGGGGTCATCTCATTTGCTGTCCATCTAGTGCACCTGTTGTTAATTTCATTAACACCAAAGCAGCTGAAACTGATTAATTGCCCCCTCTGCTACTTAACTGACCAGATCAATATCCCAGGAGTTTAACTGACTTGATGCTATTCTCTGATTAAAAAGTGGTCCTTTGTTTTTTTTTTGAGCAGTGTATTATCATTTACATTAACATACTTTAATGATACCAAGTCACATGGAAGTCTCACCAAGTTTCTAAACACTTCTGCTAATTCTTTTTTTAATCACCTAATCACCTTTCTTCCTTTTATTCATATCTGTCATTTTATATATGTATATTAATGAGGAAAAAATTGCACCTTAAGAGTGCTAAAGAGTGTTATTTAAATGCACCAAACATTGAAAACTCAAAGAAGAATATCTTTTGGACATTAGACCTTCAAGCTCCCGGTCATGCGGTTCCAGAAAGTCCAAAAGCTCATATATAGCAGAGTCTAAATACCTTGGAACATTGAAGATTTTGGATCAGAGGACACTGACCCAACAGGTTCCAGAAGCAGCAGATTCACTAAGAGCTGCTGTGTACCAGGTTATAATCATTTACTAAACACATAATAATTAAGTTACATCTAGAGACTGAAATGATTTTTTTTATTAACTTTTTAATGCATCTAAAATGTATTTGATTTTTTTAATTTATTTTTTTATCTGAACAGGAATGGCTAAAAAAGAAAGAAGAAACTATAAAAATAGCAAGAAGGGCAAAAAAGCAGGAAGAGAAATTGAAAGAGGAGAAAATGCAAGAGGTAATTAACATAAACCAACGCTGCATCCGAAATCGAATACTTCCCAACTATATATGTGAAAAACAGTACGCCAAAAGAGTAGTATGTCCGAATTCATAGTATGCAACAAAAAAGTACCCGGATGACCTATTACTTCTGCCGAGATTCTGGAGTGTGCGTTCGATAGGTACTTTACTATCTCACAGAAGAGGATTTATGAAAGTCAGTGAAGCGACTCAGCTGACGCTGGTAGGTCACGTGACCGTAACAACATGGCGGATTTTGTACATCTGAATTTCATTCATACTACCCATATTCATACTATATAGAGCATACTTTTTTTTACCATTGTGAAGTAAGTTTAAATTCAAATGTAGTACCTAGTTAGACAGTATGCGACTTCGGATGCACCGCAAAGATTTAATACACATTTCTTCTGCAATAAATTAATTGAATTCTTTAGTCAACACAGTCCTGTTGTGATTTATTTATTGTCATTTCCCTTCAAGGAAAAGCTTGCTAAAATTTCAGATGTAAAGGCCTCTTATGATGCCTGGAAAGAGAAAAAAGCTGAAATCATCAGAAAGAAAGTCAGAGAAAATCAGGAGGTAATCAACCAACAACAAATGGAAATGGATAAAAAACAAGAAAAAAAGGAAACAGCAAAACAGGTCAGTATTTTTCATTAATAATTATAAAAAGTGGTTTATTAGAAATATTGTAAACCTTTTACTGTATTAAAAAGATATAAGGGATTTGTTCTGGACATTTGTTTGTAATTTATCCAGTACACGTGAGGTGCGCATGACAGAAAAAATATATTTTCAAACAGCCACTTTATGGTTTTGAAAAAAGGATAAATAAAATGACTCTTTGTTTTCACATCAATAATAAGCATTTCTAGAAAGAAAAAAATATGTCTGAAAAATACACTCCACCTAAAGTTCAAGGTGGCACTGATCTGCCCCAACTGACGGTTGTTCAACCCAGTCAAAGTTGTTAGAATATACTAATGGTTTGAGAATTTTGTTACACGCAAAATAATCATAGCTCAAATACATGAAATGCACCATATTTCTCTTGTATAGTTTACTGTATGTGTCTGAATGTGGTTTGCTGTAGTGGCCAAACTGCACAGAACCTTGTGAGCCCTTTGCTAAAAGTCTTGAGAAAGGGACCCTTGTGAAGGTATTCAGTTACTCAGTTTCATTTCGAGTGTCCCTTCAAGTAACATTCCCTTGCCACCATGCCTGTCAAGGACATCATAACAGTGCCTTTGGCTTCAAGGCATTTTAGATCCAGCATTTTAGCCCCTTTCAGAACTGTCAAGTCCTTGTCATGTCTGATTTTTTTCTTTTTTTCTGATGTCTGGACTGTCTGCAGGAGTTTCGGGTCTGCAGGCTTTACTCTTGAAAGTTGACATATCTTGCCGTGTGACGTTGTGTACTTATCTTAGACTAAAATGAATTGTTTTATAAATGCTTGCAGCTTTTGTGACTTCATATTAATTGGGAGAGTGTGGAATATTTGTACTTTTAAAAAGCCATTTGCCACAGTACATGACTAAAAATGATGGTGATTAAATAAAGGTGATAAAAAATTAAAAGAAAGAGAGAAATAATACCCAGCAGAAACTATAATATACTGATAGATACAATATATACAACTAAATGCAATTTTAGAACAATCATTCACATAAAGATATCATAATCTAATTTACAAAAGCAGGTTTTTGAGAAGTGGAAAGAGGATCATGACAGTATCCTTAAAGACAGGATAAAGGAAAAGAAGCAGACTGAGAGAAAAGAGAAACTACATCAGGTCAGAGAGAAAGAGGAAAGAAAGAAGGACTGCACCTCTGCTTTCACTGAATGGTAAGAAAGACACACTATATTAATGGTAAGAAAGATACATATATTACCCTAATTTATTCCTTTTACTTTGTTAAATAGCTCACATTTGAAGTTACTCAAGCAATTATGTATTGATTAAGATGTAAATGTGCTCTTTGTGAAGCCTCAGGTTACAGATCGACATTAATGACTGTGCCGTTGTGCAGAACATGACTTTCAGTTAATTACTTGTTACATAGGAGTTATCGAAAGAAGGATGTCATTGAAGAGAAGGTCAGGGCCGAACGCAAGAAGGAGAAAATAAAGGAAGTGGAGGAGAAATATGAAAAGGAGGAAAAAGAAAAAATGGCCTTGGAGATGTACGACAAATGGCTGGTATGTTACAGTAAATGTATTTACAAACAATTTCCCAATCACACATATCATTTTGCATTGTAAAAACAGTTTTGTAGAAAATACATTTCCATGGCATTGCTGTTTATTATTTGTTAAAAAGTTGCTCTTCTTAAACTCTTCTTCATTGTCATTTGCCATTCAATTTTTTTGTCATTATGGTAAATGATATTTTTGTGAAAAGGGCATCAGTCATATTTCTACAAAGTGGGGTTTAGTGCATGGCATCCTCGTTTGTCATGCCATGCACTAAAGCTTCTTACATATAAACACATTTAAACAGATGCTTTGAGACTGAGACATACATGTTTAAATCTGTATTTCAAATATATAATAATTTTTAATTAGCAAACTGTAAACAAAAGCTTTTCACTGTTTAGATTGACGTAGAATTTATATGGTCCTGGTCCTTTTATTACAGAGAAGAAAAGAGTTTCAACAAAAAAGAGAGAGAAATGAAAAGAGGATACAGGCTATTCTTCAGGATGAGCCCCCTCCACCCTGGAGCCCACCTAATAAAACCATCCCATTTGGAAAATGAGCTTTATTTAATTTTTTATTTTTAACCCCCTTTTTTTTTTTTTTGACATTTGATATAATTATTTCAGGAATAATTGAAACAAATAAATGATAATGTAATGCAGTAACACTACATTACATTTTCATCATGATGTCTTTAAATTAGAAAAGCAATTTTTGAGATATTTGTCTAAATATACATTTGATCATAAAGATAAGAGCAATAAATATGAGATACATAGAGATAAATATGTGCTGTTTATATATAATGGCATATAGGTTGATCAAAGCCTTATCCTTATTTACAAGAAATGTGTTTTTTAAAATAATGTGTTCAATTTATGTTCTTTTATGGAATTTTTTTTACTTGTTGACAAAAACCATTCACAGTTTGGATCTTTTCATTTGTTTGTTCTGATGATAAGCTTTATTGTATTTATCTTATAAAACATAATCTTGAAATTGTACATCTGTGCCTTGTATTACTTCTATTAAACTCCAGTTAATCAGCCTTCTGAGCCTAAGTTGCAGGCACTGTACAGTCAAACCAAACATTATTCAGACATTTTTGATATATTTTTTACTAGTGGGTGCAGGACACTATAGTTCATTTATGTAAGTGAGGATAGCAAAATAAAGTAAACTGTGACATTTTATACACAAAAAATTCTTCATACAGTGGACTACCAGTAAAATAGATAAAAAATTGGAACCAAAAATTTGACCTGACCATGTTTTGCTTAAGTGTTATCTGACTGATGCAATTAGGAGATCCAAGGTCAGATGATTAAATTGATTTTATTTCTTAATAAAATATAATCAGAAAATAAATGATAGACACATTGATTTCGAATGATAAAGATGTAAATTTAATAAATGAAAATTATCATAACAGAATAATACAAACAGTTATCAATCAACTTCCAATATCTCTGAAATATTGAAGTACAAAATACAAGTATTATCAAAGAAAAGTGTTAGTAATAATCTTCATCAAATTTTAGTAAAATCTTAATAAATCCAAATATAATGTTACTCAAAGTTTAAGTATAAATCTCTAAGTCTGAGTGAAATGATCTTGCCTAATGAAGAATAAAGTTTGACGAGATCTCGTTGATATGCAAAGAGCAGAAATTGGGTCACTATCGAGAAGATATCAGATGGTAACTGAATAAACGGGAAAAGGGGTCCATCTTATATATAAAAAAAACAGACATAAACAAGTTCCTTTTTTGGTCTTCACAAACATCATTAAACCACAGGAGCTATTAAAGCGATCAAAAATATTGCAGGTTCAAAGTAGTCTGACGGGGATTAGATGGACAAACGAGGTATCAGATCCTCTTTTCGTGGAAATCAGATCCACATCTGTGAAGACAAAGGCCTATAATGTCCCTTGGCCTTTGTTCAAACTACACACATGTCTACTTTTGTAGACATGACCTTTTAAAAGATATTTGTACTCTAACACCCTATATGCCAAAGGAAACTTTCAGAAAGTTAAGATTGTAATTAAGATGTTAAAACATAAACATTAATCTTCTCTTTGCCCACATCACTGACATAATTAAGAGTAATGTTTTCTGACAGTTTAACTCTGAGATCTTGTCATATTTTATTACCATTTTTTGAATAAACTATATTAATGAATGAAATGTTCAAGGTGTCCAAATTTTGATTTGACTGTATACTTTGCTGAAGTGATCTCTTCAAAGGTAGTCAAAGTCTGTGATCTTCATAAATGGTGCTTTAACGTTTCAATAAAGCTTGAGTTTACCCAG
Source organism: Anabarilius grahami (assembly GCA_003731715.1). NCBI lineage: Eukaryota > Metazoa > Chordata > Actinopteri > Cypriniformes > Xenocyprididae > Anabarilius > Anabarilius grahami. The sequence continues at coordinate 1,045,574 of RJVU01013765.1, read as the reverse complement.
GAACAAACCATCTGCACCTTTTGCCCTACCAATCAATGTCCTGCTATACACTGTAAAAAATCAAAAGTTGAGAAAACTTCAGCAGGTTTTTGAGTTTTCTCAACTTGTTGTATTCAGTTTATAAAACAAAAAGTTGAGAAAACTCAAAAATCTCCTACAAAAACAAGTTGAGAAAACACAAAAATCTGCTGAAGTTTGTTGCCTTAAACTTTTAAGTTTTCTCAACTTTAGATTTTTTACAGTGTAGTAGAAAGTATAGTATAATAACCTTTATTTACCCCAAGAGGAAATTGTGTTGCTTATGGCATCAAAGACCTTAACACTAAAGCAATGGAAATTTGGCATCCACAGTTAAATAAGGAAGGTGAGTACTAGGACCTTAAAGTTTCTGTGCCTGCAATCCTTTGCAGTATAGTGTCTTTGATGTTAGTTTATTGTGGGATATGGGCAAATCAACAACGAATGACTAAGGGATGGCACTAATGGTAATGCACATGCCTAAGCTTTGAGGCTAAAAGCCATCTGCTTGAAATAAAATCCCTAATGCAATGATGTATGTAGATAAATAATTTTGTGCAGGGACAGGGATTCAATTGTGAATTGTAGATATAATAGAAGTGGCTTTTGGGACAATCAAAGATGGGCAGGACAGTAATTGACAGGATCAATACTCAGACCCTCTTATTCTATTTTTATGTTGTTGCTCAGTGAGTATTGATTGGTCTGTTCCTGTCAGTTGATTGATCTTTCATGGGCCAGTGGCTATCAGAATTAGGAATACTGATCTTGATGGAGTACATTCCATTTGTAAACCATATTTATTGTTTTAGTCTGTCTGGTGGGCAAAATTTCACAATCTCTCTCTTTATTACAACTAATAAAAATGTCATTTCATAATACTTAAAATTTTTATTTTATGATCTTATAATTCCAAATAATTGGGGTTGTCATTGCACATGATCCTTGTCCAATATGGAACATGAATCTCCATAAGAGACAAGCTGAGACAACATCCCACCAGCCAGACTTGTTCCTGTTAAATTAACTTAAGACTTAATTTTGAGATTTTTCTTTTTTTAATGAGTATTCGGTTTTTAGAAGGGAACACTCTTAGAATCAAAATGGTGCAGTATTTCATTGCTTGTGATTCTAGAGTCTTATTGTGAACAATGTGCAGTATTAGAGGCCATGTAACCTAATTACCTGCGAGACATGGGGTGTCTGAAACAGAAAGCAGCTGGCTTGCTGCCTCGCTGCCCAACGAATTTGTTGATTCACACACAGCATTTTTGTATAAACCTTTTATACTTTTGTTAAACTTGTTTTAGACCAGCTTTCAAGGCACCAATATATCAAATTCAAGTAAGTTGTAGAGACAACCAAGCAAATACTTTATGACTACAATACGTATATCTCTATAGAAATTAAATCATACATTGAAGAAAAAAAAGAAAGAAAAAAATTTACTTACTGCACTGTAAGAAATAATTTTTATACTTTTGATGATCTGTCAAATCACATGCACCAGATTGTGAGTTATAGACATGATCAAATGCAAATATTTGATTCCAACTTGCTCTGATGTCTTACTGCTGCCTTTTTAATGCTTTGGGAGCCATTTTACGTAAAATCACGTTTATTTTCACAGGAAACAAACAGAAAAACTACAATATTCTTAACATGAGATCCCTGTCTCACTGACTTTTTTTTACAGATCAAATGCTAATTCCAAATATAACCAAATACATAATACATTTTAACAACAAAATACAACATTCCAAACTAAGTGAGTGTTGAGTCACAAATTCACCACAATTGTCTCATATATAAAATATCAGGCAATTTGTAGAGTGTTCAGTCTTAGATTTACTTAAAGTCCTTCTTTACAGTAGACTTTTTGAATATTTGTCCTTATTATGTTCACATTTTGTATTTTGAAATCTCAAAAGCAAATGGCCATCACAGCAGAGTGTTTTCTTCTTTAAAGACAACACTGATTGTGTTTTGCTTATTGCGTGTACATTTCTCACTTACTGCCTCACTGCTACAAACTCTTCTCATTCCGTTGTTTAACCTTCCACACTTGAACACGGCCACAAAAGATCTTCTATAGTTCCTGTTCATCCAGCCATAAAGGATGGGATTGGCAAAGGTGGAGCACATGGCTACAATATGGAAAGCTGTATAGAGCAATTTGAAGTCTTTCATTTCCAGTACACTGCTATCAATATCCACAGCCAGCTGGAAGGCGTGAAAGGGCAGCCAGCTAACGGTGAAGACTACCACTACAGCCACCAGCATTTTCGTCGTCTTCTGTCGCCGTTGATGACGGTCGCTACGGCCACCGCCGGGGCTGACGTGATTTCTTAACTTGTGCCAGATTCGAGTGTACGCAAAAGAAATGATAGACAGTGGCAGCCCGTACTGCAGGAAAAACATGGCGATGCTGTAGATTGTCCCATCTGTGCTACTTCCAGGCCACTTCTCTGCGCAACCCTGAATTGTCTGCTCAGGTGATAGGTCAAAAGTCACATATTCACGGAAGATAGCTAGAGGGCTGGCAAGGATCGCGCTTGCCACCCATGTGATCACAATCACGACTATACACATGTCTTTGGACATCTTGGTTTCCATGTGGTAGACAATGCTACGGTATCTGTCCAGCGCTATAACGTTGAGCGTGATGGTCGAAACGTGGACCGCTAAGCCTTGTGCATATGGCAGCAGGTAGCACATCACCTGTCCGAATTTCCATTCTCCATAGAGAGTGTACATCAAAGTAAAAGGTAGACACAATGTGTTAACCAACAAGTCTGCTACAGCCAAGTTGACAATGAAATAGTTAGTAACTGTGTGTAAATTTCGAAACTTGTACACAACATATATGACCAAAGAGTTCCCGGTCACGCCAAAGACGATGATGGTGCTGTATGCCAAAATCAATATCACCTGAACACCCACCAGTTTTGTACTGTCTTCCAGACCATCTAAGACACCCTCAACTTGAATAGTGGCTGGTGTACAACAGTTTGTGGACTGAATTAAGGAGTTCAGGGTTTCGTCTTCAGATATGTTCATTTCGGTTCTTATATCCATGTTCACTTTAGTCACTTACTCTGAAAAAAAAATGAGTAAAGTGAAAATTAAAATATTAAAAAACTAGTCTGTATTCAAAACAAAATTCAGACAAAAGATACTGGATGCCCTGTTATTATATTATATCATTCAGTGATAATTTTTTTTTTAAGAATGATCAATTATGGAGGTACAAGTTTACAGTGTAATTACAGTTAACTATATGTACTTACTAAAGTGTTACGGTTTAGCTTAGTTACTTGTAATTATGCATAATTTAATGCTATTACTATAGTATGTACATGTAATATAACTATGTCACTTTAGTGTTAAAGTGGATCTTATGTTATTGTATAAAAATTATATGCATTATCGATTTATAGCATAAAGTTTTAATATTTGATTAATCTAAACATGTTAATAGTTTATAAGAATAAATAAATAAATAAATAAATCAAAGGTTCGTACTAGCATCCATCTGTTTGTACGTATATTTATCATTTGTAAAACATTAGTAGGGTTTTTGTATATATATATATGCAAAAACCCAATTTTATATATATATATATATATATAATGTTAAATGCACGTTTTAACCTATTGGTAATTTACTGACACTAATAATTTCATTTCGGTCATTAAATTATATACAAAGACGTGCATAAACTTGAATAAGCTTTCGAATAAAGTAATTTAAGACTTTAAAGTGTCTTACCTTCTTTAAGATGTGAAGTTTCCTGCCACAGAAGCTCACGTACGTATATCTGTCAGAAGAAAAAAATAGACCGAATCCATGCCAACATTATCGTGCAAAACCTTACGACAGATCTCAAGAAGTGTCAATAACACGAGTCCGAATCAATCTGATGCATTGAAAGGGTAAGGACCGCTTCCCTGAGAGTCTGCTGAGAATCTACAGGCTGCTTCTGCATGTTCTTTACGTGCGCAAATCCACCAGTACTCGCGAGATTGTTGATTGACATCTGACTTCATAATGAGCTACAGTTTGCTTTATAATTACAAATATAATAGATCAGAGGTTTATGAATAAATAATTATGTTAATTCATAATTCTTATTAAAATAAATGAATCTAAGGATCTTGACATTTAAATCTTTGAAAGTAGACTACATTCATTATCTGTTAAGTACCAGTCCAGCAAGTAGTTTATGCTAATCCTCTTTACTAATGTTAATGAAAGTTATTAAGAAGTGTTAAGAAAATGTACTAACATGACAAGAACTCAATTAGCCTATCCATTTTTTTTTTCTGATAACTGCAGTAATATACAGTTAATTAACTTATGAATAATGTCATCATTGTATCCTTAATTTTTTTTAAATTGTTTTCATAGCTTTTTTTCCATTGTCAGCTGAGCTTTGCAGATGGTACAGGTATGCACAAAGAGGGTATCAAATGTCAGGAAATGTAATCATTAAGACAAAAGGACAAATGTCTATCCTCCTGATCCACATCAGGTAGAAAATGGACACATGACTTCTTCAATCCAGATAAAAGTCATCCCATTTTGTTGCCAGACCTTTTCAATTTAAACAGAATGAACTGAATTATGCCCTTAGCAATATTTGCATTTTGTTGCAGGCCATAAGATCTCTTCTTGTCTGTTGTCAAGTACTGATGGCATCACCGTGCCTTTCTTTTTAAAAATACATATTAACGTTGGTATTTTAGAATAATTACCTTGTAATTCATCAGCTTCATCTGATGGAGTACAGCTTTGTTGGATGATGTAGTAAGTATTATATTGTGATAATTATTCCTGAATGTAATAAGGACCTGATACAGTAAAAGTTTTAATCAGTGATGTAACCTGCCAGCCACTTTATACATAAGAAACAGAGACATAAGAACCTCAAAAATGTATTCCATTAGGTTTTGTTTCTAAGTGTGACAGCAATTATGATCTTTCACAGGGAAGCTTTTGGGAACCAGACTAATGCATGCAATAATTCAATCCAAAAATTCACAAACTGCCCGAGCATTAATATTCTCAACCATGCAGAGCTACACTGAGACTATAAATGTTATTTATTCTTGTCTCACTCTCCACTTAAATATCACAGCATTGAACATCTGAGTGATTTAGCATTTTCCAATTCTTGTCCACCATTGCTTCAGTTTCAAACTTGAATTTGATTGTGTCATAGATTTTTTTCTTTTCCCATAAGGTTTTTCTGAAGCCATTTACTCTTTTGCGAAGAAGTTAGATTAGTTGTGCTGTGCTTCATAAAGGATACTGATTAAGCACAAAGTCAACATGGATTGCCATCTGCAACCCAGAGGAAGAGCAAATTCATTTAGTGTTTAAGAATCATTTCGTTTTTTTTCCTCTGGAATAACACACACCAATCAATTGTTCACAGTAAGACCAAGAACATTAAAGAGAGAGTTCACCCAAGTTCACCCAAATTCATTATTTACTCACACTCATGTCATGTTGCTCCAAACTCATGAGACTTTTGTTCATCTTTGGAGCACAAACGAGTATTCTCTCATCAATTTTGTGACAAACAAGCACACAAATTAACGTCCTTTTACCATATCTGATATGATCTATTTATTTGTGTTGATCAATGTTTAATAAAAGCCTAAATTACATCTATCATATAAAGCAATCATGTATCTTCAGAAGACTTAGATTATACAGCTTGATTTATATGGATTACTTTTACAAAGTCTTTATGTACTTTGTAAAGCTTGATAGCCTAGCCTTATAGATGAAATAAAATATATTTCATTTTGAGTGGATCCATTATATATATTTATCTAATAACATAACTTTGTATGTTTGATTGTGGATAATGAAATACCATGAATAATTTTCCTTAAAAGAAGAGTCTATTTATACAGAGTCTATTTTCTTTAATATTCTTGGCACAGCATTAACCAGCATGTTATTAGTAATTGGACGAACAACTGTCTGAAGAGCTTTCCTGTGTCTGCCATCCCTGATCCATCTCATCCAGAAGCTCGTACCACAGGAAATCTGCCTTGTGATGTGTTTTCTTATGTTTTCTTCTCATATACTATAGGTTGTTGAAGCAATAATTGCAGTTTGGTGGCTATGACATCTATGTACAGTAAGACCCCCCTAAATCTCAGTGCAATAGGTTTCTAATAGAGCTGAGATGGCAGCTTTAGTCATTGATTGGCTGTGTAATTAATTGCTATAGATTTTTATTCACTTCCGCAGGGAGATTGAGGTAAATGTCCAGCCAGGCAAATTGCCATAAATAGCAGCAGTGCAACAACACTACAGAGAACACAAAGACAGAAATAACCAGCTCCCTAAAGCACTGCTTCTGTTGTTCTGTGTTGTTTTCTGATGTTAATCCAGTGATCCATAGTGCTGTTAGCTGTTTTACTTCAGGGTAAAAATATAACACCTTTAAATATAAAGAAATATATCAGTCATATAGTCAAAGTGAGATTGCAAATCATAATCAACTTAAAAATTATTTGATTCTTGCAAATAATGCATCCCCTTAATACAAATGTGAAATATTACCTGTCTGCACAGTCTAAAAAATAACTTAAATGATGTCATTATTATAATTGCAAACAAACAAGCCTGATATTACCTGTTTAAGTGGATGCAGTAAGAATTTCCCCCTGCATTGAATTTAACAAAGCAGGACTGGATCCAGGCTCAGTGTATGTAAACGCTGTCTGCAGCATCTCTTCATTAAATGCCAGTCATCAAAATTATCCACATTACTGTTCTTTCTGAGTACATTATGGCACTTCTCAGGACTGTTCAAATATTTCTTACTGTTCCTTTGTAATCCACAATTGCTGAATAGAATTAGTATGAATTATTACTACATTAAATTTGGACATGAATTATACTACATTTTTTATATTGCTTTTGATTTTCTTCTTTTCTTTTTTCTGATGTTTCCTTCAGTCATACCCAGTGACAGATTTCCTCTCTCGTTGACTTTTTCACTCATTCCAGTGTTACAATTCTGCTGTGGGCAGTGGCAGATGTCTTGCGATCATGGTGCACATTAAACATAGACAATAGTGTGTTGTTTCTCATAAGTTTTTATTTATTACAAAAATAGTGCTAAAATTGTTAAAGGAAACTGATAGTCATCCATCAATCCATCATCACCACTCCTTGTTACATTTATAGTGTGCATACCAGACACATATTGTCCCAGATACCAAGATATTTTGTAGCCTGAATGGCAGTTGTTGACAGAGTAAATGCCTTGATGCTTTTGTGGCTGTCTAAACATTAAAGGACAAATTCCACCCGGAGTGTCTTCAAGATGCCATCCAGATGGTAAAGGGGATGATGACAATGGGGAGGGTGGTGAAAGGTGTCATAGCGCCTAGATATAAAATGATGAAGACCCCGATTATAGCTGACAGAAAGGCCATCTTCCTGCTGAAGAGAACTGTCCTTACAGTTTTGCAGAACTGAAAGAGAGGGGAGAGGAATTGTTTAGCATGGAATAAGATGTTTATGTGTTCTGTATTAGGAACCTTTTCTGCAGGTTTCACAAACGGATGATTCTGTCACTGTGTAAGGTCATGCTTTATGACTGTCCACTAGATGGTGCTGCTACTATTGTTTGATGCTATTGCAAAATGCAAAATAAAATGGCTTTACAATGTCACCTTTTTATCATTTATTCAGATAACAGTATATTGGAGTATGCAATTTAAGTTTTTCATTATTTTAAATGTAGTATGATGCTCATAACATTTTTAATAGAAAAAGAACCATGCTGATTGCTGTTGTATAAAATATGTTTTTTTGGTAACACTTTAAAAAAAGATTAAATTCGTTAACATTGGTTGATGCATTATATAATTAAAAAAAAAAGAAAAACAATGTTAACTTTAATTTTGTTATTTATAGAATTTAGTTCTAGTGTTAATTTATGAATATTCAGTTCTTATTAGTACTTCATGTTGATTCATAATATTTAATCTAATAATCATTTAAACAACTTGAAGTGTGAAAACAAATGTATTAATAGATGGGAAAATTAACATTAAACTGAAGTTTCCTATACTGTACCATACTGTCATTGTTAGTCCATATGTTACCTATAATACAGTAACTGATTGAATGAAATTTTCATATATAGCAGCAAGAAGCTCTAAAGCTGTTTGGATCCAAATACAAGACTCATAACTGTTGTTATTGCTCAGACTAGGCTTTTGTGCTCTGAAAGTTATCCTGTTTGTTTGTTGCATTCAGCAGCTTTTCATTGCACATGTGGTTAAGGTTACAACAAAAGGTTACTACACAAGATGCCTTTTTTCGTCTTTTCTCAGCTCTATTTATGGGGAATAAATCGTGAGGGGAAGAGTTCACTGACATATTCAAATAGGAGATAATCTGTACTTGTAGGAGGAAATTGTGAAATCCTGCTTGGAATTTGAAAACAAAAATGGACAAGTAAATAAATGCAGCAGGAGGCTTAAAGTATGACTGTCATGTCAACACATAAAACTCAAGTATTCATTCTTAATGTCACCACTTATATAAAGATTAGCTATGCCATTAAACTTAAATGCTATTTTCAGGCTCATGGATTTCCTGCATGACACACACGTCCTATTACATACTGCCAGTTAACTGCATACTCTCACAACACATAATACTCCAAAAAGCTGTCTAAAAACAGATGCATGTAATTTTTTCATTTCCAAATAAGATTAATTCATTCATTCATTCATGTAAAATATTCTGATGCAAAGAGGTCTTTATCAGGCATATTTTTTGTAATGAATAATTGACAACGGGCCATTTAATTATTAGAAAATAATGCACACCTGAGGTGGTAATGCGGCCATGATGCGAAGCGGAGTGCATTATTTTCTAAGAATTCAACGACCCAGAGTCAATTATTCCGCTTATACTATGGTTACCACACCTCAAGAAACTGTTCTGATGTTGCATTTCAAGTAGGTATGTAACCAAACCGAAAAACCGCAATCCACCACCCACGGTAGGCCCTACTTATCGCGATACTCTCATGGCGTACCAAACGNATGTGTGTAAAAAGAGAAAGCAAAAGTAGGTAAAAAAGTAAATAAAAACACAATCTAAGCGGAGCGACCTGGACGGCGACCGGACTCAGCGGCGCCATCTTGATATTGGCTTTCGATAGGAAACAAAGTGTCATCTTTAAAACTTTGTCCCTTTTATCATGAAATTCAAACAAAAATGCCGTTTTGACGCTCTTTAATGTGGCGTGACAGATCTCTGTATAGGCGCCTCAGTTTAGGCGGCAGAGCGGAGCGCGAGTGAACGCGATCATCTCTTGCTCTTTAATAGCCTACTTGTTAAAGAATAAACTTGAATGAACATCTGAAGGTATGTTGAAAGATACAGTACAACTTACTGAAATGTATCTCATGTAATCGCACAATCAGTGTTTCAACAACGGAAAGACTTCGGCAAAGATGCATTAAATTGAACAGTAAACAGTAAAGTGACAAAAAAGACATTTATAATGTTACAAAAGATTTCTATTTTCAAAGAATCCTGAAAAAAATGTATCATGGTTTCCAAAAAAATATTAAGCAGCAGAACTGTTTTCAAAATTGATAATATTAAGAAATGTTTTTTGAGCACCAAATCAGCATATTAGAATGATTTCTGAAGGATCATGTGACACCGAAGACTGGAGTAATGATGCTGAAAATTCAGTTTTGCTATCACAGGAATAAATTACATGTAAAATATATTAAAATAAAAAACAGCTGTTTTAAATTGTAATAATAATTCACAATATTTATTTTTAGTCTATAAATTCAGCCTTGGTGAGCATAAGAGACTTAAAAAATCTTACCAACAACAACACCAAACTCTTGTATCTATATTCCACATTGTCTATACATCAGCCCTGTTTAGTTCTCACCTGGAAGGTTTGGAAGCTAAATGCAACACCATAGCGGCAATACATGACATAGTGTTCGCAGTTGTGCCACAGTAAGCTGTACGAGAAAGATCCAATCAGCTTCTCTGCCCGCTGTGCCACTTCCTCGCCACTCAGTGGCTGTACACTGACTATACTATCTGTACTATTGACCTGCATCTGAGCACCATATGCAAAATCAGCCAAAGAGTCTACACGAACACTGGCTGCCTTGGCCAAAACTCCAAAAATCAGTCTTTTGTTGGTCACCATCTTCGCAACAATGGACTTTTCTTTAGTGAACACTGGTAGGATGTCTGGGATAAAATGAGCTACGCGACCTTCCCCTAAGTAGATTCCAAAATGTTTAAAAAGAGTCCTGGATACCACCAAAAGGTCACCACGCTGGTAAAGGGAGATATCATAAGTTTTCATCCCTCTGTCTTCTTCACATTCATCCTCCAGTGTTGAGGTGATGAAGAACAAATTAAACAATCTGAGAGCGATCATGGTGGAAGGCAGTGGACAGTGAGGTTCACTTCACATCTACTCAATTTATTTGATCTGCTCTGGGAGGAGTGATGTGGTTCGTTTAATTAAGCAGCTTTTCGGCATCACATGTTGACTACGACAAGGCGATTTCACAAGTTTTATAAAAGCCACATTGTGTCTGAATAGATATTAAATGGCCTACTGAATAAGTCAGTCTTAATTACCTGGAGGTAAAAGTCCTGGGTCAACAGTGAGATTAATGCTGAGTGGTTGTATAATGCTTACTCGATGAAATAGGTTGAACAGAACACTTGTATGTTTGTATGTTTGTACCTTGACCATCAGGATGCTACCAAAAGTTAAATTCAAATGTATCATAACAGTTTGTCATTTATATACACTTTTACACACACAGCTTTGGTCAGGGATAGGCCTGTCTGGATGCACATTACTGATGAGAGTCTTTCACAAGAAGTGTGGCTTTGCACTTCTGTTATTTAAGACACTGCAGTTGAGAACCTCAGTATTAAATGATTTGTTATGACAACTCAAAACCAAACAAAATGTTCGATAAGAAATGCTATGGATCTCACTTACATGCTTATAGTATTTATGAGGTATATAAGGCATTATAATTTTTCTATTTATACCATCTTAACTATGCTATCATGCATTCAGTATATTTTGGTTTTGTAAGTGAGTTAGAGATTAGTCAGTGTAATCATTTGTTGTAGTGAAACTTTGCGTGTAACTTTGTCACCTCTAACTAGTTTGGTTTCTCATTTTCTCTTTTGTAAATATAGCCCTTTGTCTCGATCTCAGTTTGTTGGTCCCATCTGGCCTGTTGGACTACCTCGACTCTTATGACTCGTTTCCACTGAGGGCTACAGGACAGTACAGTACAGTTCAGTACAATTCAGGATGGTAAACTCTGATCCGGCTTGCATTTCCACAGCTAACAGTACAGTTACTTGATAGGCGTGATGTATGCAGGACAGTAGCGATCAATGTCATTCTCGGGCTAAAAAGAAGAAAGCGACACAGTAAACAACAATGGAGGACATACAGCAGGTCTTGTTCTTGCTTCTTGGCATGTGGCTGTTTGTCACAAGAAGAAACGGTATTGTGTTTCAACTTTATTTTAAAAATGGCACCTCTTGTGTTTGTTTGTTTGTTGTCATTCCCCTTGTAGAATGCGCAAGTGACGATTCTCTGTCAACCAATCAATGTTCTGCAGCGAGTCTAGCTCCACCCTTTAGTACCGGACTACTGTGCTAGGTACCCCAATGGGAGGGTCCCAAAAAGTGGTACAGTACGGTTCGGAATTAGAGTACCATTCATAACTTCTGACAATGGAAACGGCAAAAATTGCATACCATACTGAACTGTACTGTACCGTACCGTACCGTACCGCTCGGTGGAAATAATACATTAGGCCCGTCCTGGGCCCTCCGATCCCTCGGCTCCACCACAGCTCTCCAACCCCTCGGCTCTACTGTTGTTCTCCATCCTGCTGGACCTACCGGGGTCCCTCGTCCTTCAACTGATTTCGCAATAGACTTAAGGTCCTTCAGCTGCGCCTTGGCCCTCCACCCCTTTGGTGTCACCATGGTCCTCCATCCCTTTGGCTCTGTCATTATACTCTGTCCCACCGGCTCCATCGCAGTCCTCCAGTCTTCTGGATTCATCTCAGTTCCTCCAGCTCTGCCTTGGTCTCCACCTCCCCTGGCACCTCTGCCTCAGGCTTCCGATTCCCTGGCTCTGCCATGGTTAGTGGTTCCTCAGGCTCCAACATAGATCTACTTCTCTCCAGTTCCACCATGTACAGTGCACAGCATAAATGAGTACACCCCCTCTGAACTAATACAAAAGATGTATTTTCTTTATGATCACTAATTCAATTAATGGAAAGATGGCAAAACTAAAATGTATTAAACATATACATAATAAAAACTGAGAAATATATGTCATTAATAGCCATAAAATAAGTAAATTAGCAATTTTTTTAAAAATTAAGGATTGCAGAAATGAGTACACCCTAGATTTAATTCAACAAATGCATAATATTCTAGCACTTAGTATGCCCTCCATAATTTTGAATATACTCCTCTGACCTTTCTTGGCATGGAGTGAACAAGTTCATGACAAGTTGTCACATCTGTCCTGTTTAAGTCCTGGATGATGAGCTCCTTAAATGCCCTGATCTTTAATGGGGAGTGTTGCTCAACTCGTCTCTACAGAATCCCCACAGGCGCTCAAGAGTGTTAAGATTGAGTGCAATACATGTCCACAGAAGGTTGAATTCTCCTTGGGAGAATGCATATCCTCATTGTCATGTTGAAAAAATGCCCAACAATGCAGGGAATGAGGAAAGGGTAACATCTTCTGTTTCAAGTTTGTGTATTAAATTACACAGAGGTGTGGGAATTCATGACAGCATTGATAAAGCACAACTCCCTCACACCTTCAGCACTCATACATCCCTATATAAGAGCTTTACTACCACTGAACTTTACTGTGGGAACCAGGCACTTCTCACTGTACTCCTCCTCTAGCAACACCATAACATTTTGGATGCTGTTAGATCCAAAATGATTGATTTGGTCTTATGAGACCAGAGTATTGATTCCCAGAATCTATATTTTGTAAATATGGGCTTTGGAAATGGGTAACTGACTTTATTGTGCTTTGGCTATAGTAGGTAGTTCCAGTTAGAACAACAACTATGCATGTCATTTCTGCAGGCTGCATCTTACTCTGTGAGATAAACAGTCACTCTTTTCATAGCTTTTGCTGGCTCTGAGACACTCGCTTGATATTTCTCCTGCTCTTTGTCTAGCAAAAAAAAATCCCTCATCACTAAATGAAAGCTTAAAATGAAGGCTTTATTATTTCAGGGGCCTTGTCACAAGTCCATTGTTTTTGAAATGCTGTGTTACTTTTGCTAAATTTTCACACTTAAAACAATGATTTGGTAATCCTCTTGTACCACTGTCTTCTTTTGTGCTAAGAAATAAGTCTACTGACAGTTCTCTCCCAAGTGCTTCCATTGTTGTCAGCATTAAGTCTGAGAATGATTCAGTGGGCTATATAACACTTTTAATTATCAAGAAATTACTTATCTTTAAATGTTTTGGTTCAACATACTTACCTGTTGGTCAAACATTGCCTTAAACTTATACCAGAAAATTTTTATTTTGTTTTATTTAATAACTTTTAGGAGGGTGTACTCATTTTTACTACACAACATTTTATCACCTTGATAAGAAAATCTTATTTTCCTGAATAATTTTGACATGCTTCTTTGGTAATAGATTAAGCAGACTTACTGGAACATTATATCTCTAAAGAACACTAACATGTGTTCTAAGTAATTGCTGACTTTCAGAAGTTTCAGAGGGGGTGTACTCATTTATGCTGTGCACTGTATCTCATCCCTCCGGCGCTGCCATGGTCATCAACTCCACTGGTTCCAAGGTGGGCCTATTTTCTGCCGACCCCTCCATTGGGTCTACAGCTCCTCATGGCCAGCCAAAAGAGGCTGCAGTTAGATCCACGCTTCATCTACTCTTTCCTTCCTGCAACATGACATGTATGGTCATATTTATCAAAATCCTAACTGGATGCTGCCTTAATGGGACCTACTTGTCCCAATCCTTAAAGTCCACCCTTACAAATACCCCTAACCATAGGTGTCCTTAAAAGTGCAAGAAGGGGTTTTAGCATGGCAACAAATTGAGCTTTAACAATTTGAAATGGGAATAGGGAGAAGAATGGGATCAGGAAAACTCTGGTTGGTTGCATCAAAAGCTAAATTGAGCATTTTTACTCTTCCGGCTGCTCTGTCCACCAGGTGGGTGTAGTTAGTGTAATTAGCCTTTGGTGGGCTATTTGCTGATATAAAAATAATCAAAATAAACTTAAATGTAAAAAAAAAGCAAACTATAAAACAACATGTTAAATGTATAACTTCTTGTCTTGTTGTTGAGTGGGAAAATATAATTTATATTTTGTACTTTTTTTATTTGTCCCATCAACAACTGATTTTTCAGAAAATACAGTTCTTGAAATGTATGTCATTGAAAAAATAAAAAAAATCTATGGCCACTTCTTGTTTCTGGGAATAATATATTTGAAAACAAGAAGCTTATTCATCATTACAGCAGGAGTACCAGAGAAAATATGTAGGGGCACCTACCCTGAGGGGGCCTCTTAATATTTTCTTTACCAATGGGGGCAACCAAGAACCATTGCTTTAGACCCAAACACTACTACTTTCTAAATAAAATTCTAACACTTTTTGTGAATATTGACAATCACAGTCTACTTTATTTTTATTTTTTTATTTTTTAATGAACACAGAACTTTGACCTGACCTAAAAACAAGTCAAACATGTTTTGAATTCAACCATTTTGGCTTTATGTTGATGAAAATGGTAATAAATCCAATCAACTGTTTACAGCAGTAACCAGAAATAATAGTACTATTTACACATCTACTATTAACATTCCTCAAATTCTGTCTAAATGTTCTTATTCTGGTTTTTGTTTAGGAACTTATGGTATTAAATACATATTTTAAACTGTACAAATTCACAATCAAGCATTGTCAGAGCTTAAAAATAATAATAAAAAACTATACTGTATGTCTTAAATCACAGTCCATTGTACAAAAAAAATTGATCAGTGAAATTTGTCACGTCTGTTTAACACTTTTGCTTAATGTATATATAAGGCACTTTCTGTGAGCAGTATATACATGCAACTGTAACTTTAAGCTACAACAATATTGGCTTTACCAATTTTAAGTATTTGTTTTAAGTAAGTGTTTTAAGAGCAAGGTAGAGCTAATGGCATGTTTTCATGAACTGCTTAAATGATAAAGCTTACCATTTAACATATAGAGAGGCAAAATGCAAACAATGCTCAAACATTGCTTGACTACATAATCAGACTTTGCATGATACACGTATTCCACTGTTGCACTGATGCATTGCATTATTGTGTATTTGTCCCCTTTAACTGTAATGTTTTATGTGATTTATTGAAAGTGTCTCTCAGCCAGCCATCCACAGAATGAAGGGAATAAGGATTGTGGGTAATGTAGTTGAAGGTGCCATGCCAAAGCAAAGGATGTACATCACTCCCATCCCAACAGTTAAGGCCACACTTCTCTGGTCCCGAATAATGGTTTTCAGACAGTCACAGAACTGCAAAAAAAATTATAAAATAAATAAATAAATTAAAGATATCATTAACAGACTAATTGACTGATTATTTTTCAAAATCCTAGGTTTTATAGGCACTAAAAAAATTATAAAATAATGATAATTTATTATTATTTTAGCATTTGTGATCCAGTATTGGTATTTTGATAGCATGGTATTAATTCTATAATAGCCTACATAGGCTATTAATATTAATTCGGTTATTTTAATTATTTTGTACAACATAAGGTGTGTTCTAGGCTATATTTTCCACGTTTTGTAATAAAGAGAACTCACCCTCTCTGTCTGCTGGCTCACGGGTGTCCCGTACCTGCAATACGTCACGAAATGTTCGCAGTTATTCCATAATAAACTGTACGGAATATCGCCGACCAGTTTCTCTGCTCTTCTCGCGACATCCTCGCTCGCCAGTACTTGACACTTCATTTTCATATCCATACCATTCACCAATATCTGTGCTCCATACGCGAAATCTTCAACCGAATCGACGCGTATACTCGCGTTTCTGTAAATGCAGCCTAAAATGAGTCTTTTGTTGGTGACAACTGGTTTAATAAGTTGTTTGTCGTTAGTTAATATGGGCATGATGTCAGGCATCAGGTGCGCCACTCTGTTCTCGCCCAGATAGATGCCGTAATGAATGAAGAGAGTGCGCTGCACCTCCAACAGATCTCCTCTCCTGAGCATTGGACATCTCACTGCACACTCCTCCGTCTCCTGCCATAGACTTTTAAAAAGATTAAAGTTTGAGAAGAGAAAGAATTTCTCAAATAGAAATGTCAGCGAGTCTAGCATTTTAGTGTTTTTATGACTGTGAAGACCCCACAGTCGATTGAGATTTTATATTGCATGTGCTTGAGGACTGAGGAGGTTCCCAGCATTCTGATTGGCTGGAAGTTACATTCCCACACTAAACCACTTTAATGCTTCAACACTTGATTACTTAATGTTGTGTAGTTTTTGGAAATAAACAGTAAGCTTATTGGTAACACTTTATAATACCTTTCATTGATTACATTTATTTAATTAGCTATCAAATAGTTGGAAATCTTGATTAATGTATTTATTAAACTATTTTGATATTTGACTTTATTGATATATATTAATAGAAATTGATTGACAATAAATTTACTTTGTATATGTTTAAACTGCTTGCAAACAGCATTGAAATTAACTCTGCTCTGTAATTAAATGTGGTTATTAATTCAACTGTGTGACTGTAAATTCACACGACCAACTGTAGGAAAAGCAAACTGAAAACAACAATCTCCTCAATGAGACTTTGTTATTGTGTGGCCATTATATTTGACACTTTTTCACACATGTGTTTCAGACATGTGAAAAAGCTTATCCAAAACCATATTTTTCTCTCTGCATGAACATGTTTAGAAGTCCACTTTGAGCTGATTTTGTCTGTGAAACGTGAGCCCCTTAGTTAGAGGCAGGAGCTGATTATCCTATAACAATACCACTTGCTGTTCTCACACGCATTGGTCCAGCCTTTTAGCCTCCTGGCCTTTCTCCTAGGCACCCAAAAGATTCCTGCAAACGTGAAAGGAATAAGTGACCGTAATTAGCAGTGGCATAATAGAGATTCTTTGTCGTAATCAGGTCATCTGATAAACTTGAATTTTATTCCCAGATCCTTCCTGATCCTCTTTCTTTTTAAATCATTAGAACCATTTGTCCAGTCTAGTGCATGAAACTAGAGCATGAAATCAGAATCACTACAATTCCTCCACAAAGTTTGACTCCAAGTGCTAATCAGAAGAATATCTTACTTATCTTACTTATTTTTGTGTGTGTGTGTGTGTGTGAACACATTTCATGAATTCTTCAAGAAGAAGCAGCATTAATCTCACAGAATTCTTTCTCCTTTTTCCTTTTAGTTTATAATACAAAAGCAAGCAATGCAATTGATTCAGAATCAATACTTAAACATTATTTAAACTTTTTTCCACACCCGTAAGACATATTTAAAACAGTTCATGTGACTACAGTGGTTCCACCTTAATGTTGTGAAGCGACAAGAATACATTTTGTGCGCCAAAAAAAACTAAATAACTTTATTTAACAATATTTAGTGATAGGAGATTTCAAAACACTGCTTCATGAAGCTTCGAAGCTTTACGAATCTTTTGTTTTGAATCAGTAGTTCGGAGCACGTATCATGCCAAAGTCATGTGATTTCAGGTTCACCACTTGGGGGCGTGACTTCCGAGCTACTGATTCGAAACAAAAGATTCATAAAGCTTCGAAGCTTCATGAAGCAGTGTTTTGAAATCTCCCTCCATCACTAGATATTATTGAATAAAGTCGTTATTTTGTTTAGTTTTTTTGGCGCACAAAAAAGTCTTCTTGTCGCTTCATAACATTAAGGTGGAACCACTGTAGTCACATGAACTGTTTTAAATATGTCTTTAGTAGCTTTCTGCGCATCTGAAAGTGTTAATTTTCTTGCTGGCAATGGAGGCTTCACTGAGCCATCGGATTTTATCAAAAATATCTTAATTTGTTTTCTGAAGATGAACAAAGGTCTTACAAGTGTGAAACGACATGAGGGTGAGTAATTAATGCGAGAATTTTCATTTTTGGGTGAACTAACCCTTGAAGGTACATCTGTAATAAAGTAATCATAAGGTCTAAACATGGTCTAACACCATATGTACGGACGGTAACAACCAATAAATCTCTCAAGGCATCTGTAATAGCTGATATAGGCCAGTTTTGTTTTTCTTTGATAAGATAAGAACTGATCACGTGTCATTGCACCTAGAATGGTTTTAAAGGTGCTGTATGTCTCCAATATTATTAGCACAGGCTTTTGGCTGTGATAACTATTGTGGGCAGATTTCATAAGCACATCTATTAAGTGCAATAAGTAAAACAGTGCTAGAAAAATCATCACAGTGGACTGATTTCAACAAAATAGAGATATAAAATACATGTTTGTGATCACGTTCACTGTCTTCTGTTTCATCATTTGTAAAAGGTTATCTCACAATATCCATCTTGTTTAGAATATAAACCTAATAGTAAATGCATTTCATTATTGTGGCCTTAAAAGCCGTTTATGAATATTTGGCAGATGTGCTCACCAGGCAGTCTGAGGTCTTAAGGGCAGATGTGAAACTGCGGTCATTGCAGAACTACACTCAAAGTGACGGCCGCTGAACTTACACTGCCCTTGCTATGACCTCCCACTTACAAATTCACTGTGATCATATTTACGGGATGCCAGATAAGAGTACTCTTGTTGAGAAAACAAATGCACTATACTTAACTCTCACTACTGTTTTTGTGCATTTATTGATTATTCTTTCATTGCTGGTTCCTTCCAATCCTGTTTACAAAATTCAAAGAGAAGCATGGGGTGGGGGGGATTAAAGTGGAGGAAAGAAGATAGAGGACTTCAGTAAATCAAATGGACAGGAGAGGTAAACCTGAGTAACTGCTTTGCATGAACATAAACAATCCCTATGAGAAACATTAGAAGCAGTTTGCTATATAAAAAAATAATATATTTAAAACTTGATTGCGTTACTGCAGTTTTTAACACACACGTCACCTCAAGTCATGATGGTTCAGCAAACATCACAATAACAATGTATGACCAATTGTGATTTTGCAATATGCATTCAAACCAACACTTGGAGAAGCTGGGAAGCTTTTTTTTTNTTTTTTTTTTTTTTTTTTTCAAAATTAATTTGCTGTCATTTACATTCCAAGATGTGGAAGAAAAAAAACCCTCTATATTGTTAATAAAAGTAAAGCCTGACATTTCTGCTCATAAAGCAAAAAAATAAAGTTTTACTTCCTAAAAAAAGTATAAACTATCAATCAGATGACATAAGGCATAAAGCCTATTGTATCATATTTGATACACAAATTTTCAGCAAAGATTTGACTACTGATATTTTAGAGGCCTTTGAAATTTGTGTATCAAATATGATACTATAGGCTTTAAAGGGTTAAACACAGATGGATGGCATTAACACCGCCTCCTGTTTTACTTCTGCAAAAGGCCCCTTGTAAAATACATAAGAATATTATAATGGTCGGACCATATAATTCTTGGAACTGAGGATTTGCTTGTTTGGGTCTTGAGGAGGCATAGCTGAGCTACTTATGTTTAGTTCTACACCACACTGTATTAAGGCCTATTCACAAAAAGGACGATAACAATAACGATAAGGATTTAATTTTAAAAATCTATCTAAATTTAATAGAATAGCAGAGCTATAACCACAAACATAAAGATAACGACAACAACATCATTGGATTCACTTTCAGTTTCAGGTCAATTTTTGTCAGTTGATGAATGATAAAAACACTGACAGCCAATCAGAATCCATCTCACTCAAGCCTTTAAACTGGCAGACAACTTAACTGCACTGCGGGAAGCATTTATAATAAACAGAACATTATCGTGCATTGGTGTTGAAGCTAATATAGTTATCTTTATAGTTATTTTTATAGTCTGTGTGAACATTTTTCCATTATCCTCACAATGACATTTGCATACAAGCCAATAAAACGACAAGCCTGACAGTTTTACAGACTTCATCGTGGTATGTATACTGGTGGAAGTTCAATTCAGGCATTATATTAAATAACCTCAAAATGACCTAAGACTTTGTGTGCATTTCAGTACAGTTTAGACGGCAATGACCTCCCATGATGGCTGCAATGGTGGTGACATTTCTTATCATTTGTTTGGGAGACTACAGAGTTGGCAGGCTGCTTCTTGGGACTTGTGAAATGGAAGCAGCTCTCCATCTGGTTTTGAGAGAGGTTCAGGCAGAGTTCAGAGTAGTTTAAGTTCACAGACGCTCAAGTTGACTCTCAGGTCAGCCATGCCTTATATCTGTCGTCTACCACGTTCAATATGGTTTCGCACCATAAAATCAGGTCACAGCCTGGTCACTTTAATGATATTCTTCACGATACACCTGAGCAGAAAATAAACAGAATGAAGAAAGCCTGTTGTGAATCTTTATAGAAATATAAATGTAAAGAACATAGCTCTCTTTAGACACACTGCTCTAGTAAACTGACCTGCTATACAGTACATAGCGGTAAATAAAGCTTTAAAATGTCACCAGGTATTACTTTGCACAACTCTGTGCATGGATTTATTGTGGATTAGCGTCTCACTTTGTATTTTATACGGGATCCTTTATGTCTTAAAGCTGATTGTAATAAATCTGTTTTGTTTTAATTAAGAGCTTTAAATCACCTTTCAGACAGAGATCAGACTTCTTTCATACCTATCACTGCTACCACAGTTAAAGAAGAAAAACAGAGCTGACCTTTGCTTGACTCATTGAATCTTGTTTATCACTTGTTGTTTACAATACTTTAATCTTTTCCAATTGCAGCTAGACATTTGCCACAAAACTCCTCAAGCAGGGATACAACAAAATGTGTTTTGTTAGTCGAATACATTCATTGCACCTCTCAACATGCATTTTCGATATAGACCTTATACAAAACAAAAGTTTACCAGCTATGCAGAATTTATAAACTTAGGCTTCAGACTTAATTGATTACATTTTCCTGAATAAAGGAATCTAGAGAGCAAGATGGTGGTTAAAGCAATATTTCACACATGAAAACTGTCACCATTTACTCACACTCATGTTGTTTATGAACCTACCAAAATGTATTCCGCAAATAAATAAATACATAAATAACTGAAATAAAAAAGTATTATTTTGTGCTACTACATATAAATCAAATTATGGTAGAAGACCCCTAGACCTTATCGTATACTAGAGGGATTTGGCTAAAAAAAGAAACCCTGTTTTTTGGACCTTACATTAGAAGAAGAATTTACAACAGCTTTGAACGTGCCTCAGCCAATCATAATAAAGGACCAGAACTATCCATTTTATAATGAGGGTTGTTGTTGTAATATTTCACAAATTTGAATAGGATTCAAATAAAGTATGCAGCGATAACAGAACGGGCCTTAGTGTTCAGCTTGACTGTAATGTTCTAACTTTTAGCTTTCTTTAAACTGAACTGAACATGGCACTATAATCCAGTTCTGTTAAATTTGGTACATTAGACATAATGATTTTTATACTGTACAAACTGTATATTCTATCCCCTAACCTACTCCTAAATGTACTCATCACAAAAAACTTTCTGCATTTTTACATTTTTCAAAAAACATCACTCAGTATGACACACACACACACACACACACACAGAGAGAGAGAGAGAGAGAGAGAGAAAGAAAATGCAAACAACTAAAAAAACTTAATTATACAAAGATTAGTGTTATTAACATAAAAAATGTACCCAATTTAGCTTAGTAAAACCAATTCATTTACTCATTCAGTTGAGTAAACATCCATATCAGTATATTAAGTAGCTTAAACTATATTAGCTTCTAAAAGCTGCAGATGTGTGTATTGCTTCTCTGGTTAAAAGGTTCATGTAATACTTTTGATTTGCAACATCCCCTAGTGGTTTAGTTGGTTAAGACATGTTCATAGTCTATATCACCTTTGGTACAGATGTTTGTTGCCTTGAAAACATAAACAAGTATTGAGCAAGAATATTGATATTAAAAGTTATTAAAATTTACTAGTATTCAGACATCAAAATATTAAAAAAGTTTAGAACTATCAAAAGTTTCAAATTATCAATCAGACTGTTAAAATGTGTGTATTAATCAAATACTGCCTAATTAAATAGTGAATCTTTAGTGGATGTAAATTCTTGCTAATTAATATTATGCGACTATGGAAGATTAATTTACACATTATTCAACCTTAACCCCCCCCTTACTACCAGTAATATAAAGAAAGACATAATTTTGCCTCAGTGACTCAGGTGGTGAAAGCATGTCAGGAAAAGTGTTTGTCTGTGCGTAGGTGTGTACATGTCCTGTAGAGATTTGTGGAACATTTGATCTCAAAACACTGAAAAAGAAAAAAAGGTACAAATCATTAACTTAGAATGTGCATACTGACCCATAAGTGCTGTAGCAATGGGTCTGTGGTGTCACGGTAAATGATCTGTTTGTCTTTTTGGTTTGTTTGCTTGTTTATGCCTACACAGTNAAAAAAAAAAAAAAAAAAAAGTACAAAAAAAATGGTAAAAAATCTGGCAGAAAAGTTTGCAGATGGATTCTGTTAAATTACAGCAGATCACACCTACTCACATTACAGCAGATCACACCATTTCACAAAATTACATGCAAAAACCGAAAAAAAAAAACCAGAGGAAACTTTACAGTCAAAATAAATTAATTCACTGTATATTACTGTTGATAATTGCTTATTAATCCATGGAAAAAACTGAATTACATAGAAAAGAATGAACTTTAAGGTTAATCTCAGTAAGGGTTTTAATGAGTTATTTTATAAAAGTGCTCTGTTCATCTACAGTAATTTACTTTTGAAATATTTTTTCATGTTCAATAACTATGAAATAATTTATAAAATTCAGAAACAAATGATTGTAAATTTACAGTATTAATCTTTATTTTTATAGAACCAATCTCACAGCTTCTTTGACCAAAATTAAGTTCTTTCTCTAAATTAAGTACTTACAAATACATAAAAATAGCAACATTTACAGCCAATTTATGTAAAATTAACAAAATGTTTACATAGCTTTAATCAAAGGAACCTGCACATTTACAGTATTAGTCATAGTACAGAAACATTGTATGTCAAGTTACATGAATGATAGGAAATACAAGCTAAGTATATCAATTAGAATATGCAAATGAATCTACATGAAAAGGCAATTGCTGTATACCTTTATACTGTATTATTGCTGTTATTTTATATCTTTACAATTACATTTTATCCAAAGCAAATTACAAATTAGAACAATAGAATCAACAAAATGTACAGTGACAAGTAGAGGTCTGCACAGGCTTTAAATTGAAGCCTGAATCTGGCCCGTACACGAGAACGTTTGACCCGACCTGACCCAGCCCGACAGGTACTGATAAATTTGAAGCCTGAACCCGACCCGAACCCAAAATCGCTTTCTTACAAAAATAACTTTTAACTTATAAGAGAAACAATACATCATTTACAGTTCTTTTCTTTTCATTTCTTTTCTTTTGTTTTACTACACTCTAAAAAATGCTGGGTTAAAAACAACCCAAGTTGGGTTGAAAATGGACAAACCCAGCGATTGGGTTGTTTTGACCCAGCAGTTGGGTTAAATGTTTGCCCAACCTGCTGGGTAGTTTTATTTAACCCAACAATTGTTTACAAATTACTATATGTCTGGCTTAAAATGAACCCAAAATAGGTTGGAAATTAAAAATCAGACTCATAATTACTAGAGGCAACAATAATAATCAAAAAGATGAGCATTTATTAATAAGCAATTTAATAAATGTTTATTGTTTAAATATTATTCAAAAAAGTATTAATAAATGTTTGTTTATTAAACATATTAATACATGTTAATTTCCAACATATTTTGGGTTCATTTTAAGCAAAAAATACAGTAATTTTTAAACAATATTTGGGTTAAATAAAACTACCCAGCAGGTTGGGCAAACATTTAACCCAGCCGCTGGGTTAAAACAACCCAATTGCTGGGTTTGTCCATTTTCAACCCAACTTGGGTTGTTTTTAACCCAGCATTTTTTAGAGTGTATTTTTACAGAATAAATCTGTAAAATATTCATTAACATTACTCTAATTAAAATTACAGATTACACAGATTAAAATTGATGTAATAACAAAATATAAGAAATTACCTGTAATTAATAATAATGACTATTGGAACTTTAAACTACAGCAAATATCTAACAAGAAGTATCTCATTGTATAATGACAAAAAGAAAAAATTATTTAAAAAACAAAACAAAAAATAAAACAAAAAGTACAGCTCATTATCTGTTTTTTTTAACAGTGTGTGTTTATTATGCTTATGTATACACTGTAAAAAGTAATAAGCTATATCTACTTCATAAAATTTTGCCAATAAATTACAAGTAATATTATTAATTAAATTCAACAAATAGAATTGAGTTAGAATTAATTAATTCCTTAAATGTCAACCATTTAAAACAAGTAAAATTTAAACAAAATATCTGAATAACAGACAGACGTCAAAGGTGAATTTAAATCTCTTATTTTTTAATTTTTTTTTTATTTTTGCCAACATTGAAGACACCTGATGATAACAAGTAGAATCACTGAAGGAAAGAAAAACACATGAATTAACAGAGATTTAGATGTTGATTTTATTGAAAATGTTTGGTCACTATTATGGTGATCAGTGTTTCATTTAGTTGGGCAGTTTGACTCTTTGCTTTTTATGTCAGTTTGTGGTTTTTATAATGGTGTTTGCTAATTTTACACATTTTAAATGGTTGACTTTTAAGGAATTAATTTAATTAATTCTAACTCAATTCTTATATGTTGAATTTAATTAATAATATTGCTTGTAATCTGTTGCCGCAATTATTTTGAGTAGATAGAGCGTATTACTTTTTACAATGTAAGGAAAAAACTATTCTGGAAAACACAAAATTTAATCTAAAGGTCCTTAAAAGAGAACACTGCAGGGTGCCCACCACTTATTTAGTCTCAAACTAATTTTTGTGAGAAAAGAAAATAATTTAAGAAACATAAAGTTAACTTTA
This sequence comes from Anabarilius grahami, assembly GCA_003731715.1. NCBI lineage: Eukaryota > Metazoa > Chordata > Actinopteri > Cypriniformes > Xenocyprididae > Anabarilius > Anabarilius grahami. The sequence continues at coordinate 1,020,240 of RJVU01013765.1, read as the reverse complement.
ACCAAAGCTAAATAAGCTTCGGTTCAGCTGAATGTTTCATTTTCCCCTCATTGAACTATTTTAAGTATTAATCTAATCTACCATATGACTCTGTCACCAGTAATTATTATTTAATGGCTTTGCAATGTCAACATCATGAAAAAGTGTATAAATACATTAATATGGTACCCTATGCATATTGGGCAAGGCCTTTTTACAATATACAACCACCAAAATGTTCTTAGCCTGAACAAGGTTGAAGACCCCTGATCGATATAATGTTCAGATACCAGTAATGAAACCCTTACAAGTTGTCTCGATTGTCTCTGCTCATTTATGTACATTAGCATAATCTGAATACTAAGTCTAGTATTCAGAATTAAGATGGACACGTTGTCCAATCTCTGCAACATTTACGGTTAGTTCTGAGTCAGACAGTGAGTAAGCGAAGGATTGTGTTAGCTTTTATTTGTATAGTGGACTGTTATCTTCATCTCTGAGGAGGACCTTGATCGGATAAATATCCTGCAGCAGTCAACAGTCCCTCACATTCTCAAAAGTACACCACACAGATTGCAGGTCCAACATGGCCTCGTTCATGCATGTGGTTTCTTCCATTCTGCTGCTGTCCACATTAACATCAGCGGTGAGCGGCACTGAATTTTTTATTGTTATTGTTGTAATAGCAAATATGTTATAGTGCTTTTTACTAATTGTCTTTTCTCCTTTTTTTCACCTTAAGCAAATGAGAGGGGACTATTCACCGCCGCAAGATATGTGTAACCCAAACGATGGGTTTGTAAGTACAGATTGTCTGCTCTGGATTGTTTTAAGTAATAAACTTGCATTTAAAATGCTTTATTGTAACAGTCAATGGTTTAACAGTCACTCTCCATCCTCACTTCCTCAGGGGACATACTGCCCTACCACATGTGGAGTTGCTGATTACCTACAGAGGTACCAGCCTGAGATGGACAGACAGCTGAATGACATGGAACAGGATTTGATGGAGATCGCCAACCTTACCAGAGGAGCACAGGACAAAGTGGTCTACCTGAGAGACTCAGAAACACAAGCACAAAAACAAGCTCCAGGTAGCACAATTTTTCATTAAATATGGATTGAAAAAAAAAATGCAAAAAATGTGTACAGAGGTTACAGTTGTCTTGGGTGAGCTTTATAGATTTTTAGATGTTGCTCCTGGATTAATGCATGTTTCTGTTGTTTGAAATAACAGATAAGAACCCTGAATGTCATGAAAATTGTCATTCATGTGGTGTAAGCGTCAAGTAATAACATAATTTTCTTACACCTTTAATACATCCGTTTGAATTTTATTATTTTTAAAAAGTAAATATAATGGGTTATTTATTTATAGACATATTTTTAAAAAATCTGATAAAATATGAACACAATCTTTAAGTTGGGCCACATAAATTAGTCACACAACAGGATTTTTTTTTTTATTAAAAAGTGAAACATTTTGTTAAAAGCATTACTCAGACAATTATAGAAGAATTAAAAATTGTTCTATGCAGTAATTTTGTTAATGGGGCTTTTATTTTTCTTCATTATAATATCAGGACAGTTGTACCACCATGACATTTTTGACATTACTCCTATCAAACTGTATAAAAATTAATTTTAATACAGAAATTAAAACATTCTTATCATTGAATAATTAGTGTATGTATGAATGAATTGCAATTTTTTAAAGTAAATTTTAAACTTCACTTGATTTTCATGAGGTTAAACACAATCCTTTTGTCAGACACATACATCAAAAAATCTTCAAGCATGCTGGATGATATACTGCGATTTGAGAAGAGCATTCTCGCTCAGGAAGATCAAATATAGTGAGTTACTTTTCTTCTTTTTTATACCATTTTTCTTGATTATGGTCCTGATAGTTAATTAAATGTCATTACTTAAATCAATAGTCTTATTAAATGTAGTTGTTTATTAATCTCCCCTCNTATGGATTGAAAAAAAAATGCAAAAAATGTGTACAGAGGTTACAGTTGTCTTGGGTGAGCTTTATAGATTTTTAGATGTTGCTCCTGGATTAATGCATGTTTCTGTTTTTTGAAATAACAGATAAGAACCCTGAATGTCATGAAAATTGTCATTCATGTGGTGTAAGCATCAAGTAATAACATAATTTTCTTACACCTTTAATACATCCGTTTGAATTTTATTATTTTTAAAAAGTAAATATAATGGGTTATTTACTTATAGACATATTTTTTAAAAATCTGATAAAATATGAACACAATCTTTAAGTTGGGCCACATAAATTAGTCACACAACAGGATTTTTTTTTTTATTAAAAAGTGAAACATTTTGTTAAAAGCATTACTCAGACAATTATAGAAGAATTAAAAATTGTTCTATGCAGTAATTTTGTTAATGGGGCTTTTATTTTTCTTCATTATAATATCAGGACAGTTGTACCACCATGACATTTTTTACATTACTCCTATCAAACTGTATAAAAATTAATTTTAATACAGAAATTAAAACATTCTTATCATTGAATAATTAGTGTATGTATGAATGAATTGCAATTTTTTAAAGTAAATTTTAAACTTCACTTGATTTTCATGAGGTTAAACACAATCCTTTTGTCAGACACATACATCAAAAAATCTTCAAACATGCTGGATGATATACTGCGATTTGAGAAGAGCATTCTCGCTCAGGAAGATCAAATATAGTGAGTTATTTTTCTTCTTTTTTATACCACTTTTCTTGATTATGGTCCTGATAGTTAATTAAATGTCATTACTTAAATCAATAGTCTTATTAAATGTAGTTGTTTATTAATCTCCCCTCCCCAGTCAACTGCAGTCAATCCTACAGGCTAACGAGAAACGAATAACTGATTTAAAGCAGATGTCTCTCCAGCTGGACCAGGTGTGCAAAGAGCCCTGCAAAGACACTGTGGAGATTCAGACAGTCACAGGCAAAGGTAAAATTAGCAGATATAAACATAGTAATGACAATAGGGTAAATTTACTTTACATAAGATTAGAGAGCTGAATACATGCATACTTTTCCCCAGATTGTCAGGACATTGCAAACAAAGGTGGTAAGGTCAGTGGGCTCTACTATGTAAAACCAGCAAGGGCTCCTGAGGCGTTCCTAGTCTACTGTGAGATAGACAGCTTTGGACGTGGATGGACTGTACTTCAGAGGGTACGTAACACAACAGACAATGCACAGTAACACAATTTCCTGTAGGGAAATGTAGGGACACAGTATATATATATATATGTATATATGTGTGTGTGTGTGTGGGCATGTTTTTGTGAAATATCAGGACACAAATGTGTATAATGACATGGGTATGACATAGGTATTACAAGGAGAGGGTGATTTATGAGGACATTCCCCATGTCCCCACTTTTCAAAAGGCTTATAAATCATACAGAATGAGTTTTTGTGACAAAGTAAAAGGGTGCACAGTTTCCTGTGATGGTTAGGTTTAGGGGTAGGGGTAGTGTAGGGGGATAAAAAATACGGTTTGTACAATATAAAAACCATTACGCCTATGGAATGTCCCCACATTTCACAAAAACAAGTGTGTGTGTGTGTGTGTAAAACCATAACAGTTTTCGGTGAATATTGAAGATTTTTGTAATTATATTGGATATTTAATTGTGATTAAATGTGTTAATTGTACTGTGTACATTTAGATGATCTTTGCCATCATCTAACACTCAAAAGAGTTTACTTTAAAAAATACTAATAATTTATTACAACTGTTACATTTTTAGCAAATCTCAAAATACATTTTTCACATTATACATTATAATGTGATGCTTAAATTTACTTGTAGCATTTTAAATTAGTTTTCAATCATAGGTAGGCCAGAATTTTGATATCGGTGCATTCCTAAGATAAAAGAAAACTTCTATGCTGGATGAATCCCACTACAGTTGCAAGTAGGACCAGTAACATTTGGTGCCGTGACCCAGATGAGAATGAGAGTCCAGCTAGTAAGAGTTGCTCAGATAAACTTCACTCCCCTGGCCTGAAGAGGTGCACAAAAGACAGACTTTAGATCCTGAGATCTTTAGCATCCTTTTTACCACACCCACCTCCCATGAAGATGGCTCAAATCCCACTCAATGTAGTAGGACCAGTTACAAATGCATACAACTTTATTGATCAATCAAAATGAATTGCATATTTTTCAGAGACGGGATGGCAGCGTTGACTTCAACAAAAAGTGGATTCAGTATAAGGAAGGCTTTGGGTACCTCTCACCAGATGACAGAACAGAGTTCTGGCTAGGGAATGAGAAGATACATCTGCTGTCGGTTCAGTCCAGCGTGCCTTATGTGCTGAGGATAGAGATGGTCGATTGGGAAGGCAACAAAAAGTAATTAACCATTGGAAACCATTGGTTTTATTACTCTTACTTAGGTTTGAATATCACAAGTGGAGCTCCACAATCACTTCATTTTTTCATATACGCAGTTGGTAGATACTTTTTTCCAAATTGACTTACATTGCATTCAAGGTATACATTTTGAGAGTTCATGCATTCCCTGGGAATCAAACCCATGCTAGAACTAATAGCACTATGCTCTATGGTTTGTTACAAGAATGCATTTGGTGTCAAACTTAAGCAAGACTTATCCATGAATTCAAAATGCAAGAGTTTTCCTTATCTGCAGTTGTCAAACAGGACTTTGCTCTGTTACCAAAATTGATTTTTGCAAAGTAAAATTTCATGACCTCTTCAGTTAGATCAAGGTGCATAACAATCAATAAGTTGAGTGTTTGTCACAAATTTGTCTTGTAAAACTTGCCTTCTCAGGTATGCCGACTACGCCACTTTCAAACTTGGACCAGAAGTTGATGCCTACCGCTTGACGTACGCTTATTTCTTTGGCGGAGATGCTGGTGATGCCTTTGATGGTTATGACTTTGGCGACGATCCCAGTGACAAATTCTACACATCTCACAATGGCATGCAGTTCAGTACACCTGACAAAGACAATGACAAGTTCCTAGAACACTGTGCCTTGCAGGAAGGGTCCGGCTGGTGGATGAACCGCTGCCATGCTGCTCATCTCAATGGAAAATACTATCAGGGTAACCCTTACACCCTTCCCTCTTCAAAGGAGATGGTCCGCCTTCCAAAATCCATCAATATTATACATGCACAAATCTCTTTGCTGATGTATGGTTTCTGTCTTCACAGGTGGCAAGTACACAGCGAAGGACACACAGCAGGGATATGACAACGGCATCATCTGGGCCACGTGGCACAGTCGCTGGTATTCTCTGAAGGAGACCACCATGAAAATCATTCCCATCAACAGAATCACTGCTGGAGGGCAGGAAAGCGGTGCCAAGCAATTTGGAGGCTTGGGAGACATTTAAAGACCTTACCAAAGCTCTCCCCATTGTTCTGAGCTTTCATTTTATTTTTGTGAAACAATTGTTGAAATACATGGGAATGACATGGACAAAGCATTTTCAAGTGAGGGTAAACATGTCTATCGGTGTCTGATATTTTCCATTATTCAAAAATTAGGTCTGCAAAAGCTTCATACACAAGTCATGTTGGTCATATTTTTAAATTTGAACAACTCATTTCAAATGTAATGGCCTAATGCATTGCATCTGTCAATGAATTAATAAAAAATTCTGTTTTTTGTAAGTGAAATGTATTCTGTAGTCCTCTTTACTTAAATAATGTGATCACTGATAATGTAGGTACACAAATAGATACATAGAACCTTCATTTAAAAAAAGAAGAAAAAAGGGTAACACTATTTTAAAATATCATTGTTACACAGGTTACATGTAATTACTATTGCAATAACAATCAGTTATGCATATTTACACTAAACTGAACCCTTAAACTAATTATTATTACTCAGTGCTTATTTTTGTAATTACACTGTAATGAGTAGTCATCAAAAAGGGCAAAAAAGCCAAATAATTATTATTTCTTCTATTTACCATTTTCTTTACCTGTTACAAACATCAACCCTATTCAAAAATGAATGTGGGAATACAACAGTGTTTGTTATATCAGGTTTTGTGTAGGTGTGCTAACCTCTGTGTAGGAGTTGTGGACCACATGGTCAGTAAGTCAATATTGCCCCAGTACCGTGATAGAACACTGCCATGGGGTGAACAGGCTGTACTCCAAGCTCCCTGATGTAAAAGGATTTCATCATCCCTGCTGTGGAGCATCAATCAATAAATACTGTGTCAGCTATTTCGACACAGGAAACAACTGCCTTCTTGTCAACATTGTATTTTCCTCCATGTATTTCTTTATTAATACACAGAGTATAGATTATAAGTGGTTGTGAATTTTTCAGATCAGGCATAACCTTATGTAACACTCAGTTTTGAAAAATGAAAATGTGTGGACAGTTTATTGCCATCAAGTTCATAGAAATGACTTGGTGACACTTTTCAAAAAGGTTCATTAGTTAAACATCAGTTAATATATTAACCAACATGAACTAACCATGAGTAATACATTTGTTACTGTATTTACTAATCTTTGTTAATGTTAATGAAAATACAGTTGTTCATTGTTTGTTCATGTTAGTTCACAGTGCATTAACTAATGTTAACAAGATTTTAATAATGTATTAGTAAATGTTGAAATTAACATTAACAAAGATTAATACATGCTGTATAAGTGCAGTTCATTATTAGTTCATGTTAACTAATGTAGTTAACTAATGAACCTTATTGTAAAGGGTTACCAATTACTTTTTGTACAGTATCTCACCTGTTATGAGTGTGTAAAGATGTACCTGTAGTTTGTGTCAGAAATATGACTGTATTGGGAACCTGTACACATATAAACATTCATCAACTCACACATCAGTTATTGTGAACGGAAGCTAAAGCTTGTTTGCTTGATTCATTCTCCGGTGTTACACAGCACGTTTGAGCTTCCGGAAGAGGTTTGTTCTCACGTGAAGCAGGTTCGGTTGAGCTTTTGTTTGTTTGCTGATCAATGTTTATATGTGAATAAAAGCCTTTTCATCATCATTTCATCAGTCTTTTCATCATATAAAGCAATTGAGTCTCTTCAGAAAATTTAGACTTAACCCCTCAATTCATATGGATTAGTTTTACAAACTTTTTTTCTTTATGAACTTTTTGAAGCATCAAAGTGGTAGTTGCATAGCTGTCTACAGAAAGCACTCAGATTTCATCCAAAAGATCTTCATTTGTGTTCCCAAGATGAAGAAAACTAACAGGTTTGGTACTTAATGACAGAATTTTCATTTTTGGGTGAACTAGACATTTGTTGATGTTTTGCTTATAATAGGGGTAAACTGTCAGGACAAGGGGTAAGTTTAATCATTGGGTAATATGTCAATGATTATGCTTATTTAAAATTTTACCTGGCACTTATGAAATTTAATTTGACATGCAAGAAAGTTTGTTAGCTTAAAAACGTACTTTTCTCATGTACATCCCTCAATTTCTTTTCTTTTTTTGACAAGAAAAAGGAAGGACAATGTAGATCTTGACCTTTCATCACTGTGAACAAACTGAAAGCAACTAACTGAACTCCAAAATCAAGATCAGGGGAAATATTTTTGAGCCAAGATTGACTCTTCCATATAGCCATTTTGCAAATTGCTTGTCCTATGCAGCATCTCGGCAAGGAAACAACCTGAATGGATGGCCTTTAGCAGTGTTTCCCAACCCCATTCATGGAGGCACACCAACACTACACGAGTGCTTCTCAATCGGAAGGATGCGTCCTAGTAAGACTGCATATCTTGGCTGCTATGGCAAGCTCTGTAAAAGGACGTCTCAATTTAAAGGATCCTTTGAAAACAGCCTTCATTCGCATTTCGCATCCTTCAGCCTGTTTTGAAGGATGCATCAAGTATATTCTTCGCGACCTTCAATCACTCACAATCCTTTGGACAAATTCCACTTCACAAAAAAGAACTATCAGAAAATGAATCGGCACTGAGCTTGTCAAATTTCACTACGTAATGCAAGAAAAAAAATGCTTTTGGAGATTAATGGTAAAAAAAAACCCAAACAATACCTTTTCTGCATTAACAGAAAGACAGTTAATATAAAGGTTTTTAATTTAAAATAATTTGAAAAATACTTCATTAGTATTTTCATGTTGTGACCGCAGGGGTGAAAACATTTATGATGTAGCCATGCACACTAGACAGTATCATGGACTCTAGCCTACAAGCCTCCAAAGGACTGGACTAGAAAGGACACAGCCTCACTAGGATGCAGCCTTGTATTTGAGAAATCACCCCACTTTTTATAACTCTTTCTAATCAAACACACCTGATTAAACTCATCAGCTAGTTGGTAGACTCCAAAACCAGAAATATGCTGGTCAGAAAAGGGAGCCTCCAGGAACTGGAAAACACTGGCTTAGTGATGGACTATACTTTACCAGAAATAAAAGTTTAAGAATGAAAAAGTGAATAAAGTAAAAACTTTTTTCAATTAACATATTGCTTTTCACAGGAATAATTGCAGAAACTGCAAAAGCTGATATGCACAGTAAAAAAAAAAGCACAAAAATTATTCTACTTTCATGAATGAGGGCAGTAGAGGTTCAACTTTTTGTTCTTGAAATGATGTCTTTCATGAAATGATGATCAATCCAATATGATGCAAACCTTGGGTTTTAAACTTGACGGTTCTTTATTTTACAAAATGTTATGTCAGGAAATACAACCGGTTTTTCCAGACATGACAGATCCATGGTATAGACGGGCTTGTTTTTTTTGTTTTGTCTTTTTCCCCCGCTGTAAATTGACAAGAAATGTAAAATTATGAATGTCAAAATATGTACAGCAAGTATATATGCAAATGACATTTGTATTGTTTGACTCTGGTTGAGATCAGCAACAGTGCTCAGATCCGAAATAGAACATTCACCCTTATAATTATTCTGCAGGATTTCTTGCAGTTCAGAATTCATAATTGGCAGGCCTTATCACACAGACCTGCAAATGATGTTTGGAGTAGACAGGGAAGAAACCTTTCCTCATGTATACAACTGCAATGTTCATATTGTTATTTAAATAGGTTGAGCAACAAAAAGTCTCATCACGTCTCGGGACTTCCCTTAAACTGTGGATGTGCTGTTTGTTTATGCCTTAAGCAGACATTGTCATAGAAATCAGCCAGCTAAAATGTAACAAAATTAAAGGATTGAAATATAGAAAAATTAAATACAAAAAAAAACTAAAATCTTTTTCTCTTCAGAATCTCAGGTTTCCAATTAACTGGGTGGGATTCTTCAGTCTGAAAAAGAAAAAAGAAAAAAATCCATCAATAAAAAAAAATGAAAGTTTAATAATGAATAAGGCTTAACTTGAAAAATTGCAAAATCACATCAAGGCAATTCTCTTCAATCTAGAATAAGTGTTTGGAGAACTCTTAGAAGATTTTAAATTCACTATAAACTTTTTCCATAAACATTTAAGTCAATCTATTTTATTATTTGTATTAATTATCATCAATAGTTTTTAACAAGTATTACTAATGAACCGGAAACTTACAGCTGTGTCGTCCTCTTTGTAGACTTTAATGGTTTTGTCAGCCTCTGCTGTTATGAGCCGACTCTCAGACTGATCAAACACACATGCAAAAATCCCTGACTCGCTGTCCAGAGAACCAGGCTGTACCGCTGCATGAATCCTCTGGAAGTTGTAGCCAGTCCTCCAGTCCCACATGTGAATAGTTCCATTATCAGCTGAAAAACAATAGAAAGGATAGTCAGAGCAAGATTCAACAATTGAGGGGACTCAAGGAAATAAAGAAAGAGTTCTTTTAAGTCCACTTTTATGGCTTTCCCTTGCTAACTTCCCCCCTTTTCGTTCACTCGGATGTCCGTCAATGCTTACGGTTCACGAGTGCCCACTATTGGCAGAACCCTTGCAATGGATTTAAATGGAAAACTCTAAGCCCTTGATCACTTGGAATCTGCTATAGTGGAGGCCGGGGTTTCTCTTTCATTGGGTGTGACATCACAATAATGTTGCATTGTCTATGGATCTGCCTGAAGTATACATGAGTAGACTTGCTCCCTCAGTCAAAATCGAGGGGACAAGGGTCTTCAATCTTCCCTCTTCCACTTGACGAATCTGAATGCACTTCAAAATGGCAGTGGGGATTCTCCTGATGGGAAGTGATTATGGACGTTTGCAAGTGAATGTCTAAAAGTGGAGTTAAATGCAGCCCAGGCAAGACAAAAGGGAAACATATGTAGAAGATAAAATTCAATATTGTTTACATACAACTTTTTAGCATGACTGGCATAAAAACGTAAGTGTGAAGGAGTACATCACCTCCAGACACCAGAACACCATCTGAATTGACGGCCAGTGTGTTGATAATGGCGTTGTGTCCTGAAAGATTTTGGATGAAGTTCCCATCAGGAAATTTCCACTGCTTAATGTTATCTGGAGAGCCAGAGGCAAAGGTGTACCTGTTAAAGAGAGGATATGATTTAAAAATCTGTGATATGGAAATCACAAAGTGAATTTAAAAAGTAAAGGTCAGAATATCACCAAAATAAACGTTCCGTTTAACCGGTTGCATTATAAATAAACAAATAGATAAATACATATACACAGAGACATATATACACACAAATATTATGTAGTAAAATGTACTGTTCATTCTAAATAATATAATTTTTTTTTAAATAAATATATTAAATTACTGAAAGCTGTATTATATGTAGTATTATACTAATATGAGAACTTTTGCACTTAATGTCAGCACAGCTGTGATTTGGGCTTAGCCACTGTTAATTAAAACATTTTAGATGAAAAAAATAAAAATTAAAAATGTTGCCTTAAGTAATTGAGATAAGTTTCCAACCTAAAAAAATAAAGCCATAAATAAACAAAGAAAACTAATAAAGACAAAATTACATAAAACTACAAAAAAACTAAAATTACAGTTAAAAAATTGACTGATTTATACAGTGAAACTACTGTAAAGCACTTTTGCAAAATTATGCTGTGAAGCTCTGAATTAAAGCCCTTGATCTGATAAATGGAATGTTGGATTGAACATTAATTAAAATATATATATTTTTTTATTTAATGTTAAAAATTAATTTGTGATGAATAAATTAAATCAAACCATAAATCACATAATCCAGAAAAAAACTGGAATGTGGAATGGAAATACAGGATGTGGGATAAACTAAAAATAATTTGAGAAAAATAAAGTGGATTTCATAGGGCCTTAATTTATGACTTTATTCTGTTTACAGGTTTACTATATTTATATTAGTTTATCATGTTTCTTAAAGAATGACTTTTTGTTCAACATACTGCCTGGGATGGAGCACCAACGCTCTGACAGACTTCTTGTGGTTAGTCAGTGTAGCTCTTGTCTTGCCAGCGATCAGATCCCAGAGTCTAATGGTGGTGTCGTGACTTCCTGAAGATGGAATATAAAGTACATGAAACATAACCTAGGACTAAATTAACCTAGAACATAACCTAGAAAAATACATGGCATTTCCTTGAAAATGAACCAGCAGCAGAAGTCTGTTCAGAAGGCAGTGTCAAAACTACAATGTATGCATACCTGTAATCACCTGTGGCTCAGCACTTTGACATTTGACTGTAGCCACTGTGTTGGTGTGTCCAGAAAGGGTGTGGACATTTGCCTTGGTCCTGATGTCCCAAACCTACCACACACAGAAAACATACATTACTGCTTTTGCACAACAGTTTCATGATCAGTTATCAGCACACACACACACAAAGTGTCATACTCTTGCTGTGGCATCTCGACTGCAGGTCACCAGTACGTCAATTGTGGGATGGAGGTCAAGATCGTAGACTGCACTCAGATGACCATGATAGTGCCTTATAACCTATGGACAACACAACTCAAAATGTATATCTTTTAAATAATGCTTACACTGAATGCACATTGTATTTGTATTTAAAGTTTGTACCTTGTTATACTCTAGATCCCAGCATTTAACCTGTTTGTCCTCCCCACAGGAGAACAGGTAAGGGCTGCGTGTGCTGACGGCCACGCCTCTCACTGTGCTGATGTGACCCGTCAGAGACAACTTCAGCCTACCGCTGGCAAGATCCCAGATCTGGAAATACAGAACAAAAGATTAACACTATTCAATGACACATTTTCTATACAAGTTAACTTTTCCCACCAACGTTTTTTTCTCCAGTCAGCGCCAGCATTTTTGATCATTTGCACAAAACTTTCATGGCCAACAGAATATTTTGTTGTATGAATATCTAGGCATACTACAATATATCAAAAGAACGAACAGAGCCTCTGCTTTTAAACAAACAAACAAAAATGTACTCTAGCTTCATATCTTCTTTTTTAATCAACACGTGTGTGGGTAAGTTTCATGAAAAAGCAACAATTTGAACAAAAAGCTGAGAATTTCATTTCTGTCAAAGACTTTGTCCGAGTTGGATTCAGAATGATGATCAAAACATAGATCAAGTTCATAAACACCCATAAATCTTGCAGTGTCATACACCTCTTTGTGGGCTCGAAATTTCATTTGGTGATGTCAGGCAGTTTTGATTTGTATGCTTTTGAATGTTTGATGATCACATTATGATGATCACAATCTTCTAGTTAAAGTTTACCAAACTTATGCTGATGGGAAGCACCAGTCGTCAAGAAACAAGCAGCAAAAAACCCCACAATTTTTCAGGGATTATTAAAACAAAGGAAAGATTCAGGAAGGCACACCTCTCTGAAAACGTACAAATAAAGGTACATTTAGATGCTTAATTATTATTTGGGGCATTGGAATCACTGGACAAGGACTTAATGAACTCATTAGCCTATGTGCATTCTGACTTATTTTGCCAGCACAGGTCACACACACACTCTTATTTATTTATGTATAAAATCACATCTTTTGTGATGTGATAAATCACCATAACATTGGTTTTATTCGGATTAATCATGCAGCCCTATCTGAAGTCACATAGATCACCTTTATTGTTCTGTCTGCTGATCCAGTCACAAACCACTGGTTTCCAGGCTCCACTGCTATAGATCTGACCCAGCCAAGATGGCCACTGATGACCTGAGAGACACAACCAGACAAAAAATAACATGACGCACAATGACAAAGTTTCTATACAAGTACTCAGGAGTGATATGAACAAACATTCTGATTAACTCCTGGAGGAAGACAAAGCACTTACTCTGTACAGTTTCCATGGTGGATGCCACTGAGGTTTGGGCATGGTAGGAGCCTTTCTTGGCACCAGTGCAGAAGTCTTTGTGCCTCCCTCCATGAGAGACTGCAAGAGGAAAAAGGAAAAACTGATGCTTCATCTTTGAAACTATTTAATACAAATGAACAAAGCACATAAAATTACAAAAAAATTTAAATGAAAACATAAAAATAAAAGGTGGTGCTCACCAATGCGTGTTGTGGGGGTTGAGATCTCTCTGCACCTCCTGCATGTCTGTGGATATCTGCCACACTGGCTGCAGTTCGACTGGCTTCCTGCCTACAAAGCAAAGAATAAAAGGTCTCAAAAACAATTTATACTTGAAACTGTTTTAAAATAATCCAATCACAAGTGAACAAAAATTAATTAAAACTCAGCAGAGATTACTTCCTACTTGTCATACAGACATGAAAAATATGTCTACTTTTAAGAGGAAATGAGAGCTTTTGTACTGGTGTTTAGCTTAGTACCTAGCTTGAGAAGGAGGAAGAGCCAGAGCCATGGAGTGAACACCTGCTTCACTGGGCATCTTCAGCATCTGTGTGTCTGCAGTGAGGGCCACTCCTGAAAACATTAGGGGAAGAAAAACAACAACAACTTGATTACGCCTCGGAAGCAAATAAGGATCTGTGCAAATGACTAAAATGTTCAGCATCTAGGTTCTCAGTCTTAAACAAAAGGATTTGAAAAATCTCAGTCTTACCTGGAGCAGATGGGTATGGATGAGTTCCTGTCACCAAGTAATCTGGACTAGTATCTGCATAAAAGTAAAAATTACGGTAAACTGAAGAATCAATGTTGCTGATTTCACTAACAAAGCTTTTGAGAGGTTTAATCAGTAAAAACATTAATATAACACAATAGGCTCCAACACTTTGGTGTGTGGAAAATCAAGGCCAAAAAGAAAGACGTACCAGGCAGTGGGTATCCCGGCTGGCCATATGGGTCTGAGCCATGGAGTGGCCCTTTGTCTCTGCCCTCTTTCAGCACGGGCATGTGTAAGACAGGTCCGTACTCTGTCCTCATCTTCACTGTCATCTTCATCTTGAAGCTAAAAGACATTTAATGTACAAGTATTATTACCTAGTACTGGTTTCCACCACATAATTAAAATAATGTAATTGCGACTTTCAATATCACAATTTTTTTTTACTAGTTTACATCTCATAATTCTTAATTTTATGAATTGGGAGTTTAAACTTTATAACTAAATTTACAACTCAAATGCGAGTGAATATTTTGAAATTCTAACCTTTTTTTTTATTTCTCTTTTTTTCCCCCCCAAGGAAAAGTCAGAATTGTGAGATAATGTCGCAATTACCTTTATTCTTTTATTATGTGGCAGAAACAAGCTCCAATAATATACAGCTTGTGAAACGTTAGTGTAAAACTTCAGTCTTTCAGTTCCTAGGAAGTTGTACTATACTACCTGGACTTAAAAAAAATTAAAAAAAGAGCCATTGAAAAATAGAGTTGCGACACTCCCATAGACTTCCACAGGAACTGTAAAATGCGGAGGCAACTTATGTCATGAGGAAACCGATAGTTCCAACACTGAATTGTTATCCCCACTAGATAATAGAACCCAACTGAGTTCAGTGTCTTCCAAGCACATCCGCTGGTAAGTTTATGAAATGACACATTTTTTGACATTTTAACTGACATCTCATGAGTCTATCAATAGTGGTATTTTTATGAAGCCAGCTTTAGTTGCTTATTGGTAGTTAATAGCTAGTTAGATTCTTATTGCAGTTATATAACACTTAACTAGCTACCATAACCAGATGTCAGTTGGCTTACATTTACATCAAATTATTATTTTTTTAATTAAATTAATTGTGAAACCGGGGGAATATTTTCCAAATAAGATTTATATATTTATTTTACACAGTATAAATTGTGTTTTGCCTCTTTATACATAATTTATAGCTGCCTTTTAAATTGTATGATGGGGTCCCTCGCCTTAAAATTATCATATATGGGGTCCATGGCATAAGATTGAAAATCCCAATCCCCCTTCCCCCCAAAATTAAACAGAAAAAAATAATTAATTCTGCCCCTCTATAATACTCCCAAGAAAATGCTACTATAAATGTAGTCAACGTAGTAATCAGTGTAAAATTATGCATTTATATTTACAGAAAATTGCTACATATATTTATACTCGCTGCTGCTGCTATCTGTGCAGCTTGAACCCATTCAGCGCGGATTTGTTTGGAACTATTGAGAGCTACATGAACCACGCCACAGCGACATCAAAGTCCAGATTTCCGTTCTTCGTTAATAAAACTGAGCGCAACAGGACTGTGCATTTACCTCTGTTCGTCCAGCGCTATTGGTTTGGCGTGATCCGACACAAACATATCATGAGTCCTTTTCAAAGAGCGAAACACTAGCGTGTGGACTGAGTGCTTCTGCACCTCCTGTATGAATGAAAACAGAGAATATCCATATCAGATCATCGAATCAATCAGATAGAAATGAGTTATTATAAGACTTGTATATTCAAATGACCACACATGTGCAGCAATACAGCACGCCGCTTTCATTCACAAATACGAAACTATGTTGCTAGAGCATCAATCTGAAACACTCGCCAATAAAACAAACTCAGTGCTTTACCTCAGTCATGTTTGTGGGTTCCCTAAAACGCGACGCTCAAACTTAAATAAAAAACTTCACCACACACCAAACAATCACAACCTGAACCGGACGTGAAAAACTACTTCCGGCCGCGACAACCCGTCTTCCGGTGGAGCATTACGTCAAAATGATACAAAAGTCCCTTAATAATTTGGAGCTGCCTCAGGGATGACGCATTTTTGTAGGCAAAACCCGGAAGCGAGTTAGCATTTTAGGACTTCCGGTTCCATCACCCTAAAGTCTATGGGTTTTTTGAATAGGTTTTTGCCTAATCGCCTGAAATAAGGTCTGTGGTTAACAAAGCCTCTAAATACTTTCACGTTTTGATCTATGACATAAAACACACCAGTTATAACCCACTTGTGATTTTTAAAACTTTTACTGTGTCTTAAAATCGGCGGTTGCTAACAAATTGCTAAAAGGGACTACTTCCTTTGGCGGGGACTTTAGACATCATGACAAACAGGACATTTGGACAGCATCCCTGCGTCCCAATGTCCATACTATCCATCCTAAATAGTATTTGAGATTAAAATAAGTGTGTCCCAAAGCATAATATGTTGAAAAGAGTATGCCAAAAGTCCCCGGATGGTCTACTATTTCCGGTAGATTTTTGAAGTGTGGATCCGTGCACACTATAAAGGCTAATATTGCCCACAACCCATTGCGCGTTGGACGAGGATTCAGTTCAGAACTACAAACACGAGTAAAAAGTGTTAAATAAACTACAAAACATGGCGGATATGCGCGATCGAAGATGAGAGGTTTGAGTGACTAATAATCAGTTCAGCCTGATATAAAATATTTATGTAATGTTATCTGTGTTATTTTTCATCTGCAAATACCAATGTGGACTTTTATAAAGATCCGATTTTAAATGCATCATTATGCATTAATATGAGGAGAGTTTTCCACATGAAAGACCCGCGACTGCAGATCAATGTGCTGCATTTCTCTCCGGTACAGTAGGAAATTAGCTAAATGAAATGTGGAGGATTTAAGATGATTGACAGGCCAGTTTACGGTGACAGGATGCGACAGAGAGAAAAGACGCAATTGTATGACGTGATAGTATGTCCCAAAGCTTGTCTACTCCAAAGTCCCCTTTGACCCGAAAGAGTTCTTCACTGTCATTAATGCAATACCTCCTGGCATAAAAATGCTGATGAGATGTTCCCTTTCTTATACTGAAGTTAAACCAGCTCTTCCCGCCTTACATATTGGAGATATTCAAATTAAAAGTGATAGTTGTACTAACAAGTATATAAGACAGGTCATTTTAAAAACTTGTTATCCCTGTCAAGTCAAAAGGAACAAGTTAGATCACATGTTTGATAAAAATACTGTAATATATCTTAGAACAGCTTATTTACATTTTCCTGTTTCTCCTAAAGCAAAAGAAATACACTTCAAAATTTTAAATGAAATTTATCCATCTAACAAATTCCTAAATCAAAAATTTTATATAGAAATTGTCCCCTTTTCCCTCTGTGAGAGCCATTCTGAAGACACAGATCATATTTTTCTTTTATGCAATTTCTCCAAACTCTTCTGGATATCAATTCAGAACTGGTTGATAGAAAAAGAGGTGGTTGCTGATAGATTTGTTTTTTCTTTACATCATATTTTATTTGGAGTACCTAAAGACTGCTGTGGTAATTATTTTTTGCTTAATAACATTGTAATATTAGCAAAATATTTTATCCATAAATGTAGATTCTTTAAATCCCCCCCACTACATATTATATTAAAAAATGACTTGAAATGTTTTTCCAAAGCCCTTAATAAGATGAGAGGTCAGAGTGCTATGAAGCTTCTTTATCTTTTGACATCGTTTGATTTATTGTGATACTGCCCATAATTTTTATTTTTATTTAATTTATTTTCCCTTTCTTTTACTCTCTATTTAAGTTCATGTAAATTATGATTTCAAATTTCTATTTATTTATTTTGCTTTTTATATATGTACACAGTGTTGAGCCTGTAATTTCTATATTCTCTGTAAATGTATATGTGCCTTTGTTGTTTTTGTACTTTTGTATTCAATAAAAAAAAAAAAATAAATAAAAAAAACAAACAAACTCCAAAGTCCCTTTAAGACAAGTCATTTCACTAGGCAGCCATCTTTGAAACGCCTTTTGGGCATCCTGGCCTGGGCAGCATAACATGCAGCTCTTTGAATGGGGAAACATCAAATTCTCTAAAGCTGTTTGCCAAGCTTTCGATTAAATTTCAAATTTACAAATCAAATCTAACAACAACTGTCTCATCATTTTTTTTTTTCAAACGCTCGAATAATGACAAAAAAACCTGTATTTTTTGGGCTGGATCAAGCTAATGCGCATGCGCAGACGTAAATGCGCGTCTCCTGTGCCTCATTTCTGAGGCGCGCGTCTGGCTGTTTCTATAGAGACTGGTAGGTGTGTTTGACATCGGCTGCGGCCGGATGCAACCGATCGGCGAGAGTATCCGCGTGCAGGCGGGGAGGAGCTGAAAACGGAGATGTAAAGTCGGACACTTTCTGCTTCTCGTAGTGACACTCACGTGTTTGCATACTTTATCACAGCTGAAGTGAAATAAATGCAATATTTGACTAATACACTGATGTTTCAGAGACATTTTCATTCAATACTTATGCTTACAGCGTCTGTTTTTACAAGAATAAAGTTCAACATAAGCATATATTATTTAAATAACAATGTAGTGGGGTCTTTGTTTTTTATCAGTTTTATTTAGATAAACATGACACAATACAACATCGCGACTACATGAAAAGAGCTTTAACTGTTATAAAAAGACAGATTTTTGAGCATTACTGGAGCTGAAGGCATAACAATAAACACGAAACACACGTGATCGTTGTCATGCGGTGAATCCGGCCAATCGTGAAACAGCTGTGTTGCCATCAGCTCTCGTGCAGCTCCTCTTCAGAAGCTGCGCTGGCTGCCTCAAGCGGCTGATCTCGAATCGCTCTCGCGGGACTTTGAAGCCATGCGTCACAGTCACATGGCGTCGGTGCCGTCTCAAGTCGGACAAAATTTCTTACCGGCATGCACTGCTTCAAGTCAGCCGCCGATCGGTCTGTGCGGCGCTGCATGAGCTCGAACACACCTATGAAGTCGGACACTTTCTGCTTCTCCTAGTGACACTCACGTGGTGTTTGCATACTTTATCACAGCTGAAGTGAAATAAATGCAATATTTGACTAATACACTGATGTTTCAGAGACATTTTCATTCAAAACTTTATGTACTGTTTACAGCGTCTGTTTTTACAAGAATAAAGTTCAACATAAGCCTATATTATTTAAATGCCAGTGTAGTGGGGTCTTTGTTTTTATCAGTTTTATTTTGATAAACACATACAACATCGCGACTACATGAAAAGAGCTTTAACTGTTATAAAAACACAGATTTTTGAGCATTAGTGGAGCTGAAGGCGTGACAATAAACACGAAACACACGTGATCGTTGTCATGCGGTGAATCCGGCCAATCATGAAACAGCTGTGTCGTCATCAGCGCTCGTGCAGCTCCTCTTGAGAAACTGCGCTGGCTGCCTCAGGCGGCTGATCTCGAATCGCTCTCGCGGTACTTTGAAGCCATACGTCACAGTCACATGGGGTCGGCGCTGTCTCAAGTCGGACAAAATTTCTTACCGGCATGCACTGCTTCAAGTCAGCCGCCGATCGGTCTTTGCGGCGCTGCATCAAGTCGAACAAGCCTGGTGATTCTAACGGCCGCTGCAGTGACGCGATGACTTTACCAGTCGGCGATTGGCTCTTATTTAGAAGGCGGGACTTATTCCGCCATATTGCGCGTTTCACTTTCTCCCATTCAAAACAATAGGTGTGTTCGAGCTCATGCAGCGCCGCACAGACCGATCGGCGGCTGACTTGAAGCAGTGCATGCCGGTAAGAAATTTTGTCCGACTTGAGACAGCGCCGACACCATGTGACCGATCGGTCTGTGCGGCGCTGCATGAGCTCGAACACACCTAGAGTCTACTCTTTTGCTACACAGTACACACTCAAAAGTAAGTACTTTTTGTTCACAGAAAGAGTAGCCTACATACTTTTAGGGTGTAGTATAAGTAGGCGAATTGGGACGCAGCACATTTCTCATGAAAAAGTGGATAAGTATTCATACACAGCGCAGATCATAATCAGTGAGCATGTTTTTAAATAAAGTTGTTTTCTAAATAAAGTTTGAGGAAGCTTGGTGGTGACGTTGATCCGCGACCATGGTGTGCTGTAGTCCGTTTATAGCCTACTGTTAGCCTTTTATATCTGACGACTTTATTTATGCTTCAAAATGTATAAATGTTGTTTTAACTTGTAAAGTTATCTTGATAGACAAAACGTGTAAGTGCTTATTTTCTGCGATTTTCCAAAAGTCTATGGGGAAAAATGAATAGGCTTTCAACCGAGGGAACCCGTGCGCCGCTAACTTCCGGGTTGGCCTACAAAAACACGTCATCCCTGAGGTACTGGATTTATAAGAAATGTACACATTTATACAGTAACATGACCATCCTTAGTTATTCTAATTTGATTTCGTACAAACTTTTTTGTTTTATATTTTACATTTACAAATATAAATTATATAAAAAATTATATTCGAACATATATTTTCATTTTTCATAGTTTCAAATAATTTCAAACTTTAAAAGTAGGCTACACTGCAACAATATCCGGTTTTCATGTATTTATTCATTTATGTATGAATGGCTATTTATTAATTTATACTGGCTGAACAAGTTTAGACAGACCTTTTGAAGCATAGTTATGTATAGGCTAAATCAGGGGTGTCCAAAACTCGGTCCTTGAGGGCTGCTGTCCTGCAGAGTTTAGCTCCAGCTTGCCTCAACACATCTGCCTGGAAGTTTCTTTATGCTTAGTAAGACCTTGATTAGCTGGTTCATGTGTGTTTGAGCTAAACTCTACATGGCCCTCTAGGAACAGGATTGGACACCCATGGGTTAAGTCAACCGACTGGAGGGGGAGGAAACACGAAAACTGCACTAGCATAACTTCCATATGTAGCCAATTTCAAAGTTTAACCTGTTAACTGTCAGAGTTCCAGACACTTGGCATCATTCAAAAGCTTAAACACTCAAAATTCAGTGCAAACCATTTTGAAAATAGACATTGCATTACCATGAAAATGATACTAAAACCTTTTAGTGGGCTATCATCTTCAGATTTGGAACACAAATTATTTTGTAAAATATACATTTTGTAGGCTATACAATAAAAAAAATGTTTAGTTCAGTATACATTTGCTTTACAGTGTAAACTTCTATAACTTCTTTATAGAAAGCTCTCTTCTTCTTAAATTTCAGCAGTGTAGACGCTGCTAAGTGTATTACTGCCCTCCACAGGTCAAAGTTTGAAATAAATTGTCATATACAATATACTAGTGCAAGTATATAACAGTTAGTTCAAACTTTGACCTGTGGAGGGCAGTAATACACTCAGCAGCGTCTACACTGCTGGAATTCAAATAGAGAAGAAGAAGAGGGCTAGTTCAAGATGAGCATTTATGGTTAAAATGTATAAAAAAAAAATTTTTTGAAAATGAGTGATGGTTTCTCTAGATAAGACCCTTATTCCTCGTCTGGGATCGCGTAGAATGCTTTGAAGCTGCACTGAAACTATAATTTTAACCTTCAACCGTTTGGAGGCCATTGAAGTCCACTATAGTCAAGTCAAGTCACCTTTATTTATATAGTGCTTTTTACAATGCAGATTGTGTCAAAGCAGCTTTACATTGATAACTGGTACATAATTTTGGCTGCACAGCAGCTCTTAAAGAATAGTGTCAATGCAGGCAGATCAGAAGCACTGTTGATTAAATGTCAAGAATATTGATGAATATCAAATGTCAAGTGTCCCCAACTAAGCAAGCCAAGGGCGACAGCGGCAAGGAACCCAAACTCCATCAGATGGCAAACAGGTGGCAAACAGGTGTTAAAATGGAGAAAAAAACCTTGGGAGAAACCAGGCCTAGTCAGGGGGCCAGTTCTCCTCTGGCGAACAGTGCTTTGTTACGAATCAGGTTGCTATCATAAGTCTGATAGGATCGCAACAATCAAAGTGTTTATTTCAGTTCCATTCAGTTGAGGATTGTATTCATCACGCCGGTATGGACGGTTTGTTGAGGAAATGTGCTACTGGCTGTCGTGTCCATGAGGCCTTCACAATGGATGATCTAGTTGACTCGATCTCTGCTGATACTTCAGGGCTGCGTTGTACTATAAGGAGAATAATCTTGGAATGTTTTCATCAAAAACCTTAATTTCATTTCGACTGAAGAGAGAAGGACATGGACATTTATTTGAAAGTGGACTAATCCTTTAAGTGCAGATCT
>RJVU01013765.1:950889-990087 GCA_003731715.1 Anabarilius grahami | reverse complement strand
TTAAAAAAGCAGCAAAATTAAATTTTAAGTTAAAGTTATTTTTTGTTGTAGTAATATTTACAATACTATTTTACAACTATAATTGATCAAATAAATGCAGCTTTGGTGAGCATAAGACAAAAAAACATTCAAAAACATTAAAAAAATAATACCGACCCCCACATTTAAAAAAAAAATGTTGTGTACCTTCCCTTCCACATCAAGCTCTTTTCATTAATTTGAATAAATATATGTTTACAAGGATCTTAAACATTTGAATTAAAGACTATTTTGTGGTCTCTCTCTCAAGTCACCCACATTGATTACATGTCTCAGAACATTCAGAACAATAAGTTTTTCTTGACGTATTTTAGATTTACAGCACTGTGCAAAAGTTTAAGGCACTACAAAAATTGCTGTATGCTTGAAGAGTTTTTGTTATATCAGTGAACTTTAATAAACTAAGTCAAATCAATATTTGGTGTGACCACCGTTTGCCTTCAATTCTAGATATACTTTATCCACAGTTTTTAAGGAAGTTTGCATCTTAGAAAAGCTTCAGTTCTGTGGATTTAGGTTTTAGTCTCAACTGCTTCTGTCTCTTCATGTAATCCCAGACTGACTCTGTGATGTTGAGATCAGGGCTCTGTGGATGCCGTACCATCTGTTATAGGACTCCATCTCCATACAAAATTCTCACTGGATTATTACAATGTTTTCCAGAGGAATGTAGACAACTGAAATGAATGTTTCCTACTGACACACTGAAGCAGAATATATAAATAACTTTTATGTGTTAAATGTTTTTGTAAAAGATCTAATACATAGTACTCTATATCGTGAGAAAATTTCAAGTTTGATAGGTATTTACTTTGGCCATACTTTCAGAGCATATATTTTTAGATATCTCTCTTTTTGATCACAGCCGCAATCAGCTCTGCGTGCAAAGAGTGTTTCTGCAATTTATGATCTCAGACAGTTGCTTTTAGACTTTGATCATAAGTCCCAGTCCTTCCACCTACCACTGAGCTCATAAATGGTAGTACAGTATATAATATCTCTTTTATGACAGAAAGGCTGAGATCATGAGGGGCTGCTAAAGATAGGAAAGAACTCATATCCCAATGATTCAGCAACGGACAACTTATGAGTGAAAACCTAGTGATTTACACTAAGCAACATTTTCTGCTGTGTGTAATCATGATAGCTATAGCAAACTTGAGTGAAAAGCTTAAAGGGTTAGTTCACCCAAAAATTAATTTTTTTTCGCTTTGTGTTTTCAGCACCTGCATATTACTTGGAAATCACAAGTGCTTGCATGATGATTTTCAGTGGTATTATAAGAGCGGGTTTTAGTCATCTGAAAGAGTGAAGCTGGAGGCGTTAATCTGAGACACCCTTTGCTGTGCCAACACCATAACCAAAGTTAATGAGATAAAGCTTGCCCGTATGGTCATTTTGGTGCTCCTAATACACAAATGGTTGATTACATCTGCTAATTTCAGAAGGATGCTGCAGTTCATTTACAAACTGTGTTGAATTGTTACAGATTAATAATTAATTAACTGTTAATTGTGCAAAATGAGACATGTTTGTCCTAAAAAAAAAAAAGGAATATTAGTGTGACCACAAGAATATATGATTCTGAGTAATTCTAGCATTGGAGGCCAAGGAAATTATATCAGCTGCAGGTATAGATAAGATTGACCTTGAAGGGGACCTATTATGCCCCCTTTTACAAGATGTCAAATAAAACTCCGATGTTCCCCGAGTGTGTATGTAAAGTTTTAGCTCAAAATACCCCCCAATTGCCACTTTTTGGGGGTGAGCAAAAACGCTGCGTTTCAGTGTGCCCTTTAAATGCAAATGAGCTGCTGCGCTCGGCCTAAGAAGGGCGGAGCTTCAAGAGCTCATTCTCCGGTGTCAGGAGTCAGTCAGGACGCACTATAATGTCAGAAACTGTGAATATATGCTGCTTGGAGATAGAATAGGTATAGTTTAGTTTAATTACTGTTATAAGTTATATTGTCTTCTTGTTTTTATTATATTAGTACAAGCCTGTTTACCGATGAGTTTTATAACATTTATTGTACTTCACTCAAAATATAACTGTTTTTACTCTAGAAAATCACTGTAAGAGCTTAATAAAACACAGTGCAAGTGTGCATTAAAAAATTATCCATAAACTCTCTCCCTTGCATTATCATCAACATACATAGCGAAGTACACAGAAACACTCGTTACAACTAACAGTAAACAAATATATGAAGACCTTATGCCTTTTTGGGTGGTGCTTAATATACTTTATATCCATAAATCAACTCAGATGAACTGTAATAAAGTGCTCTCACCTTTATTACTGCCGTATCCAGTATCACTCTGGAGGCTGTAAGCTGGATCACAAACAGTTTGTACTGATCTATCCTTGAGTAACATATTTTTAGCACAACCTCTGTTTTGTATTGTCCCTTTGTATTGACATTCGTTCACAAAGCAGTCTGGTATGAAATGATTTGCGCAGACATAAACGAATTTCAGTAGAGTTGAGGGAGCATTTTGTTCAAAAACAAAATGAATCCATCTCGTCTTCAGCGGCTCAGATTTGGGGAGTAAATGGAGAGAGCTATGTGGATTAATCCATCCAGCCACAGAGCACCTAAAACGCTTGGGAGACATTCTCGCCAGTGCAGCAATGGCGGACTGTGTACAACTCGCTGTGAACTCGCTCAGGATGGTTCTCTGTTAAAACGGCAGTGTCTGTCAACATTCGTGGGCGGGGCCTGTGGCTAATGTGACGTCACACTGCCAGGGATCTGGAAACGGCTTGTTCTGAGACACTTCTTATGATTTATGTCGATTAAAAAAAAGGAGTGGTTGGATTTTTATCATTATAGGGTGGTTGTGTTCACACACTGCCAGCACACATTTATGTCCTAACACCATGCAAAAGTGAATTTTGCATAATAGGTCCCCTTTAATTATAAATTTTTATCTGGTCCAGGTCACTGCCATAGATGCTGATGATGCGGAGTCTGGATCAGTGCGATACTCCCTCTATGATGGCTTCAGCAGCAAGGATGACAACCCTTTCTTTCACATCAACTCTGTTACTGGGGAAATCTGTATGTCTCAAGATATTGATCATGAAGCTGGTCGTGTGACCTTTGACCTGTTGATTAAAGCTGAAGATCAAGTGAGTTCAAGTTTGTTAATCCTGGTATTGTGGAATTTCATACAAAAAGGTCGTAATTATGTTTTCTTTTGGAATAGGATGGGCTCAGTTCGCAGACATTTGTTCACATCGATGTGGAGGATGTGAACGATAATGCTCCTGTTTTTAGTCCTGAGAAATATGTCACGAGTGTGAGCATCCATGCTCAACCTGGTACTGAGCTCTTCAGCATTTTTGCTTCTGACCGAGATTCTGGAAACAATGGAAAAATCACCTATGAGCTTCTGCCTGGAGATTCTGCCTCTTTATTCACTGTGGACAAGTCAACAGGTAACATGCCCCATGTTAATGTGTTTATCTGGGACTGAAATCTGTGTTGCTTGCCACATTGCAGATGACTTTTATTTATAGTGAGGATTTAGTGCTTTGCACAAAACCACAATGTTCACCTAAGAGAGTATTTTATATGAAATAAAATATAAAGGCAAAAAAACTGATTAAAATGAAGAAAATTCTGTCACACAAGCCAGACATGCGTGATATTATAGTCCATAGGACAGCGAAGATAACTCATATAATCTGTTTACACATCATAGTGTATGCTTGTCTTGGCAGACAGACTGAGAATCTTCCGTAGCAGATATAGTAATTGCTTTTGTCACAGCCAAGTTGGAGGCCTGTGGATTTACACAGCATCTTCCTAAATCCTTGCTGGACATGGGTGCAAATAAAAGCTGTGTGAAGTGTCTACAGAAATCTGTGATTAGGTTTTAAATGATGACTGATGTACTTAGCCACAATTGTAACATTTTATAGTAAGATAACTAAGTAAAACACATACAGTGAACATTTCCAGTTATTGGGTGAAATTATGAGTTTTACCAAGTGTTTAATTTTTAATCGGGCAACAATATAAAACTTATATACTGTGATATTCTGAGTAATTCTGTAATTAACTATAGTACAGTGAGACTGATACAGATATATAAACATTTACTTTTTAAGTTATTTTAAGTTTAACAATCTTTAGGTTAAGACATGTTAAATACACTGCCCTGCCAAAAAAAAAAAGTTGCTGTTTGGATTTTAATAGGCAAATACTATGGATGGATCATTATTGCAGTGATTATTATTTTTCTAACATGTTATATGTTTGGCAACGGTTCTTTTAACCCTAAAATATGGAGTGTGTAGCTTTTCATTTCTTAAACAACCATGTATGAAGATGTATCATGGCCATATTCCAGGATTACAATGTCAAGATTCATCAGGTTCAAATTGTGAAAGAATTGTTGGGAGGGAGCATGAACAATCATTTTCACGCATGAACTGGCACTGACCTTAACCTCAGTGTACGTTTTTGGGATGTGCTGGAGGAGAATTTACAGAGTGCTCACCTCTTGCATTGTCAATACAAGATCTTGACCAAAAAATGATGCACCTCTCGATTAAAATAAATGTTGTGATGTTATTTCCATCAAGACGTGCATCAATTTTTGGTCAAGATCTTGTGTTGACAATGCAAGAGGTGAGCACTCTGTAAAGTCTCCTCCAGCACATCCCAAAGACTTTCAATGAAATGAAGGTCTGGACTGAGAGGTGCCAATTCATGTGTGAAAATGATTCTTCATTCTCTCTGAACCATTCTTTCACAATTTTAACCCTGGTGAATCTTGACATTGTCATCCTAGAATATGGCCATGATGTGTCTTCCTACACGGTTGTTTAAGAAATGAAAAGCTATACACTCCATCTTTAAGGGTTAAAAGAACTTATAACAGGCTAACATAATAATCACTGTAATAATGATCCATTCATAGATTCTTAAGTATTTGCCTATTAAAATCCAAACAGCGACTTTTTTTTTGACCGGTCAGTGTAAAAAAATCACATTAATAAATTGATTTGATAAATATAGATAATTCTTATTAAAGTCATTTGTTTGGCATCTGTTGCTATCACTGTCCTTGGTTTTTCACACATATAGAGCTACTGCTGAGCTGTGTTGTTTGGCGTGACGCATTACAGTAATCAGATTACACTGTAATGAAGTACGAGGTCTGCTCTTTCTTTTCCATAATCCCATTTCAATCACAGTTCTGCCATTAATGATGCTACATATATGATTCTCTTTCTTTCATTTGGTTTCCTTTAGCAGACAGCAGTTGAGAGCATGCAGCTGTGACACATATGAAAAATTCTCTCTATCCTAAGACGTGCTTACTCTTAAGTAGTGCTCGGAAGTCGAAGTAAATATCCCCTCTTTTAAATCGCCTACATTCTCTTACTCTCTTAGGGAAATCCCTGCTAAGCATCATTGGTTCAGAGCTTTTACCTTTTTGACATGAGGTGTATCCCAATATGCGTACTTATGCACTATTCTATGACATTTTTAAGTGCATGATGAGTTGTGTGTTCAGACTGAAAATTCCAAAAAGAAAAAATGCACTTTAAATACCCGGATGATGCACTAAATTAACAGAAATAACGAAGTGTGGAATGTTGGACACTTCATGATCTCTTCGGATTCACCAAAGTTAGTGAGGTTTGTGGCATTAAATGTTTATTAGATACACTTACCCCTGGTCTCACAGACAAGGCTTAAACTAGTCCTAGATTAAAATCCATGTTTGAGTTGTTTTAACTGAAAGCAACTTGTACTGACATATCTTAAAATATGTCAGTGCCATTGTTTTGTCTCAAGATGCTCACCAGTAATGTTTTTTTCTAGTGTACGTTTATAAAAGATATTTAAATATCTTAATCGAACTAAGACCTAATCCTGGTTTAGTCTAAGCCCTGTATGTGAAACCGGGCCAGAGACTTGTTTAGATGATGTAAAGGTGTATTTGCTGAATGCTGATTCAGTATGACAAAAAAAGTATTATAGTGTTTGCCTTTCGATTATTTAACAGAACTGTTGAATAGTAAACAAATGAAGACCGAGAATGAACGCTCATGTGCGTTTGCGCTTTGGTGCTAGATACTCAGCGCTGTCAATATAAAGGTCCCACTTCTGACTCTTATTGACCAAACAGAAAAACGTAACGCTTAATGTTGGTAATTAAAAAAAGGCAAATATCGGCGTCTTCTGTGAAATATCGGTGGAACACTCATTTTAAAATCATTTTTTCTTGTTTTTGTTTTGTTTGTTTGTTTTTGTTTTTTGTTTTTTTGGCATGCAGGCGCTCGGAACTTCAAAAACAAACATCTAAATACACACAGATTAATCTCTCTTGCTCTTGCTTGCGTGCCGGTGATTACCCTTCTGTGTGCCAGTGGGGGCACGTGTTACCCACCCCTGGTTTAAATTAACAGAGGCTAAGGATTTTAAGTTAGATCAAGGTGACAGAATCTAGCAGGACCCCAACCATCTGTCAAAAGTGGAACTAGCAACGAACATATCAACCATATCACCATTAGTGATGGATGTTAATTAATGTTTGTTTAAAGTTTGTTCAGTTTATTAAAAGAATCTGAGAGAGACTGATGTAACAGACGTAGGCTAGTAAGAACTGTACGTGTAAACCTCACTCCCCTAATCTCAAGAGATGCTCTATCGACTGACGCTAGAGGTTAAAGCCTTTACCCTCCTTGTTAGAGCATCAGACTCCCATGCGGACGGGCCCGGGTTCACGTCCCACTTGGCACGGGCAGGTGCGAACTGGAGGGTGTACACTGAGATAGTGTACGATTTCAAAAAATCATCATGACCTTGTGTTCAATGAGTTTCTTAGTTATCTCTATCAAAGAATAAACTTTTATCAGATATTAATCTTAACATAGTATTTCACTGAGTTAATCACTAAGGTTTTTAATTTCAGTTACCTTAAATTTAAGTCTGTGATATATACTTGTAGCCAAATGTAAACTTTTTCCACTGCAATAATAGCTAAGACCTTATGAATGTGTCCTCTAAGATGTTAATGTAGGTTTTGCGTGTTCCTCAGGTTCTGTCTACCTGAGCTCTTCACTTTCCTTGCTGCGCAGTAGCAGCGTGAAGCTGTCTGTCTCTGCTCAGGATGGAGGAGGCATGACTGCCGTTCATCCTGCTAACATCACTGTGAACATCTTGCAGAGTGACCAGCCCCCCGCTCTTTTCCAGAAAGCCCACTACAGCTTCTCCATCTCTGAAGATGCACCCGTGGGCTCCACCGTTGGTTTGGTTCAGGCTGTTACCCCTGCCAGTGAGTTTTCTGTGATTTTTCTCTGAAATGTTGTGGCTGTCACACTGTGCCCTATTTTAAACTGTGATGCGATGTAGTTGAAGAAGAAACCTATTTGGTAACACTTTACAACAAGGTTGTATTTGTTAACATTAGTTAACAGTTTAGTTAACATGTTGATCACTTGAAATTATTTATTAATAATTTATTGAAAACTTATTTTTTCCAGTATCAATTATCAATAATAAATATGAAATCTAGTTGGAAGCTCTACAACACCAAGGTGTCAAAATGCATCCACCCCTTTTTTTTTTCTTTTTTTTTTTACACCTTTCCTTTCCACTAGTAACCTAGTATTTCCAGACATTGTTACCCAAATGACTAATTCAGCTTGCGGGTCAGGGATTAGCTGATCAGAGCGTTAAATATCAGTCTAGTTGACAGGGTTGTTAGGGTAGATAACAAGATTTACTGTGTTACTTTTGGCTCTCTTAGTCTACAGTCAATTGTCTTTAGTGAACAGTATCTCATGCACAGTAGTTGGTATTAGGGTTAATCACACATTCTTAACCTACTCAGTGATTCACAACTATACCTGCTTTGAGGTCATTTTAGTTATTTATTTAATTAGGTTAATAAATGTTATTTATGTTGTTGTGATGGTGCATATATATGTGTTTTTGTGGAAATGCCTAAAAGGTCACATAAAGGAATGGTAGCAGTTGTTATTTGGTTTTGCAGTAAGAATGTATCAGATTGAATCATACAATGAAGCATAATGAGTATTGAATTACTCATTTAAAACACTCCATTCTTGATTTATTTAAGTGATTTTTTTATTAGTTTTTGGTTCACCCACACATGCGCACACACACAAATGTTTAGCCTTCCACTTTAATAGTTGAACAGTAGACAGTCACTTGAGGTTAACGTTTAGATTAGCTGATTAACCGTCTCTTCAGGTCAAATGAAGGCCCAGAATTTCTGAGTTTCTGAGTTGGAGAGGGGGGCAGATCCCTTAATCTCTGGGGGCTTTTGGTTTTCTCCAGCTGTCAAACAATAGAATAACGGCCATACTGCTTTTAATACATATGGCAGGGTTGAGTATTTTATAAGAATTTGTAAGCATACAGTTTGTGTGCGTTTGACAAAGATTTATGTGACAATAAAAAGGTGAAACAAAGAAAGAATTATTGAATTAATGTTAAGAATCTTAACATAGTTCTTTTAAAACGATAAAATAATCTATATTATGATATACAGTGGGTATGGAAAGTATTCAGACCCCCTTAAATTTTTCACTCTTTGTTATATTGCAGCCATTTGCTAAAATCATTTAAGTTCATGTTTTTTCCTCATTAATGTACACACAGCACCCCATATTGACAGAAAAACACAGAATTGTTGACATTTTTGCAGATTTATTAAAAAAGAAAAACTGAAATATCACATGGTCCTAAGTATTCAGACCCTTTGCTGTGACACTCATATATTTAACTCAGGTGCTGTCCATTTCTTCTGATCATCTTTGAGATGGTTCTACACCTTCATTTGAGTCCAGCTGTGTTTGATTATACTGATTGGACTTGATTAGGAAAGCCACACACCTGTCTATATAAGACCTTACAGCTCACAATGCATGTCAGAGAAAATGAGAATCATGAGGTCAAAGGAACTGCCTGAAGAGCTCAGAGACAGAATTGTGGCAAGCCACAGATCTGGCCAAGGTTACAAAAAAATTTCTGCTGCACTTAAGGTTCCTAAGAGCACAGTGGCCTCCATAATCCTTAAATGGAAGACGTTTGGGACGACCAGAACCCTTCCTAGAGCTGGCCGTCCGGCCAAACTGAGCTATCGGGGGAGAAGAGCCTTGGTGAGAGAGGTAAAGAAGAACCCAAAGATCACTGTGGCTGAGCTCCAGAGATGCAGTCGGGAGATGGGAGAAAGTTGTAGAAAGTCAACCATCACTGCAGCCCTCCACCAGTCGGGGCTTTATGGCAGAGTGGCCCGACGGAAGCCTCTCCTCAGTGCAAGACACATGAAAGCCCGCATGGAGTTTGCTAAAAAACACCTGAAGGACTCCAAGATGGTGAGAAATAAGATTCTCTGGTCTGATGAGACCAAGATAGAACTTTTTGGCCTTAATTCTAAGCGGTATGTGTGGAGAAAACCAGGCACTGCTCATCACCTGTCCAATACAGTCCCAACAGTGAAGCATGGTGGTGGCAGCATCATGCTGTGGGGGTGTTTTTCAGCTGCAGGGACAGGACGACTGGTTGCAATCGAGGGAAAGATGAATGCGGCCAAGTACAGGGATATCCTGGACGAAAACCTTCTCCAGAGTGCTCAGGACCTCAGACTGGGCCGAAGGTTTACCTTCCAACAAGACAATGACCCTAAGCACACAGCTAAAATAACGAAGGAGTGGCTTCACAACAACTCCGTGACTGTTCTTGAATGGCCCAGCCAGAGCCCTGACTTAAACCCAATTGAGCATCTCTGGAGAGACCTAAAAATGGCTGTCCACCAACGTTTACCATCCAACCTGACAGAACTGGAGAGGATCTGCAAGGAGGAATGGCAGAGGATCCCCAAATCCAGGTGTGAAAAACTTGTTGCATCTTTCCCAAAAAGACTCATGGCTGTATTAGATCAAAAGGGTGCTTCTACTAAATACTGAGCAAAGGGTCTGAATACTTAGGACCATGTGATATTTCAGTTTTTCTTTTTTAATAAATCTGCAAAAATGTCAACAATTCTGTGTTTTTCTGTCAATATGGGGTGCTGTGTGTACATTAATGAGGAAAAAAAATGAACTTAAATGATTTTAGCAAATGGCTGCAATATAACAAAGAGTGAAAAATTTAAGGGGGTCTGAATACTTTCCGTACCCACTGTATATACACACGCACACACACACACACACACAGGCACACACACACACACACATGTTCGTTTTTGTGAAATGTGGGGACATTCCATAGGCGTAATGGTTTTTATACTGTACAAACCGTATTTTCTATCCCCCTACACTACCCCTACCCCTAAACCTAACCATCACAGGAAACTGTGCACACTTTTACTTTCTCACAAAAACTCATTCTGTATGATTTATAAGCCTTTTGAAAAGTGGGGACATGGGTAATGTCCTCATAAGTCACCCTCTCCTTGTAATACCTATGTCATACCCATGTCATTATACACATTTGTGTCCTGATATTTCACAAAAACATGCCCACACACACACACACCAGGGAAACCCATGACCTTGCCGATGCTAGTGCCATGCTCTAATATTTTGAGCTAAAGGAATCTGATTTATTTATTTATTGAATAATACTGGAATGTCTTTTTTGAGAGCAGTTAGATACAAGAGAAGTCCTACTGTGAAAGTAATGCTTTCCTAAATTATTAATCTGAAATATATTTTAACAGTGTACTTTTATAGTGTTGGAGCTTATGGTCCTTTTCTGAAGATCCTTCAGAAAGTCTAATTTTGGGTTCCATGGAACAGAAATTAAGCAGATGGTTTTGGAATGGCATTTGAGAGAGTATATCACTCAATACCACGACTGAGGTGAGACCCTTGAGCAAGGCACCGTACCCCCAACTGCTCCCCGGGCGCCGCAGCAATGGCTGCCCACTGCTCCGGGTGTGTGTTCACGGTGTTTGTGTGTTCACTGCTGTGTGTGTGTTCACTGCTGTGTGTGTGCGCACTTGGATGGGTTAAATGCAGAGCACAAATTCCGAGTATGGGTCACCATACTTGGCCACATGTCACTTCACTTCACTCACTTCATATAATGGCAGAATTTTCATTTTTGGGTCAACTATGCTTTTCACTGTAAACAATTTGTCTTATTGATAATATTTTGCTGGTATTTGTCTTTCTAATTGCAGACTCAGTGGAGGTAGTCTCATACGTCATATCCTCAGGTGATCTGCAGGGGCTTTTTTCAGTGGATGCCCAGACGGGCATCATCACCACTGCCCGGCCCCTGGACCACGAGTCTCTCTCTTATGTTATTTTGACCATACAATTCCACACAGGAATCCATCCTATCTACAGCAGTGCTCAGGTCAATGTCTCTATCACTGATGTCAATGACAACCCTCCTGTGTTCCCGAAAACTGCAGAACACATCACCATATCCCATAACACCCCTCCAGGAACGGCACTCTTCATTGCACATGCCCATGACAGTGACAGCGGCCTTAATGGTAGAATTCACTATATGTTACGTCCTGAGAGCCACTTGTTTATAATTCACCCACATCTTGGGACTCTCATGCTGATCGGCGACCTCTCAAGAGATTCCAGCCAAAGGTACGAGCTCAGTGTTATAGCTGAGGATGAGGGTCATCCTTCACTGAACTCTACATTAGGGCTTGTGATAGAGATAGATTCCTTAGGCTCTGTGGAAGACACACTAGCCTTTGAAACTTTGGTTTACCAGGTGGAAATCGGAGAAGGTGCTCCAAAAGACACCAGAATGATTCAGGTACGTGCTCATGGAACCAGGTCCCAGCATGAAGGGACCCCTAGAACAGTGCCCACTGTCATCACTTACTCTCTTAAACCCCTCTCTGGAGTCCCACCTTTCAGGATCCACCCAGAGACTGGATGGATGTTTGTATCTCACAGTTTGGACTATGAAACTGAACCCATGTATACATTTTGTGTGTGTGCAAAGGCACAAAATAGCAAAACAGAGGCCACAGCAACGGTAGTCGTCATGGTTCAGGATGAGAATGACAACAAACCAGTGTTCAGTAGAGATATGTACTTCTTCAGTGTGCAGGAGGGACCGTCTCCTCATGGCCTGATTGGAACGGTAAAAGCTACAGACAAAGATTCGCTAAACAATGGAGTGTTGTCCTACATCCTGCTGTCTGATGGAAAATACTTTCGCATCAACACCAGAACAGGTCAGAATTACTGTTGAATTAGTGTTGTATTTCATTCAAATTCAACTGTTTTGTCAAAAAAGCATTACAGAAATTCATAAAGCAAAAGAAACATATTTTGAGGCATTGAGTTCTGCTGATATTTTGTGTTTTGGTACAAATAATCTTTTTTAAACTGGTTCCATTTATTTTTTACATTATTTTGTATTTTGAATAAAACTAAAACTGAAACAGAATGAAATAAAATAAAACTAATTAATCATTAAAAATAAAATATTTTATTTATTTATTTAAAATTCTGAGTGAAATTTGTTTCCAAGTAAAACCTTTTTTTTTTTTTTATAAATGTAAAACCTTTTTCACTCTCTGTCTTCTTTCTCTGGTTGTAGGAGAGATCATAAACCTGGTGGCTTTGGATCGTGAGGAGCAGGCACAGCATATTTTAAGGGTGATGGTCACAGATCAGGGTCGACCTCGTCTCAACACCACCACTATTGTTCGCATCCTTGTCACAGACGTCAACGACAACCCCCCACAGTTCACACACTTACCTGTGACTAAAGAGCTAAACGTACAGGTCATAATACTTTTTTTTTCTACAAAAAAATGGTACATTTTATAATTTTACAATTAAAGTTAAATGAACCTTCTGGCTAATTGTACAGTTCATGTACATTGATCATTTATGACAGGGGTCAGCAACCTTTTGTCATGAGGTGCCATTTTTAGGCTCCCTAGTTAATCACTGTGCCATTATTGCCCCCCTCCCCATGTATAAATGCACATAACTATATTTTAAAAGTTCATAACAGCTTAATTGAAAAATTAAGAAATTTCACAGTTGAAACCTGATGATCAAATATTACTTGATAAATCACAAACTTGTTTTTTTGATTAGTAACAGAAATAGTGCCGAACCTGACAAGAAATCAGACCATTCCTCCATACAGAATCTCTCCAGACCCTTCAAATTCCTAGCTCCATGTTGGTGCCTCTCCTCTTCAGTTCACCCCACTCATTTTCTTTAGGGTTCAGGTCAGAGAACTGGGATGGCCATGGAAGAAGCTCGGTTTTGTGCTCAGTGACATTTTTGTGTTGATTTTGATGTTTGTTTTTGGAACATCATCCTGTTGGAAGATCCAACCAGATCTGTTGATATTTGATTTTTTTTATCTGTTGATTTTTGAATCCATGACGTCTTGTATCTAAACAAGATGTCTAGGACCTCTGGCAGAAAAACAGGCCCACAACATTAAAGATACAGCAGTATCAACTGGGTACTTTTCTACACCTGTGTGCACCAAAACCATCTCTAATTTTTTAGTTTCATCTGTAGTTCTCCAGCTGTGATCCTTAGAGAGTCTTTGGCCACTCAAACTCTCCTCCTCACTGTGCATTAAAGGGTTAGTTCAATGAAATTAAAATTCTGTCACACCCGTAAGACCTTCATTCATCTTCAGAACACAAATTAAGATATTTTTGATAAAATCCGATGGCTCAGTGAGGCCTCCATTGCCAGCAAGATAATTAACACTTTCAGATGCCCAGAAAGCTACTAAAAACATATTTAAAACAGATCAAGTGACTACAGTGGTCCAACCTTAATGAAGCGACGAGAATACTTTTTGTGCACCAAAAAACAAAATAATGACTTTATTCAACAATATCTAGTGATGGGCGATTTCAAAACACTGCTTCATGAAGCTTCGAAGCTTTACAAATCTTTTGTTTCGAATCAGTGGTTCGGAGCGTGTATCAAACTGCCAAACAGTACCTTGGAACAGTAGTGTATATTGGTGATCTGGAAGCACATTTTTTGATTTAAGTCCCTACTTTTCCATCAAGCTGTTACTGTATCTCATAAAATTGTAGATTCATAAGGTATGCTATATCTTCCATGTGTTTCATTTTTTGTTTGTTTGTTTATTTATTTCATTTTGAATAACTCCTCTATCTAATCTATTCCTGTAGATGGTAGAGCTACCAACATAAAGAATTCTCAGCTAACATGCAAACTGATAAGAAAAACTTCAGTGTACTTAAATAACAGCATCTACCAAATGCATATACAGTATACAATGTTTATATGGCTTCTTCTTCTTTTTTTCAGGTGTGGGCAGGCATTCCAGTGAATTCTGTTGTTATCAGTATGTTTGCTAAAGACCTGGATGCTGGAGAGAATGGAACTGTCAAGTTCTCCATGAAAGGTAAACTGATGAGGAGAGGACAATTTATTTTTAATTCATGGCTCATTTGTGTTTATATCCCTCTGACTGAAGGGAAAATTTCTTTGTGATTTAATCTGAGATGTCCTGTTTTTTTCCACATACTTTTAGATAATCATCTGGGCCACTTTAGTATTGATAGTCGTAGTGGCGATGTCAAGGTGACATCACGATTCTCCTCAAACCCGCAGATGCGCTACACCCTGAGAGTGGTTGCCACGGACAATGGGCTTTTTCCTCTGGAAGAGACTGCAGTTGTTCACATACAAGTTAGTGAAGCTGGTTCAAGCATATAACAACACTGTGTGTGTCTGTGTGTGAAGATTTTCTTACAGATTTTTCTATTCTGTGCTCAATCTAAAGAAAAGTTGCTTCTTAAAGTGCAGTCTCGTTTATCTGTAATGTTTTGTGGGTGAAATCCATTTATTTCAATGGAAAAAGGTGCAATAAGGAATTTAACCTGGTGGATTTATAGGTAGAGAATAGTGGGAATATTTTATTTTTTTTAGCATCTATTGTGATGCCTAATTTTATATTCTTGTAATCTAAATATTGCATAAACCCAGGTGCAAAATTCTTGTTTCATTTTGTTGACATTTTAGAGTTAAAAGTTTTTACAGAGGAGATTTTTCACCATTAAATTTCACCATGTTTTTAGGAATAATACGGAGCCCTGCACATGACATGCAAGAAATTTTTTAATTGTGCACACGATTTACTATTTCGTTCCCTTGATTTATAAATCATGCGCATGATTTATAAATTGAGGGAACGAAATAGTAAAGCGTGCGCACGATTTAGCCTAGTATTTTATTTATTTTTTTCCTGCATGTCATGTCCGGGGCTCTGTAGAATAAAGTGGTATATAAATCAGGCACATTTTAAGATCAGTTACTCAAATTTTGTTTTATTACAGGTTTATGTCTTAGACCAACATAATGGGAACTCCAAGGATTTACAGAGCCTCAAACACTTTACTGTGCAGGAAGATGCCAAACTGGGAACTGTGATTGGAACACTTGGGATTTCCAATACACCAGATGTGCAAATACGATATTGTATTGTTGAGGGTGATGGTAGTATGCAGTTTGACATCAAAAGTGCAAGTGGCGAGCTCTATGTGGCACAACATCTGGACTACGAAGTCACACAGCGTTACTTCTTGGTTGTACGTGCAGATGCTACTCCCACTTTCAATGTCACTGTATTTGTGGTGATCAGTGTTGTTGATGTCAATGACCACACCCCCTGGTTCCCTAGCAATAACGACTTTGTTGTGTTCGGCGTTTATGAAGATGTTATCAACGGAACGGCAGTGTATGTCTTTAACGCACGTGATGCCGATGGAAGTCTGCGTAACAGTGAGATTTATTATTCTTTGACCTATGACCCTGACCCTGCCATAGAGGAACTGCCTTTACACATTGACCCTTACACTGGAGTTGTCACAACAAATGGACATTTGGACCGTGAACGCACTGAGAACG
This sequence comes from Anabarilius grahami, assembly GCA_003731715.1. Lineage (NCBI taxonomy): Eukaryota > Metazoa > Chordata > Actinopteri > Cypriniformes > Xenocyprididae > Anabarilius > Anabarilius grahami. The sequence continues at coordinate 974,150 of RJVU01013765.1, read as the reverse complement.
TTGTGTTTAAAGTGACTTTCAGCGACAGCTCGGAAGAGCCCAACAGTAGGAAACATACATCAGTCATAGCTCAGCTGGTTATTTTGGATATCAATGACAACAGCCCCACATTCGTCTCCATGGAAGAAGCTTGTGTCTCAGAGGATGCAGAGATAGGACTGCTGGTTCATCATATTATGGCCAAAGATGAAGACGAAGGAAGTAATGGACATGTTGTATACAGTATAATTTCAGGCAATGAGAAGGGCTACTTTTACATGGAGCACACAGGTAAATAATTCATTATGGGATAATTTAATGGATGCAAATGTAGGTCTAAGAGAAAATCGATTATCATTAAAAAACCAACAACAACAACAAAATGTAAATTTGAGCCTACCTTCTTAAAAATGTTCTTGGTCTTATTTTTCATGATTGATTAGTACATTATTACTTATGTAACAAAAATAAAGCCAAAATGGAGAAGCCATGTGTGACAAACTAAGTACACCCTATGATTTAATTGTAGAACCACGTTTAGCAGCAACACCTTGAAATAATTTGATGTATGACTTTATCAGTCTCTCACATCGTTGTGGAGGAATTGAACATTGTTTAAATTCATTGAGGTTTGCAGGCATTTTGTTTATGCACAGCTCCCTTAAGGTCCCACCACAGCATTTCAACCAGGTTGAGGTCTGGACTTTGACTGGGCCAGTGCAACACCTTGATTCTTTTCTTCTTCAGCCATTCTGTTGTAGATTTGCATTGTCCTATTGCATGACCCAATTTTGGCCAAGCTTTAGTTGTCAGACAGATGCCCTTTGGTATGCAGAGGAGTTCATGGTCAACTCAATGACAGCAAGGTGCCACTGTCCTGTGGCTGCAAAACAAGCCCAAATCATCGCGCCTTCATCACCGTGCTTGATAGTTGGTATGAGGTGTTTGTGCTGATATGCTGTGTTTGGTTTTCGCAAAATATGGTGCTGTGCTTTATGGCCAAACATCTTAAACTTCATCGTCAAACTTTGGTCTCGTCTGTCCAAAGGACCTTGTTCCAGAAGTCTTGTGGTTTGTTCAGATGCAACTTTGTAAACCTAAGCCATAATACCATATTCTTTTTAGAGAGAAGAGGCTTTCTCCTGGCAACCCTTCCAAACAAGCCATACAAGCCAATTTAGATTGTCATGTGGTGTTGTTCATCTAAGGTTGTATTTACTTAATTTTAAGACCTGCCAAGGACCAGATGCTTTTTTATTATGTCCTGATAAGAAAAGAGAAAAAAATTTAATTCAAAAGGGTGTACTTTCTTTTTCACATTTCATACGCAATGGTATTTTCAAAATGCTTTACCTAAATAAATAAATAAATAAATGATTAATAAAATAATACTCGATTCCTACATGCCTGATCACTAACTTTTGGGGTGCCCCTATCTAGAAGGGAAGAAATCAAGAGTCAGTCTTTACAACAAGTCTTTACTGTCACTTTTGGTCAGTTTAATGTATCCTTTCTGAATAAAAGCTGAAAAAAATATTTTCTCTCTCTTACAGGGCATCTGTACCTGAATTCATCCCTGGATTATGAATCCCAGCATGTCTACATTCTCAATGTCCAGGCTAGAGACAATGGTGTTCCCTCTCTGTCCTCCACTCAGACACTCACAGTGGAGGTTTTGGATGTTAATGACCATCCTCCTGTGTTCCAGCAGCACATTTACAATAACACTGTCATGGAGAACAGAGAACCAGGAGAAATCATTGTCACAGTTACTGCAATCGACCTGGATTCAGGTAGGCTACCACCTTAAAAAACACATGATGAGACCTTGACATAATTTCAGCTCAATTTAGTTTAACATTTAACACAGTCAAACATAATCAAACATGAAATAACAGTTGGTAGACAAAATGTTGTGGAAATTACCACAAGATGGCAGTATGGTTACTCACAGTTTCCATCATGATGTTGTCAATACCAGCAAAAAGCATTTCATAAAGCTTCCATCTTCCCCTTTTTTGTAGGTCAATCATAATTGCCTTAGTGTCTGCATTTTGTCTGAATTTTAATCTTGCTGTCTCACCTGCTTAAAGTTTGCCTTATATTTCTCTTAATTATATTTTAGCTTTTGTCAGTTGCAGGGTTGCCAACTTAGGTTGCCTGGCTGAAGTGAGATTTTGATGACATGGACTAAATTAATGACATACCCCCATTTATGGTTTTAAAGATCCAAAAATTTATTTTTAATTTCAATTTACAGATTTTTTCAGTTGCTAACAAGCATTGTTCAATACCGAAACCACATTTTCAAAACTCTTCACACAGTCTGCATTACCAGCATGTATGTTGGCCAAACAGTTTAAGGATTAGTCCACTTTTAAATACACTTTTCCTGATTAATTTACTCACCCCCATGTCATCCAAGATGTTCATGTCTTTCTTTCATCATTCGAAAAGAAATGAAGGTTTTTGAGGAAAACATTCCAGGATTATTCTCCTTATAGTGGATTTCAGTGGCTACCAACAGGTTGAAGGTCAAAATTACAGTTTCAGTGCAGCTTCAAGGGCTTTAAACGATACCATTCGTCATTTTCGAAAAAAAAATACAACCGTTTATGCTTTATAAACAAAATATCGCCTTGAACGTACTTTCCGCTTCCGCATTCTTCATAACGCTTGCGCTGAATGTCCTACGCCTTTATGAAGAATGCGGAAGCGGAAAGTACGTTCAAGGCGATATTTTGTTTATAAAGCATAAACGTTTGTATTTTTTTCGAAAATGACCGATCGTTTCGCTAGATAAGACCCTTATTCCTCATCTGGTATCGTTTAAAGCCCTTGAAGCTGCACTGAAACTGTAATTTTGACCTTCAACCTGTTGGTAGCCATTGAAATCCACTATAAGGAGAATAATCCTGGAATGTTTTCCTCAAAAACCTTCATTTCTTTTCAACTGACGAAAGAAAGACATGAACATCTTGGATGACATGGGGGTGAGTAAATTTATCAGGAAAAGTGTATTTAAAAGTGGACTAATCCTTTAATCTCACCTACAAAACTCACTCAGACTAACATAACACTGGCAACAATTCTCATTCAGAAAACACACATTTCATTCACAACACTCTGACCTAAAAATCACTAACAACAGGAAGCATTACATAATTGATGAACTTTTCTTTTTTAAAGTTTCAATGATTTTCCACATAAATTAGTTCTTCATATAGAATACTGTAACACAATTTCACGTTATTGAAAGCATTTGTAACACGAATGAATCAGAAATTAATCAATTTCATTTTTTTATATGAATATAGTACTTGAAAATTATAACCAAAAGGTGAAAAAAAAGAGGGAAAAAACTCCAGGGCTGCAATGATAATAAAAAAAGAATAAATAAAATGCATTCTACACATTACTGTAACAACATGTGTAGTTGTTCCTTAGTAAATTACAGTGATGGTTCTAGTCTGCTCTCTCTCTTGCATTTGGCCACAAGTTCTCATCAACATCAACATCTGATGTCGTCTCTGGCAATTTTTGGCTATAAAATTGAGAATATTTTAAACTAATTACTGCATAAATGCTTGGAATTTGCCATCATTCTGTTTTGAATGTGTTTTTAATCATTTTGAATGCAGTGTGTTAGCATTAGAAAAATGTGCTGAAAATACATAGTATTTTGCATGTTGTGGAGTACGAATGGGAAAAGAGTTCCTGAATTTTGAAAAGTGTGGTCACTGAATGCATTTTGTCTGAAAGCAATGAAAAATGGTTCACAGTTTGGTCTGCATTGACTTCTGTTTCGCTGACTGTGTGAAGAGTTTTGAAAATGTGGTTTCGGTATTGAACAATGCTTGTTAGTGATAATGCAAATTACTAATGCTGCATTAGTAATTCTTCTGTTTGCTTCATCTGTTTGACACTCTGTAGTTTGGTTTGGCCATACGTGGTTATTCAAAACTGTTGTGAAATGGAAATATGTGCATAATGTAGGCTGAAGCAGTGATTCACATTAAACTCTAGGAATATGTCCCTTCAGACAAATTGGTTTGTTAACCTTAATTAAATAGCTTCTGACATTTTAATGCATTAAATGCATCACTTCTGTAAGTGATGTTATGAAGTAATAGAAGTTCTGCATACCACAGCGCACACATTCAACTAGTCCACAACAAAATTATCACTTGTCTGGCCTGTGTGATATTCCCTGGCCAAATTAAAACACATTTCCCCGGAACAAACACTGTTCATGTTCTTCATGTTTGTTCATGTTCATGTTTTGTTATTTGACGTGACTCATGAGATGTAATTGGGTAGCGTGAGAGTGTGAGACTGAGCCTGAAAGCATTTATCTCACCTAGTTTTCTGATAGTATAGTATTGTTATTTACTATTTTGATTGATTGATTGATTGATTGAATACTTTATTGAACAACAACAATCAATATGAAGTGTTCAAAAGGATAAAAACACAAAAAGCCCATAGGCTTATTTCCATTGTGGTCCTTAAGATGGAAGATGAGTATCAATACATTAACAACATTGAGAACACCTTTTTAAGATACAAAAAAATAAACCAAAACAAAAATAAAAACACAATTCCCAAAAGACATACTATTCCATATTACACATTTCTGTAACAGTAGCCTGCAAAAAACTACATGTAGCAAAACATGTTAGCATTAGTAACTTGAGGTAGTGAATTTCTTTTATAATTTGTCCATCATGAGTTCAGTCTGGAAGTCCAGATGTCCTTGGTCATCAGACTCTACATTTATTTAGTTAGCAGACTGCCTTTAAAACCATACATCCACCTGAATTATGTTTCGTCAAACTTGATTGCTAACATAAATCAACGGGTCTTTGTGTTCTTTTTCACATGCCGTGTGTTATTCTGTGCGTCTTGTGCCTAGTCCAAATATTCACAAATCTACCAGGCCCTTTTAAAATACCTCAGCCTCAATATCAGTGTCTGCCTGTCTCTGCATTTCTGACGTTATCCTAGAACAGCAGTCAGGTCTCCTGCAGGATATTTGAAATTGTGTGATGATTCACTAACTCAAGCCATCTGTGCTAATAAAGGCCCGTTATTTTTTCTCCCAGAATTCACTCCTTTCAGCAGTGTGGTCTATGGTTTGTTCTTTGATTTTAACTTCCATTACGTTAAACCTCATGAAACCCCATGAAACCACTGTGCCAAATGGTCATCAGATGAAGATTGATACTGTTAGTAATTGATTCAACTATCTCTTACTTTTGCATTAATAGTTTGATTTTAGTACACTCATAAAGCTGATATATGATATTTGTGGCTGCTGGTGAGGTTTCCAGCATATGAGTTGCTCTGAGTGTGTCTGTTTGAGTGTGTGTGTGTGTGCGTTCTTGTTCACCTACATCGTGGGGCCCAGCCAGCGGTCCCCACGAGGGAAATGGATTAATAAACATACTAAATGATGTTTTTTTGAAAATGTAAAAATGCAGAATGTTTCCTGTGATGGTTAGGTTTAGGGATAGGGGTAGTGTAGGGGGATAGAATATACAGTTTGTACAGTATAAAAACCATTACGCCTATGGAGAGTCCCCACTAAGATAGCAAAACAAACCTGTGTGTGTGTGTGTGTGTGTGTGATTGTGTGTGTGTGTCTGAGTGTCAATGATTTATTTTTTCTACTATTGATTCATTTATTTAAAAATACATTAACAGTACAAATTTTAAATTTGAATTAAAATTCATGTTTATATTTTTGGCAGCACAAAGCAAAAATTGACAGGGTTACACAACTGATATCATAAGAAAAATGCATCATTAAAAGAATATTCTTGAAAAGGGAAACCTCATTATGTACTAGTTTGCCCCAAACTGTAACGTTACGATGATGAAGAGGCGGTGAGAGGCGTAGCGGATGTAACTGCAGCTAAAACGTTATTAAATCAAACAAAAGAACAAAAAAAAGGGGAAAAAAAGAAAGAAAGAATAAAACACTGTGAAGTAACCACAGCCAACACAAGACAATGAACTGAGATAAATAAAGGCCTTAGATAGTGGAACTCAATACAAAACAGGTGTGCACTAATCAGTGAAACAATGAATTACCGTGACATCCAAACAAAACAAAAAAAAGTATTTTTGAGTAATGCCATTAATTGTAGCAGGTTTTGTTTCTTTAGCTCTGTTTTCAATTCAGAGATCAGATAAGAAGCTCAGAAATAGCACTTTGCAGGACAGGACAGTAAATAGACCTCATTCAGCTGTCAAATACTTGTCACAGCTCAACTCTCCTGTATTTGTTGGCACCTGCAACACAAAAGTGGAAGAAGGCACACATTAAAATGGCAATTAGTACAAAAGTACTTCAACTCTTTCTCATGACATCATGCAGTCATAATCAGAAACTTGTTGTAGACAAAAAATCTTCTGATCTGATGACCAAGAGTTGTATGAAGAGTATGTGTGTGTTTCCCACAGAGGCGAATAATGCTGTTAGCTACAGCTTGTTACCCGGTCCTGGATATGAGCTCTTCTCGATAAACTCCCACACTGGTCAGATCAGCACATCCACTCAGCTAGACAGAGAGATCCAATTCAGATTTACTCTCAGAGGTGAGATCTTCCATCTGTCTGAATCCTCCCTCCCTCTCCTTCCTAAACCTTTTTTTTAATGTTTGAGTGTGCAGAATCTATAGAACACACTATTTAAGTTATATACTGTTTAGCAATTATTGAATATTTTGAACTCACACAGTCACATTGTCTATTCAAACTTGCTTCTGAAAATCAGACACTGAAGGCCATGATTTGTGTGTTTTTAGTGGTAGGACGAAATATTGACAGATACATTAACAGATCTCTTTTTTTTTGCTGTATTAATATTATTTGTACAATTATATGATTTGGAATAGGACTATTAGCATGGTAAATGGTTTCAGATGTTTTACAAGTCAGTGTTTGCTTACAGAGTGTAATGGGCAATTAGAGCTAATCATCAAATACACTAACAGAAATCTGTAGGATGACATGAAGATGGTAAGGTGGTGTTGGAATGATTATTGTGAAACACAAATGCAAATATTAAGCCACAGTGTTATTTTAGAACAGTGGTTTACAACCCTGGTCCTGGTATCCCCCTAACACTGCACATTTTCGATGTCTCTCTAAAGGCGGGTGCACACTGTGCGACTTTGGCCACGATTTGGTCGTCTGAGACAAATTTTGAGAATCCTAAAAGATTCCTCTGATCCTAAGCTAAAATCTTTAGTCTTTGATCGCTAGTTTGACATGTTCACCCACAGCCAATCAATGACCATTGCGATCAAATTTTACCTCAGATGAAATTCTGGCAGTGTCAGAAGTTTTGGCGCACAGTCCAGCAGTGTGACTTCTCCTACGACGAACGTCAAATTGTGTTTTTCAAGACAAGTCGTGATCAAAATTAACACTAGAGATTTCTTTGCTAGCCACCATTTCAGTCCCGCGCGTAATGCAGCTCACAGTCACTGAACGTGTGTGGATTGATGATATAAAACTCCGGAAAAGTTTTCATACGCAAGTCCGTTTTTTGACAGCTGAGATCCCACAATTTGACATGAGGATAATGTTCGTACAGACTGACAAGCAACAATCGTAAAGGACTATTATAAATCGCACAATGTGCACCCGGCTTTATTTGACACAGCCATCTAAAGTCTTGGAGTCTTTACCAATGAGCTGATCAGTTGAATGGTGTGTTTGGTAGACATTTAAAACGTGCAGTGCTTGGGGTACTCCAGGACCAGACTTGGGAACCACTAGCTGTTTTAGAATCATTGATATACTTAATATAGTTTTTATTAATAATTTTCCATTTTTGTTTTAATTTCTGTAAATTTGTTTTCCTTATTTGTCTGTCTATATAGGTTTTATTTATTTATTTTCAGCTTCACCTTTAGTTTGAGTTATTTTAGTACATAAAGTTAAACTGAAAATGGGAAATGTTGCCTAAGCAACTAACTGAAATTAAATCTTTTTAAGATAAATAAAAAGTTTTTATTTATATAATATTTTATTTTATTTCAGTTAATTCTCATTCTATTTCAAGGAACAAAATGTTTTTTATGGTTTTAATTTTAGCTTTAGTTAACTATAATAACCCTGTCAAGCCTTTTTTTCCTTTGTTTCAGGATATTTGCAATGTTTTTAAAATTTTTTAATTGCATGTTCAATACAAAATCCTTAAACCACTGGAATTGTAAGTGCTGTTGCAACCTTCACTGGTCAATGGTTTCCTGATTATAATAACCTTCTTGTGTGTTTTTGGCTGCTTTACAGTTCAGGCAGAGGACAGTGGGACTCCGTCTCTCTCCGGCACTGCAACAGTCCTGTTCTTTATCCTGGATGATAATGACAACTCTCCAGAATTCTCTCAGCCTGATTTTCACATAGTTATCCCAGAGAACTTGCCTCCTGGGGTCATCCACATCATCCAGGCCTCAGATGTTGATAATGGACAAAATGGAACTATTCAGTACTCTATAGAAGGTAAGTAAATCCATCTCTCCTTCACAATATTGACATTTACTGATTTTACATCTAACTGCTTTTATGATATTTTATGCATTGATACAGAATGATAAGAAAACAAAATGTTTTAGTAGAAACAATACTTTTACGTTCCCATTCTGGCATTCCATGGCTTACTTTTCAAATAGTATAAAATTAATGGCAGTTATTATATATTAGTTTACAGCTAGTAGTTCTGTAACTTAGCTGTTGAAGTGTCCTATTGAAGTGATGCTCCTGTGTACAATGAAAGGATTCAACTAAATATTAATGTTATTAACTGGTTAGCATTTAAAAATAATTATTTAATACATTTCAATATAATATAATAAAATATTGCAAAATGTAAATTTTATTTTATTTTTTTAAATCACTCTGGAAAACTGAAGGGGGATCTAGTCCTTGTTTTCTGCAAAAATATAGTTTCCTATCTGTTACTCATTTCGATGCAGTGTCGATATAGTGACACTATGGGTTGCACTTCGGAGCCCCAAACACATCTGATACTTTAAGAAAAGGCTAATGAGAATAGGTGAGTGGAATTTGCATGCGCCACCCTCCCGACATAAAAGGAGCTGTACATCCACTCATTCAGATTTGTTGAGACTCTTCTATGTGAATCAGTTGGCCAGGCGCCTGCCCAGGTTCAACGCCATCCTTTTTACCTCGGTGGCAGGCAAAGATGCCCCTGTCCTGTGTGCGGAAATTGCAGTCCTCTTGGCAAAGGATGCAATAGGGTCTGTCCCTCCAGCCGAGAAGAAGGCGGCGATGGGTTTCAACCAATCTTAGACCTGTGAGGTTTGAACAGGGCCCTGCATAGACTCCTATTCAAGATGTTGACACAGAGGCACATTTTGCCAACAGGATTGGTTCACAGCGATAGACCTGAAGGACGCGTATTTCCATATCTCGATTTCACCTCAACACAGACCATTTCTTCGGTTTGCTTTCAGGGGTTAGCTGATCTGGAGTCGATTTGGCAAAGCACAGGTAGACCTGTTCGCTTGCCAAGAATGCTCCCACTGCCCGCTGTGGTATTCCCTGACCAATGCCCCCCTCGGCATAGACACGCTGGCACACAGCTGGCCCCAGGGCCTACGCAAATAAACATTTCCCCCAGTGAGCCTGAGCTCATGCTCCTTATGACAGCCCCTCCCTGGCAAATCCTCAGGGACAGGGCACAATCTGGCACCTGCGCCCAGACCTCTGGATCCTCCATGTTTGGCCCCTGGATGGGATGTGGAAGACTTGAGTGGGCTATCACCAGCTGTGATGGACACTATCATTCAGGTTAGAGTCCCCTCTACAAGGCGGGCCCATGCCTTGAAGTGGAGTCTGTTCACTAACTGGTGTTCTTCCCAAAGGGAAGACTCACAGTGATGCCCAATTGCGTCAGTGCTTTCTTTCCTGCAGGAGAGGTTGGAAAGACCGTTGTCCCCCTCCACCTTGAAAGTGTATGTGGCCGCCATAGCAGCACATCACAATGGAGTGGACAGTAGATATTTAGGAAAGCACAACCTGATAATCAGAAGCACCAGGAGGTTAAATCCTCCTAGATTGTGTCTTATTCCCTTGTGGGACCTCTCTGTAGTCTTGCTGGGCCTACAGAGAGCTCTTTTTGAGACCCTAGAGTCAGTTGAGCTAAGTGCCCTCTCCTTGAAGATGGTGCTCCTGATCGCACACACTTCCATCAAGACGGTCGAGGACAAGCAGGCTTTCTCTTTCAGCGAAATGAGCCTTGAGTTCGATCTGGCATACTCTTATGTGATCCTGAGACCCCAGCCAGGCTACGTGCCCAAAGTTCCCAAATTAGGGATCAAGTGGTGAACTTGCAAGTGCTGCCTCGAGATACGGCAGACCCAGCCTTATCGTTTCTGTGTCCAATATGCACCCTGCATGTTTACTTGGTCTGCACAGAGAGCTTTAGAAGCTCTTAGCAGCTCTTTCTTTGTTTTGGGGGCCAGCAGAAGGAGAAAGCTGTTTCCAAACAGAGATTGGCCCACTGGATAGTGGATGCCATTGCCTTGCTGTACTGTGCCCTTTTGAAGTACGAGCACACTCCATGAAAAGTGTTGTATCCTCCTTGGCTTTAGCCAATGGCACCTCTCTAACAGATATCTGCAGATTGGAGGGCTGGGCGACATCTAATACTTTTGCAAAATTTTAAAATCTCCTGGTTGAGCCATTTTTGTCCCGAGTGTTGTCGGTACGAGCAGGTAAACTGCGGGCAACTGGAAAGTTGATGTGTGTACCACTTGCACACATCAACTTTCCCCTCCCCGAGGAGATAACGTGCGCTCTTTTGTCCACGCGAGTTCCCCAGGCCGGTGAATCCTGGATGTACTTTACTCTTCAGCACCCTGCGGCAATCATATTCAATGGAGGAATTCAAAGCCAGGCCCAGTGCCCATTTCAGGTCAGCCCATATACTTGGGCTAGGTGCTCCATGTGTAGTAATTCCCTGATGGTAATACCATATGATGTATTTTCCACTATATGGTTTCCCTATTGGTTAACTTGTGTCTTCCCCTAGGCAGAGCTCCATCTCTAGCGCCACTCACTGTGTTTGTAGTAGTTCCTCCGTTTTCAGGTAGGACCTACCACAGTAACTTCTTTCCACTTGTGGTACTTCCCGATTGGTAAGGCCATGTGATGTATTCTTCAAATATTAACATCCCCTCAGGCAGGATGTGGTCTTCATACTGTTTTTTTCCCACTTGAGAAGAAGAACGCTAACATCTGGTTCACACAGCTGATTCTTTATTTTTTTTTAAAAGAGAGAGAAAAGGTCAAAAGACCAGCTGAAGTGACCTATTAACATTGTAAGTACTGTCCTTTCTGTCCAAACATGGTACAAAGGATTACATGGCTTACGTGGGGCATTGGGAAGGTTATGATGTTGAGAGTGCACTTGTTACCTGACACACAGTAGAGACCTGCACTCCCACGGGACTCACGCGGAATCCGCGGGTCCCAACGCAACAGATCGCAGGAGAATCAAATGATTTGTGGGACTCCCACAAAATAGAAATATCTAAACATAAAATATCTAAAAACTAGCAAATTGTTATTCATATATTGCAAAAAAGCAACAAACCAAGATACCATTCAAGATTCTATGCGAGATTCTATTTATAACTTGTGTTTGTAGTGTTGAGCATAGCCAATCACGTATCTGTTGATTTCTGAGACGCAATGGCCAATCTGTTAGAATCCTTTCACTGCTCAAAACGCCTGAGTCTTTATGCAGTGCTGAAATTTGCGCGCTCACAAATCCTAGTATTATAACACACAAAGTGTAGACATTATGAAAGATTCATTGTTCATATATTCATTGTGTTATAACAGAGCTTTGTGAGATCGCGATAAACTGAGATGTCAGCTTTTTAGTCATTGCAAATGGAGTGCTCTGTGCGTGCATTCTGCCATATCAAACCATGCACGCAACAGCTTGCTTTTCTGTTAAAACTAACTGTGGTTTTTTTAATGTTGATGCTTTAACAACAAATATTTAATAGGGAACGTTTATGCTGGGATGTTGTGGCGACACATAACTTAATATTTCATGGATGTACGAACTAAAATCTGTATAGACTACTTTTATGCAGGATTTTGCGGTCGGGAGCAGGACAAAACATGAATGTTGCGGGCGGGAGTAGGTCTCTAACACGCAGTAGCTTGCCGACATCTGCACCTCCAAAACCTCATAACATGGTTCAGCTTCTTGTTGCATTTTCCATAGGGATGCCTAGTGTCACTACATCGACATTACATTGAAGTGAGTGACAGATGAAGAACGTCTTGGTTACTATTGTAACTATTGTTCCCTGATGGTGTCTCTCTTGACACAACATTGAACCACCTGTTAAAATGGACGGGACATGCTCTCGGCTCCTCAGCATAAACCTGAATGAGTGGATGCACGCCAGCTCCTTTTATACCCATTTGTCCAGGGGAGTGGCACATGCAAATTCCTCTTGCCAGTTCTCATTGGCCTTTTCTCAAAGTATCAGAGGTGTTGGGGCTCCCAAGCGCTACCCCAAGTGTCACTACATTAACACTATGTCTCGTTCCCTCTAGCAGGGATTGGAGGTTACAATAATATGATTTAATTCGTTCCATTTCATTCTAATCCCTGATATATTGGAATTTTATTGTCCAAAAATGTATTTGATACATTATGGTCAAACAACTTGTACATATTATAAATATATACTATTCAAAAGTTTCAGGTCAGTAAGGTTTTTAATGTTTTTGAGTTCAAAAATACTGTAAAAACTGTAATATTTTGAAATATTATTACAATGTAAAATAACATCTAATGGTTACGTATGTAACCCCGGTTCCCTGAGAAAGGAACAAGATGCTGCATCAGATGCTGACGCTATGAGGACACATCCGCAGAACCCAGTGTCTGAAGCATGTGTGAAATCACGGCAGTATTATAGGCTGATGGCAGTCCTGCATTACATATCATCAACTTTGAATTGTCAGAAGGAAGACCCACTGGCATGCCCGAAGCATATGTACAATTACATATGTACCCCTAAGATGTTCCTTTTTAAGGGAACTTGATGCTGTGTTAGATGCTGACGCTACGGGGACGTTAATACCCACTATGCCATGTTGACCAATGCCTACCCCTAAGCTGTGAATTCACAAACCACAATCTTGTTAGGCAAAGCACTGAAAAAAAATCTTGGCCTCTACCCAGAATTAGACATCAGCATCAACACCCAATTAGGACACATTGTGTGACACCATTGCCTTGCTCCCTAGAAAATCTAGTACATAGAGGCATTAGGAAAAGCCCGAAGTTACCATGCTCAAATACCAACCAAGGGACTTAAACCTGCTTGAGCCACTGGCTGCAGGACAGGCAAAGCCTAGAGCCCGAATAGCAGAGCTATCAAGGGGAGACTACAGACATAGCCTCAGCTAAATCCACAGTACCATGCCCAGCCTAATAATCTGAACCAGGCAACTGATGAGAAATGCAGTCGCTTCACAATAACTCTATATATCATCACATCAACCAAGCAGCTTACCGAAGGGAGTGTGTGAGGCAAATTCCTCAGCTTTTTATATATCCAGCCTTTTTATGTGCTGGAGAGGGTGACAGATAGCGAATGGATTGCTAACATGATACAGTCCACCTTTACTCTGCTAAAAGGCCCCGCTATGGCCTTCAACTATTCTGGGAATGGGCACTAACCCATTTACAAGGGAGCATAACCCTGCTTAATCCCCAGACAGATGAGAGAGTGGGCCACTAATTGCGGCTTTGTCCATCACTTCTGCCAAGCTATAACTTGAAAAAAAGAGTTTACTGGAACCAACCTAATCCGAAGGAACACATAGCCCTACTTTAAAACCCAATCTGTTGAATTGGTGAGGGTGACAGATTAGTCCACTGTTCTCAGCTGCCAAGTTCTACACCCATAGATGGGCTTTTTTTTCAGTGTAAGAAGGCATGCTAAAGTCACACATCACTTTCCAGCTTAAGAGCTGAAGGGGTTACAAATAACAAAGAGGCACACTTGCAGCAATAGATCCATCTTTGTCATAATAACCCACGCAGACTTTTAGGGAGAATGCTAACGTAGCCCAGACTATGTTTGCACCATCACTTTGCCAGAGGTGGCAACTGATGGGAAGTGAATGCCTAAGTGATAAGTACCACTTCCCTAAAACCTCACAGAGGCTGTGTTAGCATTGTCTAGCAATTTTCACCTTCAGCTGTACTGGAGGGTAATCGACACAAAAACAAGTCTCATCATTTGACTGCAACAAGCCGTTTCTCTGTTGGAAAAAAAAAATCCTTAAGCATTACCTCTCATAAGGGAAGCGCGCTTCCCAGTAAGAATGTAGACCACCTCATTTCACTGCAGCCATCACTGTCTCACCCCTCTGAACTTCTCCACCACCATCTCAACGGTAGTTCCATTAAGTTCAGAGGGCCAGACTGGGGCATCAAGGAGAAAAGTTTTATGTTAGTTAGTTATGTATTTATGTTAGTTTTCCTTAATGCCCGATAAGTTCAGCCACAGATGCATCTCTGTTGCTATAATAGCAGCCATAGAGCTGCCAATGGCATGGGTCGTCGTCTTAGTGGCGCGGAGGGCTAGATCCATGGCTGAATGCAGTTCAGGAGACAATCCCTCACCCTGATCCAGGTCTTTTGTATAGTATGTGTTCCTCATTGGACGCACCCAGACATCTGGGTTGCACCTTGCAGTCTGTATTAATGAGTTTATGAGTTTAATCAGGTGTGTTAGATGAGGGAGACATATAAAATGTGAAGTGGTAGGGGGTCCCCAGAACAGGTTAGAGAAGCACTGTTTTAATAGGTGACCTGCCACCGCATATGCCTTGCTCACCAGCCGCAATGTTGTTTGACGTGGCTTTGAGGGCAAGACGGGAGCCTTCAATGAGGAAGCCAAGCCAAGGAAGAGATAGCTGGCGAGCATCTCTTCTCTCTCCTCTCCCTCCACAATTGAATAGTTTAAGTGAGAGAGGTGGGATCACAGTGAGTACATCCAGCCATCTCCAAGGCTGAACATGTGTGCTACACTCTGAGACCGATAACACAGAGCTCTAAAACCCTCCTTTCCGAAAGCCTACTGCTCTGATTGGTCAGGTGGTCCAGTCTGTTATGATTGGTCTAATTGTTTACAGCATGTGTCAGAAATGAAACGGCGTATTCTCAACATGTCAACAACACAAACCAAACTCTTTCAAGCCTAAGCTAGCACTTATAGTGTTTGAGGGTCAAAGTAGAATTTTTTTTGCAGGCAGGCAATGAAGACATAAAGTTGGTATTATGCAAATTTGTTACAAATGTAAATTCATGCAGGAAGTAATACTGGAATGACGGACAACATCTTTCAGGCAGTTCAAAATCGGTTCTTTCTTTTGGGAGACAATAACTCTTTTATCGGGCACTTTGATCTTTTAAACTTTGCAGAAGACCTTTTACATCCACAAACAGCTATATAACACTACATGACAGGTAATATCTGATAAAAGCATAATAGGGGCACTTCTTTAACTTCATTTCATTAATTTTCATTACTCCAGTCTTGCAGTAATGAAAAATGTATACTTAAAGAAAAACTTTCAGGTTGAGAATCAGTGCTTGTGTCTCTTTTTCATCCACTATTATAAGCTGAAGAGTGTTTCAGCATTGATGCTGTGACTGGGGCGATCAGCACCATTAGATTCCTGGACAGAGAGGAGCGATCCAACTACACCCTCCTCATCACTGCTACTGACCATGGGCGTCCACCTCTGAGCTCCACTGCACTGCTGCACATCACCCTCTCAGATGAAAACGATAACAGCCCCTCATTCACTCGGAAAAGCTATCGTGCCAGCATTAGCGAGGGGCTCCTTGTGGGTTCAGAGATCCTACATCTGATAGCATGGGATCCTGATGATGGGCCCAATGGTGTAGTGACCTTCTCCTTGGAAGAGGAAAATTCTGGAAACTTTTATGTTGATGGCTCAACTGGTGTGATAAGGCTCACAAAGCCATTGGACCGTGAAACTCGTTCCCAGCATGTCTTCCGTGCTGTAGCTACTGACGGCTGCAGCCAAGGTCCACGCAGCTCAATTGCTACAGTTGCAATACAAGTAGAAGATATTAATGACAATCCACCTGCATGTGTTAAGGAACCCATGCGGGTGTCAGTCTCTTCCATGACCACACGTCCTAATCGATCCATCATAACAGTTACAGCCCAAGATCCGGACCAAGGAGACAATGGGACAGTAGTGTTTAGCTTAGCAGAAGAAGATGAGCTGTTTCAGGTTGATTGGTCTGGAGCTGTCAAGTTAAAAGTCCCCCTGAGTAATGAGGTGTTTGGGACAAAGCTGCTCCGTATACAGGCTGTGGATATAGGTAAACCTTCCCTCACCTCTAGCTGCCTTCTGCTCGTTCAGCTTAACGGTGAAGAGCCGCCGCTGCAGTTTACTGAGGAGCTCTATGAAGTCACAATGCCAGAAAATAGCAAAACAGGTATACTTTGAACATCTTTTTTTAAGCTTACAGATTTGAGATGTTTTTCACTTTTAAGATGTTTCTCTTGACATTTCAGCATTGATTTACTTAAATGTCATTTACTTAAATGTCATTTTTGAAAAGCTTGTATTTCTGAGAAGGTCAGTATTTGTGGATACTAAACTGACTGTGTTTGTGTGTAACACTTATCATTTCTAAGGCTCTTGGGTTGCAAATGTTGTAGCTCATGACCAGACAGCAGATGAAGGAACGATCAAGTACAGTATTTTCAGCGGCAATGAAAATAAAGCCTTCACTATTAACCCAATTACAGGTGAGAACTGTATAGTCATCATCATAATTTAACAGTGTTAAATAAATTGACTAATTTCTTTTCATTATTATTATTAATTATTATTTTTATTATTGTCATCAACATTATTATTAACGGTATTTGTAATGATGATAATAATAATAATACAGCAATACATAATTGTTATTATTATTATTATTATTAGTGGTGGTACTGGTAATGATGATACTGCAATGCATTATAATTAATAAACTGTATGTATAATAATAATAAAAAAACATTTGTTTTCAAATAATTCTTAAATTCTTTTGGCTGTTTTGTTGACAACAGAATAAAAATCTAACTTCAACACCTTTTAGTCAGGCACTTCTAAAATTCTAAATATTTTTAGTATTGAGAAAGTAAATGTAACAAAGTTGTTGTAGAAGAATAAACAGTATCATGCTTTGTAGTGTAAAGTGCTTTGCAGTATAAAGTATGTGGTCCAGAGGCATTGTCAAGCTTTTAATTTTCTGAAATTTCACCATTGACAGGTGATATCACAGTTAAGGAGCAGAGACTTATAGACTTTGAGGTACAGTTTAAAATTTACCTAGTGGTTCTGGCGGAAAATGGACACCAAACTGCCTATGCCAGGGTGGCCATCACTCTGCAGGATATCAATGATAACACACCAGTTTTCAAGCAAAGCTACTACAGAACAGCTGTATGGGAGGGACAAATTCATAACACCTTTGTCATGCAGGTACATCTTGGAATTTGTTTGACCATGTCATGATTATTATGGTACTTATTACAAAATTATCTTGTAACTCTGATTCACACAATAACAAAAAATAACACAAAAAGTCTTTATAACCTCAGAATTATTTTGTAACCAATTGGCTGTTGTGAATAAATATTGAATCATGTGTATGATCATCAGTTTAACCAAAAAGATTTTTAACTTACATTCCAGATCCTAATTTTAACATTATATAACTTTAATTCTGTAGGTGTTAGCGACAGATTCTGACAGTGGTATAAATGGGCAGATCAGTTACTTCATTTTGGATGGAAACCACAATGATGCGTTTGTGATCGACTCTGTTCGTGGGATTCTTGCCACCAATGCTGTCTTGGACAGAGAAATATTCTCATTCTACAAGTATGACAAACCTTCTTCTACTCGCAATTAAGTTTACATGGAAATGGTCTATTGAAAATTGTTTGACTAATCATGGAAGACATCATATCATCATTATTTATTTTCCTGTTGGCCCTAAAGGTTATTCATTTCTATTTTTAATAAAATATATATATATGTATTTTTTTCAAATACAGATTAATTCTTCAGGCCAAGGACATGGGAAGTCCTCCCCTTACAGGCACCTGCACTGTCCGTGTCCAGGTTGTAGATGTAAATGACAATAGTCCTACAATTCCATCCATGGAACCAGTGACCATTGCAGAAAGTATGAAACTTATTTATGTTTACTGATACAATCCCAGCATTTGATTTAAAGAGTTTTAATATGTGTTCAAAATGTTAAAGAACAACACACTGAAAATATTATTTCCTTGCCATCTCCACAGATCTTCCTGTAGGCCACATTGTCACCCAAGTGATTGCAAATGATGTAGACCTTAGTCCTTCAGCAATATACAGATTCAAAGATAAAGATCGGACAAGTGGAAGTTTTGCAATTGACCAGTACTCAGGGGTAATTACCACAACTAAGAGCCTGGACTATGAAGATCAAGCTGTCTATATATTGAGAGTGGAAGCATCAGACTCTGTCCATCAAACTGAGGCCGAAATCTATATCCAGGTGTTAGATGTCAACGATAACCCTCCAGTCTTCTCTCAGGAATTTTACCAGGTAAAAATAATATATTAAACTATTTTAAGAGGTCTTGATCACTTTTTTTTTTAGTATTGTAGGATACAATCATGCACTATTCACGCTCTTCTTATAGTACTGACCATTTTTTGCTGCACACATCCAGGTGTTGTTGCCAGAGCATACATCAGCAGACACATATGTTGTGTCTGTATCAGCAACTGATAAAGACTCTGGCCAAAATGGAAGAATTTCATATAGGCTTCTTTCCTCCCCAGTGAGAGGATTCTACATTGATCCTGACAATGGTAATTTTCCACAAATACTTTGCTCACAAATCTCTAACTAAAGTAATACAATAAAGCAAGCTTGCTTTTATACAACAGTTCAATGGCACAAGTGTAAAATATAAAGTTATGAAACTTAACTTTGCCATTAGCCAAATCGATTTGCTGTGGAACAAGTAATAGATTAATAAGACCAAAGATTGCCTGTTTGATATACCTAATACAAATTATATCTCTTGTTTAACCACTATCTACATAAGAGCCAGTGGCAAATTCCCAATTTGGCCAGTCGAGAATTCCCAATATATCTGTTCTCGGCATACCTGTCAACACTCCCCTTTTTCCCGGGAGTATTTCAAGCCCACCATCCGGCGCCCTCCCATTTTGTTATTTCTTCCGGGAAACTCTCATAATTTGTATGGCCCAAACCTCGTTATATGATGTGATCAATATATTATTCCAAGGTTGTGGAGTTGCCAGACACATCATACAAATTTCAACCCTTTTGTGACATGGCAACCTACTACAACCCAGTTGCACTGTTGATATCTGCGCAGATAGTAGACGTTGGAAGATGCAGGAATCAACATCACTGGTAGAAATGGGCGGAGAAGACTCAGGTGGTGCTCCGGCGAAGAAAAACTAAATATACATGTAAATTTAACAACAGCTGGCCGGAAGGATTTAATTTCATATCTCGAAGCCATATTGACAATGCCCACGCCTCTTGCAAAGTGTGTCGTGCTGATTTTAATATCAAACACGGTGGTGAAAATGACGTTAAATCACATTAAATATCACATAAATGACTCATTAAATCACATTAAATCACAGCGACACAGAAGGGCACACCGGCCATTTCGACCTTCAATGTAATGTTAATGTACAATGTTAAATACATGAAATACATTTGTTTTTGTTATATGTTCCACAGTTACATGCACCACAGTTTTTTAATGCTGTGCAGTGTTTCGGTTTATGTAATAAAATTTGTAATAATAATACAAATAAATATAAACAAACATGAATAAGTCACATTATTATCATAATTACATCCCCACCCCCTGCCCCCCACTCAGAGGTCTATTTTTCAAAATGGCACTGTTTATATATATCTCTCATTTGAGGTCTAAACAATTACATTATCACCTAAAAAACTCTTACAACTACATTCTGTGGCACATTAACAGTAGTATTTGTAAAATTATAGTGGGTTTTGCTCCTCCGTTATTGATGCTTGCTGTGAAAAATGCTGCCAGTATAGATCCGGCAGAAACAAGCGGCATGATACAAATTGTGAACCGTTTGTGTGATATTAGTAGAATATTGCATGCCTGGAAAAGGCGCTAGGCCAATCAGCCAATTTGAGAACCATAACTAACTGTTGTATAAATGCTAATAAAAACAGAAAAGGGGAGCATACAGTATAATACAAGTATCTTAGATATATACAACATGAATTCTTTTTTTATTTGTTTTTTATTCAGTTATGTAAATTAGAGTAGTTTTAGTTTTACCTTTAGTTCTATTTAGTGAATCTTGCTATAATAAAAAAACAATACTGTGTGTAAAATTGCATTTCAAGTGAGTTTTCTTCTGCCTACAGGTTCAGTGTCTACCAACAAGCCTCTGAACTATGTTGCAAATGGAAATATGTTACGGCTGCTGGTGGAGGCACGTGACAGTGGTGACCCCAATCTATTTAGTGTCACTTCTGTGGACATAGAGGTGGTGGACTTTAACGATAATGCCCCCTTCTTCACACAGAACTCATACCAGGTGAATGTTCCCGAGGATGCATCTGTTGGAAGCACTCTACTCACTCTATTAGCAGAGGACAGTGACTACTCAAATAAAAACACCCGTTTGGAGTATGCAATCATAGGTGGAAATGACGAAAGGCGGTTCTGCCTTGAAGTTGTTAGCATTCCAGCTGTACCCCACAGCCAAACTGTTGGCCAAGTAGTTATCTGTGACACTCTGGATCGAGAGACCACAGACACGTATTCATTGATTGTGACTGTAACAGACAAGGGTTCCCCACCCCTGAACAGCTCAGCTGTAGTGTCAGTCAAAGTCCTTGATATTAATGACAATGCACCTGTTTTCAGTAATCCAGAGTACCATGCACAGGTCACTGAGAACAGCCCCATAGGTACAGCCCTTATCCATATCTCTGCCTCTGATCCTGATCAAGGGGCAAATGGGACTTTAGCGTACAACATCATCTCAGGTAACAGCTGGGGCTTGATCAGAGTGGACTCTGCAACAGGTGTCCTTGAAGTTAATGGAACACTGGACTATGAAGAGAATAAAAAAATTACCTTAACAGTCCAAGCATCAGATTGTGGTGCTCCAAGTGACAAAAAAGTATCTTTTGCTGTTGTTTACATATTGGTACTTGATGAGAATGACAATTCCCCATTCTTCATGTTCCCTACCTATAACTGCTCGGTGTCTGAAAACCTGCCGGCTTTTACTCCTATGTGTACAGTACATGCTGTTGATGAAGATGCAGGAATCTTCGGGCTACTTACTTATTCCATTTTAACCCCCTGTTTTGTGGACTATGACAGTAGCAACCCAGACAAGAAAGAAGCCTTTGGTATTGATCCTCTTACTGGAGACATCCATACCAAGCAGATGTTTGACTATGAACGAGAAAGTGAATTCTGCTTTGTGGTAGAGGCACGTGACAAAGGAGATCAAGTGGCAACCTTGAGAGTACAAATCGAAATCGATGGCATTGATGAGTTCAGCCCCATCTTCACCCAGAATGTGTACCATTTCTCTCTGCCGACCAATGCCAAGGTTGGCCAAAGTATAGGCCACCTGATGGCTATGGATCATGATGGTGGTCTGGATGGCTTAGTGGAGTACTCTTTAGTCAACCCATCCCCATTTTTCAATGTCAACAAAACAACTGGCTGTCTATATATCTCAAACTCTGTGTATCAGAGAAGAAGATCGATCTCAAATGAGACAATAGAGGACCTGATAGTTCTAGCAAGCAGCCCCAAACTGGACTCCAGGTCATCAACCTGTCATGTAGTTGTGAACATATCCAGTTCAGTAAAGTCTCTGGCAAGTGTTGATCTCAGTGTCCACACTGCCAGTCTCAGTGTGTCGTTAATAGTGTTCCTCCTACTTTTAATTAGCTTCATTGCCCTTGTTCTAAGGTACAGGTCCAAAGAGAATGTTGTAAAGAAGGCAACCTCCTTATCTGCTAATCTCAACCCTGAGACTGACTCTTTAGGAACAACAGATGGCAACCTTAACAGCAGTATCCGCGGTATTAACCTCCACGATTTACAAGAACCATTAGACAGTTGGGGAAGAATGGATATCCCAAACCCTTCAAGAAACTCAAACTCAAAAGCCTCAAGTGGAAGAGGATCTACCGAGGAAGAGACTGCCGAGGATCAAGAGATCAAGATGATCAACAAGTTTCCATGTTACAAACAGCTTGGCTCTGTCACAACACAACAGGCATCAAGAGTCTCAGACTCAGGGATTCCTGGGGACTCAGACCAACTCTCCTTTCACTCTGTAAATGAAGATCCACTTTCTGGTGCCAATATAGGTATAGTCAGAATAGTGAATATGCCCAGTTCTGAGAGTCTCCATAATTTCAGGGATGAAGGAGGAGGTGAGGGAATGCTTCCTCTGGTAGTCAACATGAAGGAAGTAGAGGAAGTCATTAGAAGGTGCATGTCTATGCCTGATGACCAGGGTTCAGTTGAGGGCTCACTCACCAATCTGATTTCCTGTGAGGAACATCTTCATGGAAGCTATGGTCGGGACTACTTTCTCAATTGGCAGCCACGCTTCCAGTCTTTGGCCTCTGTTTTTACAGACATTGGGATGCTTCCAGATGAAGGAATGAGGGCCAGAGATGTGGAGCCAGAGTCACAGAGCCTTCTGCACCCACCTCCTCTCATCACAGCAGTTGCCCAACCAGGAATACGTGCTGTCCCTCCCAGAATGCCCCACAGAAGATTGCCCCTGGTCAGATTGCCCACATACACCAAGACTTGTACTAGAAACACAGAGTTGACCCATTCAGCAATGACTCCTAGTTTCTCCCCCTCTCTGTCATTACTTACCGTTAGAACACCCAGTACCTCACCAGTGGTTTCAGAAACAGGTTTGGGAGGCTATAGAAAAATGGCAACACTGCCAAGAGACATCTTGGACGACGCAGAGATTCAAGTGTAATCTTGTATTTCAAATATATATATATTTTTTGTTTTTACAAAAATGTTGTAAAAATCTTAACTACTTTAAGCCAGAATGTGCTTTTGTGTTTTGGTGTTGTA
>RJVU01013765.1:811588-950822 GCA_003731715.1 Anabarilius grahami | reverse complement strand
AATGCTAATAACCAAAGTTATAATCATAATGTTGTATTGTTATGAAAATACAACACAAACATTTGTGTTATGTTAGCTTTTTTATAATTTTTAATTGTTTTAATGCTGATTCGCTTAAATTAGTTTTTGTTCTCATCTCATCATCTTTTATTTTGCCAAATATTTGCTTTGGAATTTCTGAATTGTGGTGGCTAGGAAACAAAAAGCTATGCAAGGATCTCTTTAAGTACACTGAGTATATATAACTGAACAAGCACTTTATTGTACATTATGGAGTCCCTATAGGTACTAATAAGATTAAATTAAGATAAGTTATTAGCGATGTATTGATTAATCATCATAATTATCTGCACTGACAAAGTTTTAATTCACACTTCATACATATCATACATAGTTCATCCAAAAATGAAAATTTCAGCCTGGACTCCTAACTATTTGATATTTGGATTATATCCATTGACAATATGAGGCCTTGCTGCTTTAAATTTATTATTTACGTTATGGTTTTGTTTGGAGTTTACGGCAATAATTATTTTGAACACCCGGATTTCATGTTGTTGATCTGAATGATGATGATTATGTGACTGAGCTTTCGTGCAGGGTTCACCTAAACACTAGAAATGCTACAACTTTTTTCTTCTCCGCCGGCCCAAATATGTTAATTGAGGCTTTCAAGCGGTGTTGGTATAAACTCAGTTTGGTCTCAGAGGCGCTTGGATCATTGTCACACAGCTACTTGTGGTGTCTGTTCCACTAAACTCTCCTACCTTGATACGATCAGGTTTGCGCATTTGAACACCCATTCCATAAACAATAAAGCGGATTCAATCTGACATTGTGTCAGATTGAATCTGGATTGGAATTTTTCTGCCTTTGTGAAACTTGGCATCAGTTGAATGACTATTTCAATCAGAATATGTGTGCTTTGCCAGGCTATATTGACCGGCCACGTAAAAGCAGATACAGCGATCGTCCCTCCCCTTTTAAATCGGCAGCAGTTATGCCAGTTCTGAAAAAGCCAAGGACTGATACAACCGATATGTCCAATTATAAGCCTATTTCGAATTTGCCTTTCCTTGCGAAAGTTCTTGAGCATGTGGTTGTTGGCCAATTGCAAAATCACTTTTCTATGAACAGATTACTAGAACTTTTTCAATCCAGGTTTAGATCTGGACATAGTATGGAGGTATGGAATGACCTTATCATTACAGCTGATTCCGGTGCTTGTGGCATTTTGGTTTTGTTAAATCTTAATGCTGCATTCAATACAGTATGTTACACTATATGGCTGGACAAACTGCATTGGTGGATTGGCCTTTCTGGCACTGCATTGAACTGGTTTATATCTTATCTTGCAGAACGTTCACAATTTGTTGACATGGGTACTAATAGATCTCAGACTGTGCCATTACGACAGGTTGTCCCTCTGTGGTCAGTGTTGGGTCCTACTCTGTTTAGTATCTATATGCTGCCTCTTGGGCAGATTATCCAGAAGTATGGCCTGGGCTATCATTGCCATGCTGATGACATCTCGATTTATATTAGCACTCAGCCTGATTTCACTTCTGCCACTTCAACTGTCTGCTTGTTTCCTGGAGATAAAGGCATGGGTGAAACATAACTTTCTTTAAGTAAATTGTTCTAAAACTGAAATGTTGTTAATCGGCACTTCAATTAATGTTAATAAGTATAAGAACTTTAAACTTACCATGGACAATAGCCTAATTTCCCCTTCTGTCCAGGTGTGGAAGTTGGGTGTAACCAATATCGGTATTAGACTTTTTCTTTCTAGGCCAGATGCAGAAATGCTTATTCATGCCTTTATTACATTGAGGCTTGATTTCTATTACTGACTTTTTGCAGGTCTACCGACAAATTCTATTAAGAGGTGGCAATATATAGCCTCCTGACACCCAGCTATGTAGTTTTGTCCTCTGTAGAGGACATTATATTTGAGCAAATTTCTCTGAGACCTGAATGTCCTGTAAAGAGCACGTTTTAGGGCTTTTCAGAGATACCAAATGTTTGGAAGTTTCACCATGACCACTCCCTCTCCTTGGTCTTTAAAAATGGCTGACATTAATTTAGTGATCAAATTTATCACCCTTATGGAAATATGATATTTTGTTATTTACATCAAATAATTTTCAAATTGTTTGTCATAAATCAACATCTCAGGAAAATGTTATTAGTTTCAAATCATAATACGACTTTGTTACGAAACAGGACATTGATTTCATACATGTCCTCTGTAGAGGACACCACGACTTAAAGCAGTGCTTAGACATTTTGGGAAACACAACAAGTGAATAGGGAAAGAAATTATATATCAATATTCCTATGAAATATTAGATGATATTATAAAAATCTTGCATTTTTATTACTCCCATTATTACTGTTCTTTTTTCATTACATGTTGATCCGAGAACACATTAATATGCAAATTACATACAGCGTGTAAATAAATTGTATATAATGGGGAAAAAACATTTATGGCCATTTTGCACGTATTGCATAAAGCAAAATGGTATATCAAATAATTCTGTTATATCTTTCATAACAATTGAGAATCCTTTTTATACAAAGTTTGGTATAAAAATCCTGAAACCTAAAAATTGATTGGTGATTTAAAAAAAATAAATAAATAAATCCCACTGTTTTTGCCTTTTCATGTCTATTCATGTCTTTTTATTTTTTGCTCCTGGTGTCCACTACAGAGGACATAGCATAACATATGTATAAAATATAATTTTTAAAATTTTTTATTTTTCCATTTTTTTTCTTATGCTCTAATCTAAACAATATAATGACATAAATAAATAAATAAATTAAAAAAAATCACAAAACTTTTTCTGGTAGTCAGGAGGATAGAAAATACAGCTGCTTGTGTCTTGACTTATACATATTCACGGCAACACATTACCCCTGTGCTTCTTCAATTGCACTAACTTCCATTATGTTCAATTATGTGTTATTTCTTATTTTAATTTATAAAGCAGTGCATGGGTTGGCTCCAGTTTACATTTGTGATTTGGTTACACCATCCATACCTCCATGCCTCTTCACTCTGCTGGTTCTCTCTCTCTTTATCAGCCTCTAAAACCTCCTAAACCTAAAACCATGGGAGGGAGGGCTTTTTCTTGCATTGCTCCAAAGTTATGGAATTCATTACCTGTTTCTATTAGGAATGGTCCTCCTTTTGATTGTTTTAAGAAATTTCTCAAAACACATCTTTTTGGTAAAGTTTTTAATTTGTAATTATTATTTTGATTATTGCTATTATATACAGTACTTGTTTGTTCTTTTGCATTTTGTAACATGTTGTAGCGCTTATGAGAAAGGTGCATTACAAATAAAATGTATTATTATTATTTAAATGATCTCAGCTTTTCAGTGATCCAGTTAGAAAAATAGGTCTTTGATTTGTTTGTTTATTTATTTGTTTGTTTGTTTTGTGGTTTTAAGCCGTTAACAAAAACGTATGAATATCACTTGAGTCACTGACTGAATCCAATTGCAGCTTACTGCAAAGGTCGATTATCAGTGAATAATGACTTAAATTTCCAAAGACTTGAATATAACATACAAGTAGTATGGACCATTTTATGATACTTTTGTGGCCAGAATGCAAAAAAAAAAAAAAAATCACCTTTTGTGTTTTATGAAAGAAAAAACATAATACCGTTTTGGAATGAAATCATTTTTAGGTGATCTATTCCTTTAATTGTGGTGGTTCCATTGGTTTACATTTGTGATATAGAAAGTAACAACACTTTATTTTCTATATCTCAGCTGATATTTAATTCCATCTTGAGAAATTGAGTTATAAAGCACATTATATTATGCTGAATAAAGTTTGGAAAACATTATTAGGTGATTCAGTTTCCCTTAAATAATTATCAGCATTTCAAAAGAAGTAGAAAAAATCTGAACATCAGTAATGGACGTAACAAGTAATCAGTTATTATATTAACATACAAATTTCATAACAGTGCATCTCTTGTAGTTACATACACTCACCTAAAGGATTATTAGGAACACCTGTTCAATTTCTCATTAATGCAATTATCTAATCAACCAATCACATGGCAGTTGCTTCAATGCATTTAGGGGTGTGGTCCTGGTCAAGACAATCTCCTGAACTCCAAACTGAATGTCAGAATGGGAAAGAAAGGTGATTTAAGCAATTTTGAGCATGGCATGGTCCCTTACTGCCAATTGGGCATCGTTTAAATGCCACGGCCTACCTGAGCATTGTTTCTGACCATGTCCATCCCTTTATGACCACCATGTACCCATCCTCTGATGGCTACTTCCAGCAGGATAATGCACCATGTCACAAAGCTCGAATCATTTCAAATTGGTTTCTTGAACATGACAATGAGTTCACTGTACTAAAATGGCTCCCACAGTCACCAGATCTCAACCCAATAGAGCATCTTTGGGATGTGGTGGAACGGGAGCTTCGTGCCCTGGATGTGCATCCCACAAATCTCCATCAACTGCAAGATGCTATCCTATCAATCTGGACCTTCTGGGGTGTTTTTGATGTTTTTCCTGCACTGCAGTAAAAGTTTTGAAACAGTCACAGTACTCTTTTATTACATGAAACTTGGATTAAACATGGCATGACATCTTTTTATNCGTTTAAATGCCACGGCCTACCTGAGCATTGTTTCTGACCATGTCCATCCCTTTATGACCACCATGTACCCATCCTCTGATGGCTACTTCCAGCAGGATAATGCACCATGTCACAAAGCTCAAATCATTTCAAATTGGTTTCTTGAACATGACAATGAGACCTTCTGGACCTTCTGGGGTGTTTTTGATGTTTTTCCTGCACTGCAGTAAAAGTTTTGAACCAGTCACAGTACTCTTTTATTACCTGAAACTTGGATTAAACATGGCATGACATCTTTTTATGTCTTACGTTTTATTTCAAATAGTTGGAAGTTTAATACAGGAGTGTGTGCCTGCCCAAATTTTCAGGTCTGCTATTATGAGAAAATCTAAATATAAGAATTTCTCACTTTTTGTTTCTTCAATATGTCAGAACGTTAAATGAGTTTAGTGAAATTACAAATAAGGCCTCATGCAAAGTATGAACCGCAAGACCCTTCAAGCCTGTGTCACATGACCAAAATATTGTGGCCAAATATTTTGTTTATATGTTACTCTAGAAGTGGAGCTAAGGTTTTGTTGGAACAAAGAAGCAGAATTATGTTCTTATAGCTGAGTTGTTAAATGTGGCCACCTGTTTGCCAATTCCAAGTTCCAGAACCATGACAAGGAGCTCTAAAACCATGAGTGAGGGTGGCAGCTATGCCTTAGCCAATTTAACAACTCCAATAATCCAAACTCAGTAAAAGCCCATGACAACATTTCCCACAAATCACCCCCCAACACTTACCGTCTTTGTGTGACTTCAACTTATGTGATCTACTCTGAATGTTTTCACCCCAGCAGCTTTGAAAAAAGAAAAAAACAGCTAAGCCATTAATCGTTTCTCCTTATCAGATCTGCACACTAATGTTAATAACAACAAACAACAACAAACTAACTGCTGACTACAAACTAACCATGCTATCATTGGACACCAAGGAAGCTGTTATACTGTAAGTGTGGAATATGTGTATTTGATGTATTGAGCTTGATGTTGCATGCCCATTTTCAGTATGTGTATTTGATTACTTAGCATATGTAAAATTTCACATACTGGGTCTTTTTTGTAGCACTTAAACAAAACACTATGAAGCAGCTCTTAAATGTGTGCAGATGTGCTCCACTGTTGATAACATGGAAAATTTCAGGCTTGGACAGACTTAAGAAACTATTTTAAGTTCAAACATACAGAAGCCTCATAACAAAGCATCTGGGACTTTCCTTGTTTGTTTGGTTGGTTGGTTGGTTCTTTCCTGAAATACATAATCAACCTCATGCCCCTTAACATGCCAAAACTGTCTTCTGTGTTTCTTTTCTGTTTTATCTCTTTTTTTGTTTAAGTAATTAATATTAATTAAATTTATATTTTCAAATATTGCTTTATTGAACATAATGGAATTTGAAAGTCCTTTATAAGTATTGTCCCATAAATCTGTGTGATTGCAAAAATGTGTATTTATGTAGAGTAGATTTTTTTTTAAAGATGTCCATTGGCAGTGGTCTCTGGCAGGTTTTCTTCATGGAGGGAAAACAGTGCAGATCTTGGATAAATGTCTTTGGCGATGGTTCTGAAAATACACTGTTGCCTAATTTGAAGCGTACTGCTTATTTAAAATAAACACCGTAATAGAATAAACTACAGACCAAAGATTCCAAACATTCATTGTCCATATCCATCCAATCATCCAATGTATCCAGTTTGGAAAGTTCAGATTTCAACTGTCCAACCCTTTTCTGGAATACTCTCATTTCATTTCAGCTTGTGCAGAAGCCATCAAAAGTATATTACACATCAACTCCATGAGCTTTGAGCCACTTGCCAACACTTGTTGGTAAAAATGAAACCTTGCAATCCCAAACCTTTAAATCATGCCATTTGTCGACAATATTCCAGGGCTTTTAAGACAAAGCAGCCAAAGAACATGAAAAAGAGAGACTACACATCTCTGTTACATTTCAGCCAGCTTAGAGTGATGCGTTAAATGCAGATAAATGACAGACAGCAGACTTTACAGCAGCTCCAGTTCTCTGTTTACTGTCTTTCAGCACTACAGTAGAGCATTGTATAAATGATCGCGAACGTTCATCTCCTCTGAACAATCTCCACAACACCAGACGTTCAGGGAAATGAGGACGGGGTCAAATGTTTGCCCCAAAATCCCCAAGTTCATTTGAGCTATATTTTTGTTGGTTCTCTCTAAACCCACTGCGTCGGCCTGCTGGTCTCTGGCCTCATTTTGAAGTCCATATGTATAGCCTATTTTGTGTGTGTGTGTGTGTGTGTGTGTGTGTAATTGGCCAAAAAGTTATGAATGAAATAAATGAGGTTATGATACCTTAAAAAATTAAAACAACATACATAATAAAAAAATCTGCATATCTTTTGGTTTTGCATGCTAAACAGATTGTAAATTAAAGGTGGTACAGAGGATTTGTTTTATACATTTTTGCGATATTACTTGAAACTGTCTTTACTAACTGATAAAAGACTATTTATTTGGTGCACTGAAAGGAATATTATTAATATACATCATCTGTGCACGAGGTAGGGCCTTAAAAACATCAGCCAATCGTTTACGCGATCATCGCGTAAACGATTGGCCCTCTGGCTTGTCAATCACTGCCATGACGTTCCTTGTGAGAGACGCGCGGCTGCGCGCTCCAGTAACTTTCCACACTCCACAGGCGCCGCATGCAATGTTTTTGTCAGGAGACAGGAGTAACAACTGCAGATTATGAGTTACCTGCGGTGAGTCCGACATAATGAATCCACTAAGTGTGTGCGTGGCTTTAAGTCGCGCACACACTTAACGATTGTAAGGCCGATTATGAATGTAAATTGATACTTATGACTTGATGCAATTACAGTCGGTGTTCAAATTCCATGTGAAAGTATATAAATCTGCTTCAGGAGCAGGAAACAATCGCTGTATGTTGAGCATAGTCTTAGAATGTTTTAGCTAGTCGTTAAATGTGTGCCCGGCTTAATAACACAGCGAATGCCGATGGTAAACACTCGTGTTCCAATACTCGTGCACGAGCGTTGGGAGGCGTTCACTCGTTCACTCATTTCAAAAACTCAGTCGATGAAAAGATCCTCTGTACCACCTTTAATGGGTCTTGGAATGTTCATACAGTTTTTATAAAGGTTTTCTTTATACATTTTTTATATAATATAGGCTACATATATGATTATCACATAGTTAAAAGCTAAAGTACTTTTGATTTGTGACAGAGAATGGATTAAATCTCTGCATATCCTTTATGACTTCATGTATTTTTGTACAATAAGCCTCAGCTTCCTTCACATTCTGTTGTTCACATCAGACCTTATCAAAACCATGTGGAACATTAGCTCTATGATTTTCAGATGTGTTCCAAATCGCTCTCTGGACCTTGAGAAGAAGGCAAAGGGAATGCCTTATTTTTATGCACATTGGGGCATCCAGATTATTTCTCAGACTTGCTTTTGCTCCATCAAAGATGTTGGTTGAACTTGAGAACTTTTGATTTAACAATTTAGACTCTAGCTTTTCACACAAACTAAATGGTTATTGATAGAAAATTTCATGTTTATTTAGAAACTTTCATATTTATTTAAGACGACAAGCTATAAATTCTTTGTAAAGTATACAATTTATGGATTGATATTAAAGAACAAAAAAACCAGGTTATTTATATGTCATATATTTGAGATCTACAAATTTGTGTTTCTCTTCTAATCTTGATTTCTGTGCTTTCAGTTAATGCAATTCTCTAAAATGCAGTCTGATAGATTTAAGTAGGGCCAATGTAAAACATCAACTAGCATCAAACTTCGATGGTTCTCACACATTGCATACAAAAAAACCAACAAAAAAAACATGCTGGCCTGCTACATAACTAATAGAGCAAGAAAATCTAAAATTTGTTCAGTATACTATGCATCTGTTTACGAAGTACAATAGTACAAGCATATATATTACACACTGTAAATAAAACATATAAAGCAATAAGTTAATTTTGGTGACCAGTGTGTTAAACATGATTTAAATGTTTTGTAGAAGCATAAAAGTGTAATACAACTCTATAGGAATAAATTTGAGAACATGTTTTATTTTACTTGAATGTATTAAATTATGAAGATGCTGATGACAGACACTTCCCAGTTGGAAGAAACTATTTGTGCCTGGTTGTTCATTGGTTGTGTTAATGACTCTGAAATGTTTCTTTAAGGTTGAGATCTAAAAGATCAGAGTGAGAGGTGAAGGGTTATCATTCATGATCTTGACACACTGCAGCCAATGAATCGCATTGCTGATTAGATAACACACTCATGTCTGGCTCTTCACGGTTATGGATGAGGTGACAACACGTTCTGTGATAGAGGAACTGGATTATCAAGGCCTGTGGCAGATTCAATTTTCAGAGTCTCAGAGTAGTCCTAGTTGGCAGCTCTGATTTACTTATTCGGTTCATACTTGTTTGCTACGTAGAAGTTTTATTGCCATGCACTGCAGTAGTTATATTGCAGTAGTTTACTTTTCTTTTTTCTCTTTTTTTTTTTTTTGTCCCCAAAGCTGCAGAATTCTTCTTGTAAACTAGGGAAAAACAATGTTTGTGGCTACTTTGTGATTTATCTTTTGCTTTGGCAACAGCTAGTTTGACAGATTTTAATTCCTGACCATATGTTGGAATGGAGTGTATCATAATGTGGGCACAATGTTCATAGCATTGCAAGAACAGCAATAGGACTTTATTGTAGTAAAGCAGTGATTTTATACATTTCTCTTTCTAGTGCCAAAAAAAGAGAAAGTAATAATAATAATTTGTCTGTTTTTAAAGGAGATTTTGATATAGGTTGGCCTCGTCTAGATCTGTGAAAATTATATATACCCACATTTGAATATGTGCTGAATATGTGTAAAAATGCATGTAGAAATGTTAAAATCTCACAGATCCTTTGTATTATATTATAAATATATTTGTATAGTAGAATTTTACTATTGCATATTATTGCAAAGAAAAGCACTTAATTGTATTGAATGTGCACTTTTAATTTACTCCAGATCTTAAATCTTGATGTGTTAAGTAACATTCTAAAGCACATGTAAAGTGCCCGATTATAATTAACAAATGTAGTGTTATTCGATATTACATTTAAAGTCAAAATGTTTTAATGCACTGTACTGAATTGCAAGTTCACCATTACAAATGTATAATTACAACTGTTTTACATGACATACAAGTTTCAAAAGAAATGACATTAAACGGTTAATTCAACCAAAAAACCGACTGACTCTTCTACAAAACATTCAGATTATGATGCAATTTCAAAATTAATTATTTTGTCTTTTAAACATGGTTAAAGTGTACTGCTGAATGTGCTGACAAAAATGTATGGTAACTAAAATATTCTTTAAAGTTCACCCAAAAATGAAATTTCTGTACTCACCTTTATGTCGTCCCAAACCCTTAAGACCATTGTTCATCTTCGGAAAACACAAATTAAGATATTTTTGATGAAATCCGAGGGTTTCTGAAGCACACATAGGCAGTAACGTCATTGCACCTTTTGAGGTCCAGAACGGTATAAAGACTTTGTTAAAATAGTGAACGTGACTACAGTGGTTCAACCTTAATGTTACGAAGCAACGAGTTGACGTAGTGAACGCAGTTCAGCGCTTCTCTGTTCTACGCCAGAACTCCGACTCATTATTGGCTGGCTCCTGTGTCAGCATCGCGCACATGCGTCGTGCTGCTCACGTGTACAGCATCGGCCAATACTGAGCCGGCATTCGGATGTAAACACGGAAGCGCTGAACTGCGTTCACTACGTCAACTCCGTATGACAACAGTACATTTTTGAATAAAGTAGTTATTTTTGTTTTGTTTTTTGCGCACAAAAAGTATTCTCGTTGCTTCATAACATTAAGGTTGAACCACTGGGTTAAAGAAAAAAAGGTCAATGGGTTAAAAAAAACACTTTAAAGTTCAGCTAATTGCATTTAATATAAATGTAAACAATTTTTTTTCATTTAATTTCATTGCAATTTACACTTCTAAAACATTAAAGAATACGCTTAAGTGCGAACTGAATGTAAAGCATATTATAATAAGTACTATATTTGAAAGTATATGTGTTCTAAAGTGTTCTTATTTTTCACAAGGGTATTTTAAATCCCCTAACCCCACTCCTACCCTAAACTTACTTCTCAATGATATAAAAACCATAACAGGCATAAAAATGTATGTGAGAATTATTTTAGCTACAGTATGTACTTTTACATAGAATTCGTAAATGTTTGTATGTCTTTAAAGTTCTTCATATGTAAAATGCTTATGTTTTAGGCCCCGTTTACACTAGTGTGTTTTTATTTTAAAACTGCGTTTTAAAATGAAAACGATCCTCGTCTACACTGGCGTTTCCACAGAGTTTCAGAAATGATCTCCGTCTACACTACACGGCTGAAAACGCATGTCACATTACTGTTCATGCACACTGGGCATGCGCGTACAAGTGTAAACAGTTGCCTCTTTTGCATGTAGGCAGCTGCAGTATTAAAAAAAAATATGCAGTTTAACTGCACAATGGCTGCTAAAAATTACAACAAAGCCAGTCAATGCCAGCATAGTGTAAACGGCAGATGTAACCGTAGCAAAACGTATGCGTTTTAAAATGAAAATGCACTAGTGTAAACGGGACCTTAGAGGTTGTCAATAAATACCTATAAATATAAATAATAAATATAAATAATGCATGTGTCAATGCCTGTGCATATATGTATGCTAGAATATTACCATACAAATATCTATGATTACTGATAATTTTATGTAATTCAGAGTCTCTGTCTAGATTAACTATCACTGAAAATGAGTAGAGTGACTATCCATATGTCAAACTGACCTCTGCTGAAGAGCAACTTTTTGGGTGAGGCAACCAGTAGGGAGCAAAATTTGTGAAGGTGGAGTATTTGGCTTTGAGGAGGCCCACAAACATTTATCATTCTAGTCATCCTGTGCACACTAGGATTCCTAGACTGACCCATGTACTCCACTCTTTTAGCAGTCGGAATGCATTTCAGCCAGGGCGGTAACCAGGTCAAGGCCAGCAAGCTTTTGATTTACACCCTGGCAGTCCACAGTTCAAATGGCCTGCTGGGGTGAGCAGTATGCTGGAGTGTGACTGACAAGGGTAATGAGTGCACCGGCCCACAATGCCTAAATCAAGCAGGAAACAATCCATATGATATGTTCTGCGGAGGTTCACAGACTCTATACAGTATAGGTCAAGTTGTTCCAGTTCTCCCATGGTTTGCCAGATCCCAATTGGTACCTGATGCAGTATAAGGAACGAGTTTCATCTTCCCAAAGCATGTGGAGGCATCAGACCGCAGCTGGGCCGGGATTAATCACTGATGCAAATGCAGCATAAGAGTTTCGTTTGAAGTACCATGTGCAATTTTAAGCAAAAAGCTGCATTTGAAAGGAAGGACACTGTTATCGTAAGCAATTCATGGTGTACTTAATCATTAATAGCTTCTGACTTAAACAAAAAGAGAGGGTGAAACAAGGGCTTAATTTACCACATACTCCAGAGCCCTGACTATATGGAGAGAGTTCATTTTTTGATTGGTTGCACATGCACTGTGTTACATAAGCATGGCTTAGCGACCTCACACAGAAACCCAGATCTTTCTTTGTTCCTCAATAACCAACTTCATATCTTTCTTGACTGAGGAAGTAAATTTAGCAACAGAAACCACTGTTCAACCAATAAATCTTGTGATAGAAAACAACTTTGATCATAATATGAATTTGATTTGGTTCATAAACCAGGACTCCTGCTGTAAATTAATTTTCCATTAAGCAATGGAAAATTATTTTTATACTGAAAGTGAACTCAGAATATTTATCAACACAAAACAGATTTATTGAAAAAGAGATGCCATGAAGTTCAACGCATGTTCACAACATTACTCTTAATTTCTGAAAACGTGAGTTGCTCAAATGTAGTCATGCCTGGAATCAATAAAGATACACAAAACATTCTGTAAAAATACTTCAAGACAACAGAGCCTTGGAACACGTAATCAGTCCTTTGGCGCACGTTAGCAATGGGCAATGAACCTTGTGCTGCTATGGGATCAAGTTTCAAACACCTCAGTTACACTGTACAGTCTTTATGATGTGATACCTTGGTGCAAACAAGTCCTCAGTGGATCCAGTTACGAAAATCATACAGGCTTTAACATTGTTTTTTAATGTAAGCAGTGTTACTCTGCAACTTACTTTTTTTTTGTCTCTTATCCTCACCAAGACATGCATTTATTTGATCAAAAATACAGTAAAAGCTGTAATATTGTGAAAAATTATTACAATTCAAAATAGCTATTTTTCTTTATTTTAATATATTTTAAAATATAATTTATTCCTCTGATCTCAAAGCAAAATGTTCTGCATCATTACTTCAATCTTCAGTGTCACATGATCCTTCAGAAATCATTCTAATATGCTTATTTGGCACTGCTCAAGTTACATTTCTTAGTATTATCACAGCTGTGCTTCTTATTTGTTTGTTTGCTTGTTGAAACCATGACTTTTTTCAAGACTCTTTGATGAATATTTCAATGAATAGTTCAAAAGAACACCATTTATTTGAAATAGATTTTTTTTATTTGTAATGCAAGTCTTTACTGTCACTTTTCATCAGTTTAATGCGTCCTTGCTGAATAAAAGTATTAATTATTAAGTATTAATTTCAGACTCTTTCGACTCCTTTGAGCTACAGATGACTAAGGTTGGCAATATGGATGCATTTTATTGTATTTTAATCTATCAACCTCCTGGTCCTGCTCGCTTGTTTTTAGAGGATTTTTCAGAATTTTTATCTTCAATTATCAAACTCGAAAAGGTTTTGATACTTGGTGATTTCAACCTCCATATTGATGATGTTTCGTGTAACTTTGCATCTGAGTTTTTAGCAATTACTGAATCATTTAATTTTAAACAGTATGCTACGGGTCCTACTCATTCAAAAGGCCATACGTTGAACCTTGTTTTTTCTTTAGGCCTGAACATTGATCAGTTGAGTGTTATGGACATTAATGTGACAGATCACTGTTGCATACTTTTTAGTTTGTCTGTTAATATGGACTGTCTTCTTTGTTATCCAATGTCACAAAGACGCATAATTAGTGACAGTACTGTTGTAAAATTTACAGAGTTATTTGACCCCAGTTCTTTTGATGACTGTTGTGACCCTGAATTTTTTCTGCAGTCTTTTAATAACCATTGTTTGTCTGTTTTAGATAAGGTTGCTCCGTTAAAAAGTAAATGCACCTTTCCTAATAATCCCTGTCCTTGGGTGAATAATGAAATTTTATCTTGCAGGAGAATTTGTCGTAAAATAGAGCGGTTGTGGAAAGCCACAAATTTGGAAGTGCATAGATTACACTTGAAGGAGCTTATTATGTCATTAAATGACAAAATAAAACAGGCTAGATCTGCCTATTTTTCTAATCTTGTAGCTTTGAACAAGAAGAATCCTAAAGTCCTGTTTGACACTATTTCAAAATTGGTCTCTCCTTTAGCCCCTCAAGTACCGGTCCATTCTAAGTCAGACTGTAATAGGTTTTTTAATTTCTTTGTGAATAAGGTAAATGATATTAGAGCCTCTATAAATCCATCTCTTGTTGATACTTCCTGGGGCTTATCTCCTCAATCCTCCTGGTCATCCTTTTTACCTGCCTCTGAAGAGGATATTAAGGGATTATTAAAAAAGGTGAAACCTTCATCAAGCCCTTTAGATATAATGCCAACTTCGCTGCTTTTAAATGTATTTGATTTAATTGGACCTTATGTTGTTAATTTGATCAATTTTTCTCTTTCTACTGGTTCTGTGCCTAGCTTTTTTAAACAAGCGGTTGTCTGCCCCTTTTTGAAGAAACCCAATTTGGATTCATCTGATCCAAACAATTATAGGCCCATCTCCAAATTGCCTTTTTTTATTGAAAATCTTGGAGAGAGTGGTAGCGGGGCAGCTGACTGCATACC
The DNA here is from genome assembly GCA_003731715.1 of Anabarilius grahami. Lineage (NCBI taxonomy): Eukaryota > Metazoa > Chordata > Actinopteri > Cypriniformes > Xenocyprididae > Anabarilius > Anabarilius grahami. Next base: position 936,122 of record RJVU01013765.1, on the reverse strand, counting down.
TTGAGGAAAATAATTTTATAAATACATTTTAGTCAGGTTTTCAGAAATGTCATTCAACTGAGACTGCCCTGCTGAGAGTATCAAATGACATTATGATGGCGGCCGATGCTGGCCAGTACTCGGTCTTGATCCTATTGGATCTATCTTCGGCATTTGATACACTTGACCACAATATTTTGATAAATCGTTTACATATTGAAACTGGTCTCTCTGGAGTAGTTATTGACTGGTTTTCCTCCTACCTGAGCGACAGAACATTTTGTGTGTCAATTAATAATATTCTGTCAGAGATGACCCCCTTGACATATGGAGTACCCCAGGGCTCAGTGCTAGGTCCCATTTAGTTTTTATTATATATTCACCCTCTTGGTGAAATAACTCATGGTTTTAAAAATGTATCTTATCACTTTTATGCTGATGACATCCAGCTGTACTGTTCTTTTAGAGATTCTGAGTTTGACAAGTTAACTGATTTACTGGACTGCCTGTCCTGCATAAAAAACTGGTTATTTAATAATTATTTACAATTGAATATTAAAAAGACTGAAACTTTAATCTTCGTCCCAGACCATAAGTTGTCTCAAATTAAACAGCACCTTGGCTCCTTGGGTTCTTCTGCACAGACAAGCCTCAGAAATCTTGGTGTTATGTTTGACCAAACTATGTCTTTGGACAGTCATTCTAGACAGCTGGTCAAAAATTGTTTTTATCATTTGAGAAACATTTCTAAATTGAGGGCACTATTGTCTAAAGCGGACTTGGAGATGATTATGCACACTTTTATTTCTTCTCGTCTTGATTACTGTAACTCTCTTTTTACTTATTTAACACTGCAAAAAATGCTGTTCTTACTTAGAGTTTTTGTCTTGTTTCTAGTCAAAATATCTTAAAGTTCTTAAATCAAGAAGCATTTTCTTGACAAGTAAAAATTATTTTCTTGTTTTTAGGAAAAATAAGTCAAAATTAAGTGAGTTTTTCCTTAAAACAAGCAAAATAATCTGCCAATGGGGTAAGCAAAATAATCTTATATCAAACCAAAAATAAGATAATCTTGTTTTCAGTTTGGATTAAGATTATTTTGCTTACCCCATTGGCAGATTATTTAGCTTGTTTTAAGGAAAAACTCACTTAATTTTGACTTATTTTTCCTAAAAACAAGAAAATAATTTTTACTTGTCAAGAAAATGCTTCTTGATTTAAGAACTTTAAGATATTTTGACTAGAAACAAGACAAAAACTCTAAGTAAGAACAGCATTTTTTGCAGTGAAAAAAATCCTCGCTGGGTCGTCTTCAAATAGTGCAAAATGCTGCAGCCAGGCTTTTAACAGGAACCCGCAGAAGGACTCATATTTCACCAGTATTATCTTTACTACATTGGCTTCCTGTCAAATTCAGAATTGATTTTAAAATTTTAATTTTGACTTTTAGAGCTCCATGCAGAGCCCCCCAGTACATTACTGACCTGCTGACCCCTTATTCTTCCTCCCGTACTCTTCGGTCTTCAGGCCAAAACCTTTTAATGGTTCCCAAAGTTCGTTTTAAAACTCGGGGTGACCGGTCTTTTCAAGCAGTTGCACCTAGACTCTGGAATACCTTGCCCCTGTCATTGCGTGTGGAAAATTCTGTAGATTCTTTTAAAAAGCAGCTGAAGACATTTTTATTTAGACAGGCTTTTGGTTGAATGTGTTGTAGGGGTGCTTGTGTTTTATTTTTTGTCATTTGTTTAGTATTATTTTGTTAGTTTTGTTGTACTCTGTGAAGCACTTTGTGATCTATATCTGTGAAAGGTGCTATACAAATAAAGTTTACTTACTTACTCAAAAAACAAGAAAGAAAAAAATCGCATTGACCCACAATTTTTGAACAGTAGTGTGATTTTGTGTGCAGCTTTTTGTGTTCTTTCAGACTGATTTTTTTATTGCTGTGGTTTGTTGCATCTAAAGGCAAATATCCACTGATGCTGCATTTAACTGAATTTCCTTTCATCTAAGTTATAAGAACAATATATGTGAGCCTAAATCAACAAATGCTTTGAATCATAGCACACAATAATTAGGGAATGAATAATATGCTTCCTACCGCCTGAACCAAGTTTCTCTGACAGAGAAAAATATTTTCTTTCATTCAATTTACATGAATCATTTATAAATGATTCTAAATAAATAGAAGATGGATGGGTGAATGATGCAAATTCATACAGACAGTGTGTGGTAGAACACTAAAAAAAAGAAAAAAGAAACAAAAATAACTGACCTTATATTCTAATGAATCATTACTGACTTATTCTTCACCTAATTTTGCTGTTTTAATGACATTTCATATTGTTCATGAACATATTGATTGGTGCATTACATAATCTCTGCTACAGTGTTACTATGCTATTAACAACACTTAGCATAGTGTTAACAACACTGTTAGCAAAATAATTGAAAATTGTATACTAATAGGATGCAGCAGTGTCTGTCCACTTTTTCAGCAGCCTTGGGTGCTGAGTTCCAGAAGTGTTTTTCCCATAGAGATTTTTGTTGAGCTATAAGCCATAAACCAAACCAACCAGCTATGAGGTGAATTACAACATTTGTGATCAAAAACAGTATATATAGAAACAGTATATTTTTACATGTATTGCAAAATATGCTTATATACAAATATTTAAGTAGTTTGAAATAAACCTATTACACCATTCACAGTGCTTCATGGGAGTGAGCAGGCTATACAATGTTAGGTGTGTTTGACTTGAAGCGGTGCTGCACAGACTGATTGTATATGACATCAAAGCACCCCAAGAGTGATTAGAGAGCTGGTGGCTCCGTATGCTTTCAAAACACTCTCACATTACTTTGATGTCATAGACCGATCTGTCTATGCAGTGCTGCTTCAAGTCAAACACACCTGTTATTTTGGTGCAATTTGCTTGTTTTAGTTCTCTGATTGATGGAGTTTTTTTTTGCTGAATCATTGGTAATGTAGTTTTTCACCTGGAATTTCCACTGTTTAAAATTATTATTTTTTTTAAAAAAGTTGAAATAATGGGGGCTGATGGCTTCAACAAAAGCATATACCATTGATTAACAACCTTGTAGCTCACAGTAGGTCTGTATTTAACAAATTATCGCTAAAAATTCTTTCTCATTTGAATTACTACATTTTTCAGCAGCATATAGAGGGTTAAATCTGTTTTGTTCCAGCCAGCACTAAAATGCTGGTGGTGAACATAGTCTTTTTGCTGCCAAAATTATAGAAAATCACATGGCACTGAGCAAAACCACAACTTAATAGTGCAAATAGTGCCTTGTAACATTTATTTCCAATGGTTTGATAAGCTGAAAAGAATGATATATAATTTATTTACATTTATTTTGTGATTCAGAACTAAAAGACTTTCCAAGTCACAGATATTTGTATTGTCTGAATCATCCTATATGAGTTTTTTTTTCTTCAGTCTTGACTATGCCTTACATATGACTACATTCAGTATATAGTTGCAGACATGGGTCAGATAATATATTTTTGTCATGTCGTCTTACACAGACCAACACTGTCATATTTTTTCTGTGTCAGCTCAGTCCAGCATGTTCAAGCCATAATTCATTTTAACAGGTCACATAAAAATGTGTCCTTGACAGACAAAAAGAGACATTTCAATCCAGACCTCTTTTTATAACTCATCCAGGACTACGTTCCTTGGCCATTAGTGGGTGGATTTTTTGCATGGATTGAATGAGAAGAGAGAGAAAAAGTTGGAGAGTTTCATAATAAAACTGTCTGATATTTGCACAGCTTGTAACCAGTGGAATGTCATATATTATTAAAACTGTACACAAGAAGTCTAATTTCTCTTTAGTAGGTATAAAATAGATACACTTCAGATTATATTGTCAGTTTTAATATAGTGCAGTCATAACAGTTATGAAGTTTAATAAGAGTTTATTGTATTTTCTTTAACAACTGTAAAGCATAAAACACATCTGGCTGAATGGGAAATGCTGTAAGACAAGCCAACTTTCAATCAGACAGTGAGATCATTAACCAGATACAGATCATGCATGCACACACATACACATCCACTAACGTACAAACAAACACAAGCTACCAGTCATGGCTACCTCTGAGAAATGTAAAGCGCATTCTAACATTGTTGCAAATATAAATAATTTAAATTTTGACTATATATTTAAAGACTGATAAACTATAAATAAGACCTATGTATTTAATTTAGGTTGATCTTTTGTGAATTTGTTACAGTGTAAATTAACTAAAAGCACAGAGTGGACAGTCCAAACAAAGATGAAGTCAAGAGCACAGGCAAACAGAGAAATCCAGGGAACAAACAGAATCCAAAAACCAAGACACAGGAGTACAAAATACAACGGCTCAGAAATGCAGTACTAACACTGCAGGTCCATGGAATGGGAGCAGAACTGAAAACAAAGGCAGAGTAATAACCCAAGGCAGAGCAAGCTGAGCAGATGACCAGGGCAGCACAGGCTGAGCAGTAAGGGCTGAAGATACCCACTGCAGAGCAGAAGACCACCACAGCAGAGTAGACTGGCTTGAAGACCCCCACGGCAGAGCAGAAGACCACCACAGCAAAGTAGACAGGGTTGCAGACCACCATGGCAGAGCAGAAGACCACCAAAGCTGAGCAGACAGGCTTGATGGTCCCAACAGCAGAGCAGACAACCACCACAATAGCATAGACCTCCGCGGCAGAGCCAATGACAACCACAGCGGCGCCCAAGATCCCCACAGCATAGCTGGTGGAAGTGAAGACCACCATGGTTGATCAAGTGAAACTGAAACATAGACCACAGATAGGTTAGCGTTGGCCGTGTCAAAACAGGCAGGGAGATTGAGGGTGTCCTCTATGGACATAACGGGTCCGGCAAGGTGTCTCAAGTTGATCAGAAGTTCATGTACGACCTCTGCAGTCATGTCGCGGCAGACGAGAAGTTCAGATACCACCTCTGTGGTTGCGTCTAGGTAGACAGGAAGTTCAGCAATGATCTCTGTGGTAGCATCAAGGCACACAGGAAACTCAGGGACGACCTAAGTGGTCGCATCAAGACAGACAGGACACTCAGGGGCAAAAGTGGGCTTTGGAGCTGATTCTTGGACTGGAGCGGACTCTGGAGCAGACTCATGGGCTGAAGCGGGCCCTGGAGTGGACTCATGGGCTAAAATAGACTCATTGGCTGGAGCAGACTCATGGGCTGGAACAGGTTCACGGGCTGAAGAGCAGTATGTGGCCCAAACACACACTATAGCCATTGCCTTAACAGGGAGTACAGTTGACAGTGGGACCACCACTGAGACCCCATGATGGCTGATGGCTCTGGTGTGGTGGCCATCTTGGCTGAAGGCTTTGGTGTGGAGGCCATGTTGTGCACAGACTCTGATGTAGCGGCCATGTTGTGCATAGGCTCTAGCGTGGCAGCTATCTTGTGAACAGACTCTGGTGTGGCAACCATAGGATTGGAAAGTACAGAAAGCACAGGGCTAATGACAGTCAGAACTGGGCATGCTGTTGACTGTGATGGGCCAACCATCTGAGTTTGATACATAGTGCGCGGATTGTAACGGATTGTTGAGTCCATAACAAAAGAAGTCAACGAGAGCATAGTCTGAGATGGGTTGAGGATCCAAATGCAGTATTTATTGAAAGGGTAATCCACAATGGTAATCCAAAAAACAGGCAAATGGTCAAAAGCACAGAGTGGGCTGTATTGCCCACTTCTCTCTCTTGTAACCACTGTATTATCCCACCGGGAGCATCTACTAGTGTCAGTACCACCATCTTCACCCGCCTTCAGAATAAACAGGGAGCCCCTGAACTGTGGCGATATTGCCAAATCTCTTCCTCTGCGTCTCCATAAATTATTATAGGAAGATGCATCCATATTAACTCCATGCTGGAAATGGCAACAGGAAAAAGTGGGCTCAGTTACATCCACTTCCTTTCCTGAATCAGCACTTACTGTGTACAACAGCGATTGGAGAAAGAGTGGGATGTGAGTGGTGGTACCATTTTTCCAGCGCTGTACAGCAATGCATGCTACACACAGTGCAAAAGATAGTGGAGCGAGACGCTTCATAGTGGTCAAATTGCTTAGTCACCTGAAAAACACACTTTTACTTTCTCCTACATAAATATGGAGAAAGAAACCTAGGAAAGCAGATTATAATGCCATTTTTTGCCAAGATGTATTGTGTGTAATTGCAAAGGAAGCACATAGACTCATACAGATGAAAAAATGGCCATCTTGGCTAGAAGCTCAGGTATGGCGACCATGACATGAAGAAACTCAGGCTTGGCGGCCATGATGTGAAGAAGCTCAGGCTTTGCAGGCCTGACGTGAAGAGACTCAGGCTTGGCAGACATGACGTGAAGAGACTCAGGCTTGGTAGGCATGACGTGAACAGTCTCTGGCTTGGCAGGCATGACATGAAAAGTCTCTGGCTTGGCAGTTTATGTGTTAGAATAATCAATAAAGTTTCATTTATATTTTTGAAGAGAAGTGTCTTGTGTTATGTACTTACGAATTTAATGTCTTAAACAGCCGATCTATGTTACTAATAAATAGTGTTGCTAATAAATAGTGTTTTCTCATAAAATAAGTGACTCTTTCAAAATTCCCAATAAATTAATTAATAATTTATTTTGAGCTAATTTGCTTACACACCGGCTCACACAAATTGTTCCCATAACTTCCACTCAAGGACGCAGCATTGAGTTCCACTTTGAAAGGGAACTATATACAAGTTTTGCATTCCCGGTCTATTTGGACTCTGCGGAAAGTAAGCTTATAAAACCATATTGTATCTGATCTCATTAATGAGTGAATGAACAAAATCTTTAGTTCTCTTTCAAAGTGGAACTCAACACTGCAACTGGATCGATGCTATGGGGAACGCCATCAGTGTGACCGGTGTCTGAATTATGTGTAGACACACAACAATTTCATTGGCTGACGACAGTCCATGACGTCACTACCGGAGCATCTGTGAGTATAAGAGGGTGCCTGCAATAGACATCATCAACTAATTTTTCTTCAGGAGATGCTTGTTTGTATGTGTTTTTAAAACAACAAATGTGGAGCACATTCGACTCCTTGAGGAAGTTGAAGGTACTCATAGTGATTTATTCATGGTAGCAGATTCTGTTCACACTTCATTGCCAAATGAGTGATGAGAATCTAGCTTTGAATGGAGCGCATTCGGCTCTCGAGGGAGTTGAACTTATGTTTATGATGCATAAGCTCCATCAGCTCCATTTCAGAAACTTTCCTGGCTCAAATTTTTGATTTTGTTAAATTCAATTGTTGAAATTTGTTTTCTGAAGAAAGACAAACATAAATGAAGAAAGCCAAAATATTAAATGTGATGGATGTATATTTACTGAGTAATTCAATATTTTGTAGATAGGGTCAGAATGAAAATTTTTACCTGAGATTTAGAGTCAAATTACTGGGGGGTAAAAATGACTTTACAACAATGGCAGCATCATTATTTTTATTTTCACATAGAGATTGGTAGGTCTATTAGTTAAATCTGTTGACTTTAGACATCTTTGTTGCAGCAAATGCCAATGGTGACAGTTCAAAAATGATGTTTTATTATCAAATTTCGAGAGGAGGGCGTTCAGATAATCAACCCAATTAATGATAAGAGGTAAATATAGAGCAGACTTACCTCTGGTCATTGACAGTTTATCAGCATATAATTCACCCGTTTTGCTACTATGTCGCAACTCCAACTCTTCGCATCAAGACAGACAGGACACTCAGGGGCAAAAGTGGGCTTTGGAGCAGATTCTTGGACTGGAGCGGGCTCTGGAGCAGACTCATGGGCTGAAGCGGGCCCTGGAGCGGACTCATGGGCTAAAATAGACTCATTGGCTGGAGCAGACTCATGGGTTGGAACAGGTTCACGGGCTGAAGAGCAGTATGTGGCCCAAACACACACAATAGCCATCGCCTTAACAGGGAGTACAGTTGACAGTGGGACCACCACTGAGACCCCATGATGGCTGATGGCTCTGGTGTGGCGGCCATCTTTGCTGAAGGCTTTGGTGTGGAAGCCATGTTGTGCACAGGCTCTAGCATGGCAGCTATNGCTGAAGAGCAGTATGTGGCCCAAACACACACAATAGCCATCGCCTTAACAGGGAGTACAGTTGACAGTGGGACCACCACTGAGACCCCATGATGGCTGATGGCTCTGGTGTGGCGGCCATCTTTGCTGAAGGCTTTGGTGTGGAAGCCATGTTGTGCACAGACTCTGATGTAGCGGCCATGTTGTGCACAGGCTCTAGCATGGCAGCTATCTTGTGAACAGACTCTGGTGTGGCAACCATAGGATTGGAAAGTACAGAAAGCACAGGGCTAATGACAATCAGAACTGGGCATGCTGTTGACTGTGATGGGCCAACTATCTGAGTTTGATACATAGTGCGCACCCCCCAAAAAACTGCAGGGCATAATCTAGGAACCAGCTCAGTGATCCTCAAGGACCATCACGGATCAGTGTGGATTGTAACGGATTGTTGAGTCCATAACAAAAGAAGTCAACGAGAGCATAGTCTGAGATGGGTTGAGGATCCAAATGCAGTATTTATTGAAAGGGTAATCCACAATGGTAATCCAAAAAACAGGCAAATGGTCAAAAGCACAGAGTGGACCAACTCTTCCCGTCCGACGACGAGACCAATTTCTCTCCGGATCCTCAGCCGCAATCTGCCAGCACTAGGACCATTCCTTCTCTGCCCATTGCACCCGAGCCCCAGGCTTCTTCGAGTGGCTGCTGGCCTGCCCGAACAGCTACATGCTCACCAAGACGCAGAGGCCAGCCCTCGCCTCCACCAGCGAGACTTACAACTTCCTCCCCGGCATCTTCCTGTCATTCGGCCGTCCCAACAATTCCACCTATTGGGAAGTGGACGGTAATAGGATTGAGGCAAGTGCTGGTTAATTCTGATGAGCAGTTCTCGCGGAGGATGAATAAAACGGAACTGTATGATCTCTATGTTACCTTGCAGCCAACCTCTCTCCAGCCCTCAAGGCGGCCAACAGGCAGAGCAAAGGCCACAGGGCTCAGAATTTGTCTCGCTCGACACCACAATTTTCTTCCCACTCCAAATCCAGCTCGCTTCGAGCTTCAGGCCGCAGCGGCAGGCCTTCAGCGAGCCCCAGATTCCACTCCTGCAAAACCTCACCCACCGTTTGCTGCAGTGCCACTGTTTCTAACCCTTTTCCTTCTCTGTGGCCTCCAGCACCCGTTGCATGAGGCTGCCTCCACTAGCGGCGGAGGCCCAAGCATTTCAACATTTTCCTTCGACTGTCACTAACCCCTCCCCTTTTCAGTGGCCCACAGCTCCAGCAGCTCAAGCAAGCGTGAGGCTGCCTCCGCTTGCAGCACAAGTCCACATGTCTCATCTTCTTCCTACTCTTCCTTCCCAAGCCCCAGAGGCCCATTCAAGCATGAGGCTGCCTCCGCTGACAATGGCAGCCCCGGCTCCTATCCCTTTCAGCTCTCCATCTAACACAGTTGCCTCAGAGCCACCCCCAGTGTCTCACAACATCCGAGCATAGATCCTGTCAGGTGCGGACATAGATCTCTCAACTCTTCTCTCTGCTTCCCGTTTCCGAGTCAAACCACCAAATAGACTGCAGGAATTTCTCAGTCACTTTAAAAAACCAAAATCCACATTCATCACGATTACTTTCTTTTTCCAAGTTCACCATTGCTTTCAGCCATTTCACAGAAATAATCTGCTCAGCCTTCCCCCATAGGCTGCTTAAATTGAATGACTATTTGTAATCATAGCCGAGCTTGTGCTGTCCTATGGAGGAGGGCACTTCTACACTTACCATAAGCTCTTCTCCGCAAAGAGCACTGTATGGGTCACCTAGTGGAACCAATGCCCTTACTGGGGCACACTCGACCCGGATCTTCACAGCAGAGTCTCCTAGGCTGCAGGAACTTTTCATGCGTGATCTGCAGGTCAGTGACACATTCCACCATGACATGCCCACAAATTAACCTCTCCATTCCCCCCTGCCTGGACACAGCCCCAGTTAAATCCAACAGCTATGTGCCAAGAGCTACAACCAGCGCAAATCCTGATCTTGGAAGAAGAGCCCCCTCCTTTTCAAACAGCAGGCAGCTCTGCAACAGTTTTAACACTGGAAAGTGTTACAGACAGACTTGCCGCTATCTTCGTATCTGCTATTTCTGTGGCAGCGCTCATGGCCTTCATGTTGTAAAAATTCTAAAAATGATTTATCAACTCCTGTGAATATTTCTGGCTTATCTTTTGAACTAGCTCACCACCCGGACACCGACTTCACTAATTATTTACTGTCTGGCCTCAAACACGGTTTTAAACCTGGTGTGGAATGCCCGCTCTCCAAAAACATCATCTGTAATAACCTCCAATCGGCTCTCACAGAGCCCGACGTTGTAGAGAACCTGGTTAAAAAAGAAGTCGAGTCAGGCTTCATGATCGGCCCTCTTGACGATCCTTTTTTACGAAAATTTTAGGGTAAAAAACGCCTTATAATGGATCTGTCAGCTCTGCATAATTCCCTGTTCTCAAGCATTAACAGCTTGATTCCCTCTCGGGGAGCTTGGCTTGCCAAAATCGATATCACTTCTGCTTTCAAAGTGATGCCTCTCCATCTGATTTCATGGCACTTATTCGCGGTTCGCTGGCATGGAAAATTATATTTTGCCATACGTTTAACTTTCGGATGCAAAAGCAGCCGCAAAATTTGCAATATGTTATCAGAAGCCATTTGCTGGATTTTGTCAAAAAATTACGCAATTCCTCACCTCATTCACCTGCTAGACGATTTTCTAACTTAGATTCAGTAAAATCCCAGGCTTCTCTGCCCAAGGAAAAATCAATCTCAATCCTCATCTCATCTACCCTCCTAAACAGCTCAAATTGTTTAAAACAGGAGGCAACACGGACCCTCCTGGTCATACGGCTTAAATCACGTTGCTCCTCATTCATAGGCCGATAGTTGTCTATAGTTGCATTCGAATTTTTGCAGTGTCAAGAGGAGCGCAAGCCATGATGACGTAACTGACGCGGCTTGTTTATGTTATCCAGTACAGCGCGGTGCAGGGTGCATTAATGTGATAAATATAATGGAGGAGTCAAAAAGTGAGCGCGCTGATGTTGACGCAAGAAAAAAAGACTGCGCTGTCTGCTATGGCCAACCAGTTCGACGGCATATGCAGTCAGACCCTAAGCAGTGCTGAAGAAGGCATCAGGCCTTTGGAGCAGATGGATATGTATGAAAGAGAAGCTACGCTACCCGCTGACGAAAACCCTCTCAGTTGGTGGCAAAAACCGTGCGGTATGTTTGTTTCCACATATTGCGCAGCTGGCAAAGACATATTTGACCATACCTGCCACATCGGTCAGGGGTGCGTTTCCCAAAGCGAACTATGGCCGCAAGTTCCGTCGTTACCAAGAGAGTTCAGCGGGACATACGGCCATAGTTGACTAACGATGCTTTCGGGAAACACACCCCCTGAGCTGAGCGCGTGTTTTCATCAGCTGGAAACATTGTCCCAAAAAAACACCTTCTGGTGTTTTGACGAGCAATATGTGTAGTGAGCGGATTGTTTCTGAATGGCAGGTCGCTATTTTGTGTTCATGTAGTACAAACATTAGGCTGTCTGTTTAAGCGTGTTTTCTCAGGTTAGTGTCGTGATGTACTTACAGTTTTTATACATTTTTTGTTACCTTGCATGCACATTAATGACATATTTTATTTAAAAACAGTTGTTTGAAAAGAAAAAGAAGTGAATGTAATTTCATTTCAATAAAAGATGCGATGCTTGATTTGGTGTATTTTGCTTATTGCGCTCGCTCAACATCGTGCTTAAGAAATAATTTACTTGAGTACAAGTAGAAATACTGAAAAATAATATGACTCAAGTAAGAGTAAATAAGTAGTTTGCTGAAAAACTACTCAAGTTACTACATTACAAAGTACTTTAGAATTATTTTTCTATTTTTAACCAAAATACGGCAATGTGAGCATTATGGAAAGCTAAACACTCTCATGTAATGTCTGTTTCATTCATACTGGAAGCTGGAGGGTGCCCTCGCACAGAACGTCCACAAGTGATAAAAGGACAAATGTATCAGATATCGCTAATAGCTGAATAACATGCAGATAGAGACGTTTTGACTGATGAAACATAAATACAGTAAACACACGACTGCAATGATATATCTGAGTTTATTTGTGTTCTTAAAGCCATCTCAGGTATTTTCATAAGAATGATGTATATTTATAATGCAACAATAATCTATACAGCCTGTACCACAGTATAGAATTTTATAAAATAATATATTTTCTGTTTCATTCTGTGATAAGAAGCAACATGGGGCCACAGAAGGAAGTTATTTCAAACACGATTGACATTATATAATGATTTTGAAGCAAAACATGATATTAATCTCATAAATTGTCATGTTTGTCGCTATGCTAAGCAAATATACAAGCTATTCCTGTTACCAGGGAGCGATTGTTTTATAACTAATTTTGAAAAGTAAGTCCAAGGAAGATCAGTTGAATTTTTTTTTTTTATGAAGGGGCAAAAGCAAAAGAAGGTTAAGTGAGAGGTATGATCAAAGAAATAACAGATTAAAACAGTGTGAATAAAAAGGTGGCAGTAAAAAATAAATAAATAAATAAAGTGGGGAATGGGTTATCATGTTTTCATGAATTGTTAAAGAGGGCAAGCTTTACCGTTCAACTGAACTGTACACATGCATTTTAGATCAGTGCTCTGGTAATATCAGTGGTATTTCCGGAGCTGCCAAAATTACAATTTAAAATCAGAATATGATCATAGCTCTTACATTCACTAAAATATTGAAACATTAACGATACTGATTCAAAATGTCAACGCCAGTAATCGAACGTGAAAACACTGTTTAAACGCCCCGCCCCCCAGCCGTAGTTTTGATTGGGTTTGCACCCGAGTCAGACCTGTTTGTTATCGCCTGAAGTGCAGGGCTCCACTTCAGTAGTTTAAAAAGTGCCTGTCAAATGGCAGCTCGCCCTGTTGCTTTGTCAGCACATTTGTCTTTTTTGTACTTTGTACTTTTGGTGAAAAATAAATGTAGTAAAGTTGAATACTTTATTTCTACTTAACTCAAGTAAAAATAAAAGTACCGCAATTTAACTGTACTCAAGAAAGTAGAAAACATTGAAAAATGTCCTCAAGTACGGTAACGAAAGTATTTGTAATAAGTTACTTTCCAGCTCTGCCTTCTGAAACCTAAAATGACAAATGGGACACCCTAGGGTATTGTGGACTTAATGGACACACACACGGTGGCCATTGTAATTCCACAAGACCGCAAGTGCACATGAAGTGTGCCATTTGGGACAGGGCCAAAGATGATAATCTCCTTTTTGTCATACTGCCCAAATGTACTAAGTTTAGTTAGTCAGAGGAAAAGCCTTCTGGCTAACGAAAAACAACAAAGAAATTACCCTGACTCCCATCAACCTTCATGCTGTGGGACTTCAAGCCACTGCAAAATCATTCATCATGCCTTGTCAAAATAATCAAACAGCCACTTAACTCGAACACTTAAACATGCAGCAGCAACTTGATGAAAGCAAGTTTCATTATGTGCAACACTTGACTTGCAATGATACATAAGAGGACAAGGGTGACCTTGTGATAGCACTTAGCATGAACATTGATTACAAAACACTGCACAAGATTAGAGGAAAATGTCCCATAGATCAAAAGTCATTTTACTAGTTCAGTCTGGCCCACAAGTTCTGAAACTGCAATGAACCTTGACGTTTTTAATATATCTTGTCACCCACTACTCTTCGACAACTAAATTCATCACATTGTGGAGCAATATAGCCGGCATTTTTACTTGTTTTTTGCATGATAGCAAAGAACACCAAGATGAAAAACCATCCCCTTTGCAAACATTGTAATTTTACATGTATCTTACATCTTTCATTTAGTAGAGAATCATTTATTTTCTAAATTTCTTTGATTACAATCTTTTCTGTTATTTTATGTTCCAGAGAGCGTGTGGCATTCCTTCTTTCTTGATACAGCTGGTTCCACATAGATTTCTATCTTTTTACCTCCACTCCTGTTAAAGATATTTCTCTGTAAATCACTCAACTTTCACCTGTTAAAACAATATAATCTAAAGCATAACAGATTAAAATCTTTGTCTGTATATCAGTCTGATTAATGTAGTCCCAACACTCCCATCTACAGCAACAAAACCAAACAAAATATTCAACAATACATCTTTCAAATGACCATCCAATGATGAATATACTCTTTTTACATGCCTTGTGTAGTGTTGCTTTGGTTTAAATTCATCACAGTCATTGAAAAAAATGCAGAACGAATAAATGTGTGCACATGTGTGAGACAGTAGGTGGGGGTTACTGAGTGTCTGTTTTGCCTCATGTATCACCAGGTTGTTTGGTTGATGCCTGTAAACCCTTTTTTGCCACCAGGCAAACTCTTATGGATGCCAGGCTTTATTTACCCACAGAGCGATTCTCTGGAATGCCCCAGGTCACCTTGGGTCACATTGCAGCCCATGTAACACTCTATATGCAGTAGATGATTTAGTTGAACTTTGACATTCGCTATTCCAGACTATTCTATGAAATACTTTCTTGTATCACCCCAGGAAACAGTAGTTACAGAAAAGGGAGGAACTGCGACACATCCTTTATTTTAATAGGGAACGTCTGTATTCCTTTTATATTGTTCTGAGGAGATAGAAAGTAAGCTTTTGTTTAAGTTACATTTCTGATTTACTTACCAAGAGCACATCTCAAGTAAAACAGATGTTAGGGTACACAGGCATTCACAAAGACACTTTATTAGACATTGAAGGTGAGATGTCACAGACATTTGTGCATTGGCATGTCATACACTAAACATTCCGAACATTTTACTATGATATGAGTTGACAAAGATCATTTCATTGATAAAGGTTTTTGGTGAAACTATGCTATAGGATTAGTTAATGCAATCGTTAACATAGCCTAATGTAAACGAATAGTTGAAGCTGATGAATCTTGACATTGTCATCCTGGAATATGGCCATGATGTGTCTTCCAACATGGCTGTTTAAGAAATGAAAAGCTACAGACTTCATCAATTAGGGTTAGAAGAACCGTTGCCAAACATATACCATAGAAACATCATAATCACTGCAATAATGATCTAATCATAGACTCTTAAGCATTTGCCTATTTAAATCCAAACAGCTGCTTTTTTTTTTGTTGCTTTTTTTGGCAGGGTAGTGTATGTTTCATTAAAATATATATACTGTTCATTTACCAGTCTACTTGAACTATTACCTTAAAATGTATGGATAACCACCAGGTGGTTAGAAAACCTAAAAATGAATCAGAGTTCCTCGTAAGTGGCCTGTCACAAAACATGGTCAGTGGTTATATAGATGGTGCACAGGGTCAAAACTCCATCAGAGTAAATACACAACACTAAAATACTACAATAAAAATGAACTAAATAACAGAAAATGTAATAGATTACTTATGACAAAAATAAGAAGAAACAAAATTGTGTCTTTAGTGTCACACAGGTACATCTGGAACTGTCCTTTTACTGTTTTTCAACGTAAATTATCTGTGTGTGTATATAGAGTTGCAAGAAAAAGTAAGTGAATTATTTTCAATTTTTTGTTTTTCTCTATAAATTGGTCATGAAATTTGATTAGATTTTCACCAAAATCACAAAAATCAACCAACACACTATTTCTAAGCTGATACAACACAAACAGTCATGATCTTTCATGTCTTTATTGAGCACACTCATTAAACATACAAAGGTGATGGTGGGAAAAGTAAGTGAAACCAGGCTTCTGGTGTCACTAAATGCCAAATGTTAGCAAACCAGGAGTCAAATCAATGAAACGAGAATAAAGGTGTGGTTTAGAGCTAAATTGACTTATATAAACACCCAAACAGTGTCAGTGTGCTATTCACAAGCAGCATTAGCTGATGAGAGTCATGCCTCTCAAAAAAGAGATCTCAGAGGACCTATGATCAAAGGTTGTTGATATGCATAGCTGGAAAGGGTTACAGAGTAATCTCAAAGACTTTAGATATTCATCAGTCCACAGTTAGACAAATTGTCTATAAATGGAGATGATATGGTACTGTGTCTACTCTCCATAGAAGTGGGCGCCCAGCCAAGATCACTCCGAAGGCACAAAGTAGAATGCTCAATGAGGTGAAAAGAACCCTAGTAACAGCTGAAGACTGTGAAGCTGGTTAACATCTCCGTTCATGAGTCAACCATGCATAAAACTTTAAACAGGCATGAAGGACACCACAAAGGAAGCCATTGCTCTCCAAACAAAACATTGCAGCACGCCTAAAGTTTGCCAAAGACCACCTTAACACTCCACAACACTACTGGGAAAATGTCTTGTGGACAGATGAAACAAAAGTAGAATTGTCTTTGTAAACAAAAACAGCATACCAACATGAAAACATCATCCCAACAGTGAAGTATGGTGGAGGGAGTATCATGATTTGCTCCCTCTGGACCTGGACCAATTGCCATTGTGGAGGGGAAAATTAATTCCCAAGTTTATTAGGATATCCTTCAGGATAATCTCAAGGTGGCTGTCCACAAGCTGAAGCTGAGAAGAAGATGGGTGATGCAGCAGTATAATGACCCTAAACATCAAAGTAAATCTACTACAGAATGACCTCAAGAGAGCCATTCACAACCAGACATCCTAAGAATATGGGTAAGTTGAAGCAGTTCTCTAAGGAGGAATGGTCCAAATTTACTCCTGGATGCTGTGCAGGTCTAATTCACAGCTACAAGAAATGCTTGCTTGAGGTTATTGCTGCCAAAGGTGGTTCAAGCAGTTATTAAAGCACTGTTTCACTTTTCTCACCATCACTTTATGTGTTTATTGAGTGTGCTCAATAAAGACATGAACTATCATGATGGTTTGTTTTTTATCAGCTTAGTTTTATGACCAATTTATGCAGAAAAGTAGAAAATTGAAAACAGTTCACTTTCTTTTTTGCAACTGTTTATAGATTAACATTAACATAGATTAATAAATGTTGTAAAAAGTTTGTTTTTCTATTGGTGGTACTGTATGCTATTTAAACTTGTATACTGAAATCTCAGCTACTTTGAAGAGAAGCTATTTATCTGTGTATGTATCTGTGGGCCAAGAACAAATAGTTGCTAGCATTTAAGCACCTCTGGATTTCATACTTCACTAGCCAGTGAACAAGAACATGCACAGTTTTTGTTTGTTTGTTTTTGTCAGTGTGGACCAGACTTTGACTTACAGATTTAACTTACGGGAAAAAAAATGACTAGAACATTGAGAATAAAATTATTCTCATATAAGCCTTTTGAATTATATATATATGTATATATATATATATATAAACATTCAGTCACACATGCAGACAAAGTCTTCCCACATTAGTCATTCAGTCTATGCTGCCATTGGTTACATGCTGACTCAATTACCTCCCAGTTCTCTGAATGTGTTGTTGTGGGTTATTGTTGAATTATAGCATGTAAGCACGACCTCTACGACTACATGGAACTTAACTTGCATTAATACGTTTGCAGTGTGATTGAATTCTTCAGCTCAAGCTGTGCAGAGCCGAGACTGACACTAACAAGCTTGTTAGGGCTGCAGCTTATTTCTCCCTCTAAACTGCCCTTTTTTTCTTCACAGCAGGGGAGACACAGTCCACATGAGTGCTAATGCCCTCTGCTGAATCTTTAGACCTCATCCTCAGTTAATCCCCCACATTCTCTGAATGACAATTAAAAGTGTTCACAATAAGGAAAAGTTTAAAACATGTTCCACTTTGTTAGAAAAGTAATCTTTGTATTTATGTTGGTTTCATATGGTCAAATAATGACTAAATATGTCAGGTAGTGTCAAAAGTAAAAAGTTATAATATTGGTAGCAATTTATTTTTTAGTCCATGTTTACAATGTACTTATTACAATAACAGAGTGGTACTAACCCTGAACCTACCCCAAAACCTAACCTTAACCCATGTAGTTACCTTATATTACTGGGAACTACTGGGAAGTGCTTGTACTGTAAAATAAAGTGCAACCCATATTTTTCTTACACCATGGTCAAATGATCTGGGCTGCCTTTATCAAAAGCATCCTAAGCCTATGTAGATTGTAGAACCATTGTCACCAGTGGTCTCTATGATCAACTAACNTCAAGTTAAGTCAAAAAGTAATTGTTTTAAGTCAATTTAACATGAAGCAATTAAATTTGAACCAGAAATCTAATACAATGGTGTTGAATCAAAATAAGTTGTTTAAATAAAGTGAACAGCATCAAAAAATAATTTTTTTGAGTGTATGTAGATTGTAGAACCATTGTCACCAGTGGTCTCTATGATCAACTAACTGTAGCTCATGGTGCTTTTGAGAAACGCAGCTCTGATATTTAATAGACCTTGGCAGAATTGTTTTTTTTTTTTCAAATATTAATCAGTGAGTATGTTTTGTTAAAATATGTTTTTTTCTGAAAATATTATTGAAAGAGTAAACAATTTTCTTTTGTAATATTAAAATAATGGTATAAATGTCTTTTTTCATTCCTTTTTTCTTCATTATGATTTCATTTTGTATCACCCTGAAAATGTTGAATGTATGACACATTAAAATATCAGAAGTTAATAGAAGATCTGTATTCAAGTTATTACATGTGTGAAATTTTGAATAAATTAAAAGACCCGGAAAACAACAACAAAATTAGGGTATCATATCAATGACCTTCCAAAGTGTCTTCATCTGGTCTTTGGAAAATAACAAGTTCCTCTTTTTGATGATCTCAGACATTTGAAGATATCACCTTACTTTAATCATAACTTGCTTTAATTTTACAAAGTAAAAACAGATTTATCTTACCAGAAATTTTAACTCTTTTACCACAAGCTAGACTGAATATTCATTTCAAAGAAACAATTATGAGAAAAATGTGCAATTGTGACATTATGATTGCAGTGTGCCCTTTGGGAAACAAAATATTTACCCTATAATAACAACTGCTGGCATACAGTTTGAATGAGCCAGCATACCTTCCTGTTATTTGACCACCTTATTTGAAAAAGAAAAAGTACTTTAATGTCAAGAAATAAATGCGCTGAAGAACTGAACTTACACTAGAAGATGTTTAACTATCAAAGGCCCCTTGGTTCCTGCCAGAGAATACATCCATCCATTCTCCAAACCAATTTATCCTCTGCAGGGTCACAGGCAGAGAAAGCATGCATTCTCTAATTATTTATGACACTGGCCTGACATGTGAATCTCGATTAAAAAAAAAGTATTAGGGAAATAATGAGGGGTAATGCAGTTGAAAGTTGAGGAAAGAAAGAAAGAGAGACACATTAGGTTAGACAAGTACAGACGTAAGATGCTGAACTGCTGCAAGCTGGCTCTCATTTTCTCATGGGCACATTAATGAGAACCTGCTGTCAGCTATGAAGGCTGAAGGTGAAGGTTATATCTCAAAACTGGTGCGATGACAGCTTTTAACCCTGCACTGACTCTTGGGAAACACAACTGACCAGGGTCTAGAAAATGCATACAATTAATGCTGCACATATGAAATAAAAATTTCATACATTTTTATCAAAAAATATGTATTTAAAAATATAATGTCAGATGGTTGCATCTGTGTTAAGCAGCTTTAGCCATACTTTCGTAAATTCGTAAAATTTGCAAAAATTAAAACATACTCAATCGTTAAAGGGTTAGGTCACCCAAAAATAAAATTTCTGTCATTAAGTACTCACCTTCACCTCCTTTCATGACCCCAAGTATTTGTTGTATGAATATCTGAACATGGAATATATCAAAAGAAAGAAAAAAAGCCTCTGCTTTTTTTAACTACACTTGAATGTGGATAAGTTTCATTAAAAAAAGCAACATTTTGAACAAAATGCTGAGAAAATCGATGTAATCGAGATTACAACGTGCATAACCAACGCTTTTATCACTTGTTTCTGCTCCTTTTTTGCCTGTATTTTGATCCAGAGATTCTCTACTCTTTCAGAATATGTGTAATAGCGCCCCCTAATGTAAGATGGTGAAAAACATGGAAAAGCTGGAAAATGTGAGAGGCTGCTCACTGCAGAGCCATTAGTGAAGAGTGAAGTCCAGCTGGATGTAATTTGGGCGTTATGGGTGGAACTATAGAAGGTCCAACCACACCCTAACCCTACCCATAACTCTATCTCGCCAGCCATTAGATCCACAGAGGTGGAGCTGGACTAGTTCAAGCTCAACCCATGACATCTAGAGAGGTGGAGCTGGACGTTATTTGATTTTGCAGGAAGCACCACTTGTAAAATTCTGTCAATGCCAGGGAAGCGTTGTCTCATAAATGATGGAAAATTCCATCAATGATGGGAAAAGAATTAAAAGACATTATCAATTCAATTCTGAATGGCTCAAAGGTCAAAAGCACTAAGTAAATCTGATAGGAAACCATTTTTTAAATCAAACTTCACAATTAAATTTCACCATGATTTTTGTAAACAACGTAATTTTGGTGAAAGAGGATTTAATAAAAACAGCAACACTGATATTTCAATTTGTATAAAGCAGTTTTTATGCTGCCTGACACAAGTTTAAGTTAAAGCAGTTGATGTTTGACTGTTCAACAGCTGAACAGTTGATGTTAAATAAGTTGAAAAACACTAATAATTATTATATATTTTTTTTTAAACTGCATTGTCTGTAATGCCCATAAAATGAGACCCTGATTGATGCAAACTTTAGAAGACACCATCTGGCATCTAATCAATATTAGTAACCCCTCCACTCTGGCTAGACAGACAAATATTGACACATACACACAACATAAACACAACAAAAGGGCAAATGGAGGACACAGATCTCCTAGAGAGCAAAACTTGTCTTATCGTCATAGAGACCAAAGGCTATCACTTTACAGCTAGAAACAAGCCTTTAAATGACTACTTCTTCCCAGCAGGATCCCAAAGATGGGAAACCCCAGCAGCTAACCTGTATTTAATGGGGGCCTCTGAACCTATGACCTTTAGAAGCCTTAGGGGAATTTCTCCATGAAGACTTCAGGAGAAACTGTTACCCAGTAAACCTGGTGACAAGAAGGATCCAAAAAATCCACTATGTGCCTCAACATTACAACATACACTCTTAAAAATAAAGTTTTTTTATTGGAATATAAATGGTTCCATGAAGAACCTCAAACATCCATGGACCCATTCCATTTCACAAAAGGTTCTTTATACACTCTTAAAAAGGACTGAAAATGATTTTTTTGCAGTGACGGCATTTTGATTTTGATTTAATGATGGTCATTTTTTCTTAGTGTGAAGAACATTTTAATAATCTAAAGAACTCTTTTTCCACTATAAAGTACCTTTTGAACTTCAACGAATTTTGTGGTTCAGATTTGTCGCTGTCAACTATAAGCTTCCTTTAACTCTAGAAGGACGAGAGGTGGGAGGCTTTCTTGAGATGAGAAAGGCTTTGTTTGCGTGACCCACTCAGTGGCTTAAAACTGGACCGTACAGAGTGATGAATGATGCAGGAACCAGATCTATTGCAGGAGTTCAGTTTCACTCAACAGCTCGCTCTCTTACTCACTCTCCCTCTCATTTTCTCCATCATTCTCATTCTTTCTCATTCTCACTTCACACACATGTATAGATGAAAAATTGTAGCCATATTGTATAAATTTATGAACTTCACATTGTGCCTTAATGATGACAGATGACCGTGAGTGTGAAAAGGGTAAAGACCACAGCATCGCTCACCAAAGAATATGAATTATCCAGCTACAAAAGGAAAGTCTTACAGCAGCTCATAAATCAGTTGGTCACTTGAAAAAAAGAGAATGGATATCTTGCATATTTTCATATAAAATATTATCATAGTAATATGATGGTGTAAGTGCTTCATCATAATCCTCTTCCTCATCATCACCATCATCATCAAGACATTTAAATCTTAACAATCTGCATTCATTGCACTTGAGAGTTATCTTAAGAGGCATCTATGGTTCCATAAAGAACTGTTCACTGAAACGTTCTTTGGTTCACTGAAATGGTTCTCAAAAAAAAAAAACCTTTGTAACCCTTTTTTTTTTTTAAGTGTTATTTCTTATGAGCTATAAGTACAAAAAGAAGTATAATTTAGAATTTAAAAAAGTATACTTGTAACTGTACTATTACACTAAGTGATACAATACTTCTTGGGACTAAATTGTCACTTCGTTTATAAAAGTATACTGTTAAATGCACTTTGTTAAAGTTTAACAGTAGTAAACCTTGAGTACACAACTACTTAACTACTGCTCAAGTTATTCTCTCAAGTTATAATTTTGTATTGAACTTTGCAACTATACTGTGAACTATACTTCAAAGTGAATTTATAAGTATACTGTTTAGTGTACTTCTAGCCCTCTTTACAATGCTTAATTATACTTTTCTTTGGTGTATCTCAATCAAAAGATTAAGTAGATTAAGTGGGCCTACAAGTATAGGCCAAATATAATTGGACTTCAAAGTAAACTGGTCAGCAAGCCAAGTATAATTGCATAATTTTAAGTATATATCTGAAAAGTACATAAAAAGTAAAAATCTTACTTTTAGTTTGAAAGAAAAACAATAATAGCGCACTTGAATAATCAGAGAACATTCAGAAATAACGTTTTCATAACGTTCGTTCGCAAAACGTTCTTAGGACATGATTTTGTTCCTTGGGAAGAAACATTTTTCACAAATTCAAGAATATATTTCACCGTTCGAACGTTCGATGACCAATAACGCGGTCTGTGTATGTGTGCAACTAACTAGGTTGTAAAATCAAACATGCACTGAACAGCACAAGAGCTGTGGACATCTGAGCGCCTTCTCTCGCTCCGCCCAGACTTTCCTATTAGAACAGGTTGGCACAACAGAGAATTCAGTTATCCATAACACCTCGTTAGACGTGTGTTCTGTCTCCGCACAACTGAAATAAAGATGCGCGCGTATCTGGCACTGCTGGTTACGCTTACCTTACCTGGATATCTGGATGCGCTTCACGGATTATACGCCTTCGACCAGCCCGAGCTCTTTCAGAAAAAGAGCAACTGCAAACCCATACCTGCAAACCTGCTCCTGTGCCATGACATCGAGTACACGGACATGCGTCTCCCTAACCTCCTCGGACACGAAACCATGAACGAGGTTCTGCAACAGGCATCTTCCTGGACTCCTCTGGTGCAGAAACAGTGTCATCCTGACACCAAGAAGTTTCTCTGCTCTCTGTTCGCGCCGGTGTGTCTGGATGATCTGGACGAGCCGATTCAGCCGTGCAGGTCGCTATGTGAGAGCGTGAAGAGCGGCTGCGCTCCAGTGATGGCCGCTTTTGGGTTCCCTTGGCCGGACATGCTGGACTGCAATCGCTTCCCAATGGATAATGACCTGTGCATACCACCTGCTGGTGCAGATGCTTTAGCGCCAGTTACCAAGGAAGGTATGAAAGTTTATTAAGTCACTTTTAGGTGTACGTTCACTCTTTACCTTCATTGCTATTTTGATCTTTTTGCCCAGTTCCAAAGGTGTGTGATGCCTGCAAAGAAAAGCCTGAGAATGACAATGAAATTGTGGACAGCCTGTGCAAAAATGACTTTGGTAAGGCTGCAGTATGTTTTTGTTTGCTTTAAGCTTCTGAATTAATGTAGTGGTATCTCTGCTTTAAACTCTAAAAAATAAATGTTCCTTATTACCAAAATGATTTATACAGCCTAAAGCCAAATGAGGACCTTTAAAGGCATGATCCACCCAAAAATGAAGATCATTTACTCACCCTCATGTCCAAACCTGTATGACTTTTTTTTTTTCTGCAGAAAACAAAAAAATATATTTTGAATAACATTTCAACTGTTTTTACCCATACAATGAAAGTAACTGGTGTCAAAAACAACACTGGATGTGACTTAAATGGTATGGGGAAGGAAAAAACAAAACTTAGCCATGAGACATTTTTCAGAATACCATCTTTTGTGTTCCACAAAAGAACAAAATGCATACAAGAGTAAATCATAACAATATTTTTATTTTTTTAGGTGAACTAACATCTCTCTTTAAATTCCACAAGGGAGCTTTTGTTTTCTTGTACTTTTGAAAACCATCTGGTGCTTTAAAGAGCCCAGTACACTAACTTTAAGAACCTATGTAACTTCGAGGAAGCATATAGAGTCGGTGGAAAAACCTACTTAAACCAGCATAGGCAAGTTTACTGTTCTTTACTGGCTTAAGATGGACTCCCAGCCATCTTAATACTCTTCAGCAGACTACAGAGTGAAAATGATCTTCAAAGAATCATTAAGGAACATTTATTTTTAAGTGTTTAGAAAAGCCAAGTTTTTTTTATAGATTTAGTTTACCCTGAATTTAAGCAGTTGTTTGTATCCATTGTCCTCAACTTTCAATCGTATTCACTCACTAGCTTTAAAGATCAAAGTCAAGGAGATCTCCTACATGAATGGCGACACCAAGATCATTCCAGAATCCAAGAGCAAGACTATCTACAAGCTGAATGGTGGCGTCACTGAGCGTGACCTCAGGAAGACAGTGCTTTGGCTGAAAGATGGTCTTCAGTGTGTGTGCGACGAGATGAATGACATCAACGCTGCTTATTTGGTGATGGGCCAGAAGATGGATGGACATTTAGTCATCACATCACTGAAGCGCTGGCAGAAGGGTCAGCGGGAGTTTAAGAGAATTTCTCGCAGTATTCGCAAACTTCAGTGCTAGGATTTTCCACTGATCAGAGCAATCAAAGGATCTTGAAAATGAAGACCTGTAACAGTCACACCATAGATACTGTAGATGCAAAAGTTTGTTCAAAACTCTAATGTCTGCTTTCCCGGTGCCATTCAGATCTCAGGATTGAGGCTGGTGGAGCTATCAGATGTAACTGTCAGAAAGTACCTAGCATAGATTCAGCACAGTTCCAACTTTTTAGTTCCCCTCATGACTTTTGTCAATTTACTTTAACTGTCATATTTACTATCGACTATACTCATTTGCAGAACAATTTCCAGAGAGATGTTTTCAAGTCTCAATTTTCAGTGTTCAAATTGGCTGAAATTAATGAGATGCTACATAATATGTGCAAAATTATGTAAAACCCCCTTATAATTTATGAGTTTGGTTATTCCAATAATTCCACTGAAAACAAACTTTAAAGTGATAGTTCACCCAAAAACCCTCATGTCGTTCCAAATCAATGTTCATCTTTTGTGACCTTTGTTCATCTTCAGATGAAGATATTTTTTCCATGAAACCTGCTTTCTCTGCATTGAAAGTCCATTCAACCAAAATGTTGACACTTCAAAAAGTTCATAAAGACATTGTAAAAGTAATCCATATGAATTGAATGGTTTAATCCAAGTCTTCTGAAGAGACATGATCACTTTATGCGATGAACAGGTTTAATTAAGGCATTTATTCACATATAAAGCTTGATCAATGCACATGCATGCATAGAGCTCAACAAATATGGTAAACTTGGAAGCTCAACAGTACTTGCTTGAAGCACAAGAACAAACCTCACTGGTTCTTGCAGGAACCTCGAACGTGCTTCTATGACACGCAAAAATAAACTCAATTGATTCTCGCTTATCAAGCAAACATGTTTGAGCTTCCGTTTACTATCTTTGATTTGCTCTATGCATGTGTGTTGATCACTGTTTTTATGTGAATAAAAGCCTAAATTGAATCTGTTCATCTTGGTTCACCATGGTTGTGTCTTGGAATTTACCACTTAATTCATATGGATTACTTTTTACGATGTCTTTATGAACTTTTTGAAGCTTCAAATTTTTGTTCAATAGACTTGAAATGGAGGGACAGAAAAGAAGGGAAAGAAGAGTCTTACAGACAGAATTTTTATTTTTGGGTGAACTATCCCTGTAATGCTATGTTATACAGTGTCATAGAGAATTCTGTGCTTCCAGCTTTGTTTCAGTGGTTTGTGCAGGGTCTTTTTCTGTTTCTAAATGACAATACTCTTTTGCACAAAGCAATGTCCATATAGAATGGATCTACTGAGTCAGATGTGGAAGAATTTAACCAGCCAGCACAAAGCCTAGACATGAACCCTATATGATGACCTTTGTTGCAACAAAGTTAAAATCCATAGAATGCCATTATGTCATTGCAATAATTGTCCTCACAGAAATTACTGGAATAACCAGACCCATTAATTAGAAATGGTTGATCATGTATTTTGGAAATATAGTGTATGTGAGATGTTAAAATGGTAGGTGTGAAGATTTTAAGGCCATGTAGCATGTATAGTATAACCATATCCCAAACAATTTTCAGGGGGTGTAGTTCCTGTTTCCCTCTATCTAATATGGTTATGCATTTGAATCTGCCAACAGTAAGTTAGTTTTGCTATAAGTACTTTTATGAGCACAATGAGATAGCTGGCTCTATTCTCAATGTCTCTAGCCACTTAAGCATGATCATGTATATTAATGTAAATGTTTTAATTTCTCCCCAGACAGTTATGAGAAGACCAACAAATGCATGATTTCTTTAGCCCAGTGTTTTTGTCTCATTTCTACTTGAGCCTAAATACTGCACTGTTCCTATGTTGCATCTTTTGAATTTCAATCCGCAATTTTATATACATAATATTGGTTTATTTCTCTTCTGTGTCAGTTATTAATAATGTTGTACTGTATGGGTCTGTTTCTTGTTATGCTCACAAAGTTGTTTGCTGTTTTCTTTTGTTTTGGCTTATGAATACCCAGTATTAAAGTAAAGTCACATGTTGGTAAAACCACAGAGACATGCTTTTCTCTTGGTCTCAGTGCTCATTTAGAGCAGTGTTGATTCAGTTCATGGTAATATTCAAACTTTTGTCATACTCTGTAAATATACAGGTTTTTATGTTTGTACATATTTTCAACACCTGTAGCATTTTATGTGTTCATCACAGTAGCAATATGTTGTCATTTCATTCGTGTTAAGTGCATTTATTAACACCCACCGTCATGTAATGTAGTTTGATCATTGATGATTTGTATAATTTTTCTTCAGCCGTCACACAATACATAATAAGAGCAAAAAATTTTTAAAAAAGACAATCATATGTTGTTTTTTATTCCTACATTTTTTTTAACAATATGTATATGAAGATTGATTTATGATTACATTAAACCTTTTTCTACTCCTATAGGCACAACACTAATAAACAGACTACTGTAAAAAAGACCTTCAGTTAGGTGCATATTTGTGTTCTTTAGTGACCCCTAGTGATAGCACTGAATTGAGAAGTGCTTTATGAATAAACTGACTCTGATAACTATATGCATTATTATTTTTTTTTTTTACTTGCTTACTGTTAAAACTAGGGCAGAATAAAATAATCATGATTAATCTCATGATTTTTGTCTTTAGAAAAGAGAATGAAGTGTGTTATGTGCGTTACGTAAATAAATAAATATGTTAATTTAATTTAATAGTAACTTTATTTTAAACTTAACTTAACAAGTTAACTTTGATAGCCCTAAAAATAAAACTTTTTTTAACCCTAATTTGAAAACTGCTAGAGATGCTCATTTTTCAGCTCTGGGCCAAAACTAAATGTTGCATTATATCCATCCATTAACAATAAAATTATCAATAAAATCACAAAAAAAATCCAATAAGCTACATTTGCAAAAATGTAAAATGCTCACTACATTGCAAAAAAAAAAAAAAAAAAAAAGCCTTGGAATTATAAGGTTCTATCTGCATTCAGAGCAATTCTGAGACATTGAGCTTCAAAGTGTTTGCTTCCATTCGACTTTGTAAGACAGAACCTTTTTGTTTTCTAAATAAAAAAAGTCCTAAAATGTACACAACTTAAAAAAACATCACATAATGTAAATAATATGTCACAGAATAAGAATATGTGAATAACTCAATTTTGACAAAAATGTCAGATAGAACCTTATAATTCCAAGGGGACGAAATGTTAAAAACAAAAGGATAAATTAGAAAAGAAGATATGCTTAGATTTTATTTTATTTTATTTTATTTTTTCCCCCATCTTGTGAAATGGCATGCCAGGCATAATCAAATGTCATCACTGGCAGTGATTCACTTTGCCCTGCAGGCCCTGGTTTGGATTTGTCTGCTCTAGAGTCTAGAGTGTGGGCGGTTGTACACTTCAGACATACCATGCCATCTAGTGGCTGTAATTTTCTATTTACATACTTGCACTCAAAATACTGTAGATATCCCACTCTAAAAATAAATTGGCTAACTTGTTAAGAAAAAAGTGTCAGTTTATCAAGGTAGATCAAATTTTACAAGACACACATTATTGTGATTTTCATAATACGTTTCATTGAGGAGACCACAATGCTAATATTAGTTTCATTTAGTTTGTAGCCTACTAATTATCAGTTTTACGGCACCACACTTTTTTTTGGACTAAATGTAAAGTCAGTGTATTCAATGCCTTTTCTGAAAACAGCTGACATCAAATAAAATAATTAAAAATGTTGCCTTGGCAATTAACAGAAATAAAATAAACGAGTTGAATACTAAAAAGTATTAAAATATTAAAATAAATACAAATGAAAGCTAAATATAAATATTAAAAAACTAAGAAGCACATAACAAAAAAAACGTAAATTAAAAATTTATAAATATATTTAAATAAGCTGATTTAAAATACGAATAAACGGTATACAAATAATAATAAAATAACATCTAATAGTAATAATAATATATAATAATAAAATAGGGTTATGGTTTATATTTGAGTTAGTTCTGTAGTTACTGTACGATGTATTGTTTATCGGTGTTGGCATTGTTGTTTTGACCGCTAGGAGACAGACGTGCTGTGGCTCCAGTATATCTACTGACACACACGTCCTCTTCCGGGTGTGTTTGAAAAGACTTTCACTGAGCTGTGGAGGGACTCGCTGTGTGTCGAATGATACACACAGCAACTGAAACTCAAGCTAAGATCATTTTAATGAAACGAGCTGTGCAACAAGAAAGAGAACAGTTGTAATCTCTGTGCAGGTGAGTGCTGTTGAACAGAATCAACTGTTGCATCGGTGCTCATGTATGTATGGTGGCAGGCATGATGGCTTCAGTATGCAGGGTTGATCCTCTGCTCCTCTGCCATGGGGAAAAGTGACTTTAGGAAATTCAGTATACAGGACTTGTTTTATACTCGGTTCAGATCATTTCACGCCTTAGATGAGATGAGGAGGCGAAAAAACTGAATGTCAACTATTCATATTCATTGTATCAAATATGCTCGTGTTTAATGAAGGACTCACTGCTGATATAAAAGCGGTGTAAAGAGTAAAAGGGCATGTTTTTGCGTTTTGTAACACATAACTCGACTGAAGTGCTTCAGGCAAAGGAAGTAACTCAATCGCAACTTTGTGACGTGCGGGTGCAACAATGAAGCAACAGTGAGAGATTGAATTCCAGGAAGGAATAAGACAATGTAATTAAACAACAAAACTTGTGTTTATAAAAGGGATGGCTTTAAATATACACCTTGTTTTGCGTTTGGTTTGTAAGTGTTGTGCAGTTGCTAAACATTGGAAGGTAGAAAAGCGTTTACGTGTCCACGACGCTAAATAACGAATCCTACTATGGCAAAGGAGTTATTCATGAATATTAATAACGTCATGTGACTCGAGGGTCCAATGAAGAGTTCAAACTAGTGTGACCTAAGTAAAATATTCCAATTGCGAAGCCTTCGCCGTAGTAGGTTTCTTAATTTCTTGTCCATCTTATTTTTTTGAAGGAACAGCGCTGCTTCTTCCTGCAATTGTCTGTGGCCTACTTTTACCCTCCTTCTATTAAAACTAAATAAATGCTTAAACATTATGAATGTTTTATTCCAAACTCTATTACTGAATGAGTAAATCATCACAAATTTATGAAAATTAGCTATGGTTTTATTATAGTAAATGTGTAGTAAAGCCTGTTTTTTTTTTATTGGTTACCATAACCAGAGTTTTACTACAAATACCATGGTTATACTATAGTTAGTGTAGCAAAACCATGGTTAATTTACATAAGAGTGGTTGAACAATCTTCAAAACTAGGACACATTTTCATTGCATGCAATAAACTTACAAACTTGGACTAACTGTAAATGACCCTGGTGAGGCGGTATGATAATAGTATGAAGTTGCTTTTGGTATTGAATATAATTTTTATATTGTTGTTTGCTGGATATGAAAATATGTGGACAACAATAATTAAAGGACATTTGAGCCTTCACCATGTGTAACTGGAGCTTCATTATACAAACCTATTATACTTTAACCCCATTTTATGTTAATTCAACTCTTACTGGTACATGAGCATCATGGGAGAGTCTCTGTGTGCACAGATATAGATACATAAATGTCATTATTCAATCATAGCTTATCATAAGAGTTTGGCTAATTCTTCACCCATAAACACACTATTGTGAGTTTGGTCTGCTTTAAGTAATTCTTGCCTTATTAAACTAACAATTTTGGGTGTGATAGTGTAGATGGTAGATCTTAGTGGCTAGTGATGTGCTGTACAAAGTGCTACAAATGTATAAATTGTCTTTTTAGTTAGCTGATGCATTATTTACTGAAGGCCTGAATTTGCTTTTTTGTGTGTGTGTGTGTGTAAAGGAATGCAGGTAGCAGTTTATAAGAAGGACTGTATTTGGATTTCTGTCAAAAACATTAATTAACATTCGGTCAGAAAGGTTGTACACTGTATTTCGATTTACTAACCCATCTTTTGCCAGGTCTGAATTTCAGCGTTCACCATTGGATCTTGGGTATTGACATGTAAAAAATAACTGGTGATTTGTACTTCAAGTAGATGTTGTTGTTTTTTCCCGTGATGTATAATGGCAGAATCCCTTCCTGAAACATCAGCCTATATGGAATTCTAACATTTACTTAAATTCAGCACAAGAAGGGAAAAAAAACTTGGTCAGTTGCTCATATGTATGTTTACTTTCAGGAATGTCAGAAGCTAGTTTTGACTCGGAGAAGAATGCTTCACAGGATAATCAATCGGACCCTAAAGAACAGGGCCTCCAAAATACTGCTGAATCTCTGAGCCAATCAGAGGCCAGAAAAAACAGCCTGGATGAATCGCACATGACTGAAATTGACATCAGTGAGAACAGTGAAGTTGGAAACCACAGTTATACTCCTAGTGAGGATGGTGATGAAGATGAGGATTCTCAGGCCCACGGTAAAACTAGTGGAATCACTCAGGATAATCCTGATTCTGAAAGAATGAGCAGTGTGGCGACAGAAGCTGAAGTGAAGGTGACTGTAATTATATAGTGAGACCTGTAGCTTGGCTTATGCTTAATCTCGCTCATACATGTTGCTGTGATTTCAGGCATGACATTTTTCATAAGTGATGAATATAAATATGATTTGAATCAGCCAAATTGTCTGTGAATTTAGAAAAACTGGACCTTTGCCTGAATGCTACAGCATCTTTCTCTTTTTCTGTCTTTGTGAGGTGTCCTTTATTCCTTTTTGCGGGTGATGGTGCATTCCTTTAGCCTATTCTGGTGAATTTTGTTTGGTTGTTGCTCTTATTGCAATTATATATTTTACTTTTCATGCTCTTTAGTTTACAGGCTTGTCGTTGCAATGCATTGTGGAGATGTAATGCACTTTACACACTTTTTAGAAAATCAAATTCATGCACTGTTTATTTCAACTGAAATATATATATATAGAGAGAGAGACAGACAGACAAAGAGAGCCTATATGATAGTGTACAATATATATTGTACACTATCATATAGGCTCTCTTTGTCTGTTTACTGCAAAATGTCATTCTAGTTTGGCATGTTTGTTTTTTATTTTATTTATACAGTATAGGATAAGAACTTATTCAACCATTACTGGACATCAGCCATAACAAAAAATTATCAACTTATCCATAACAGAATTTTAATGTTTTGTAGTAGTCCAGTGTCGGTGAACCAATCTGCCAGTACATTCCTCTAAATGTAACACTAATACATTTACAGTGGAAACCTAGCAGAGAGGTGGCGCTATTACAGACCTTCTGAAATAGTACAGCATCTCCGGATCCAAAAAGAAGCTAAGCAAAAGATTTGCATAAACATTTAACAGCATATAAATCAAAATTTTCAAATGTTAAAGTGTAACTTCTCCATTTTTCAACCCGCTTTGTATTGTTACAGTGTCGGTAGTATATGTAATTTAACAATGTTTACTTGTTCTCCATGTTACCTGGGCCAAGAAATTCACGTTAAGTTGTCAGCAAAAGTCTGCCAGATGACGCAAAACGCTCCAGGGCGGATCGACAGTGGGTTATTAACAGAACAGTTATTGTAAGGTTTATAACTTCAAATTGTATCGTACTTGGTCTACTCCTTAAACAGCATTATGGTAAAATGGAGCACTATGGCAACAGCTTTCTTACCTGTGCGTGACTGCATTTTGCTTTGGGGGTTTGGGCGGCGGAACTGACAGAATGGTAGTTTCTTTCAGTTTTTCCCCTCTGTTTGGCCTTAAACACTGTGTTCGTGGTCATCTAGTTTGAAATGTTGACTACAAACATGGAGGTTTTTTAGATTTTCCATCACAGTGTTCTCTCCATATTTATGATTCTTTGCAGCCTTTAGCCACTGCCTACAACGTGCTGGACCCGTCACTGAAAATCGAAAGTAACTCACTCCCGCTAAACTTACTCTTTGAATTTTTGCACCCAGGAACAATACAAGTCGACACCGTTAGTATTAAAAGTTTGCTAAGAAGTATTTCCTACTAAAGTAAGGTGGTATTTGACTTTGGGAGTGGCCTTGGATGGCAAAGTGCATTATGGGTGTTGAAGTTTTGTTGCTTATTTGGCAAAAGGGAAGCCTTTTTTCACTGTTTTCTCTAGTCAGGGAACACAGATTTAAACATTTTTTTCGCCTTTCTACTGTATAGGCAGCCAAGTTATTGAAAGCCTATTTTGCCAGCAATGAAGTACCCCTTTAACAAATTAAATGTCGAAACAAACGTAACGTTTTACAAATTAGGCCCCTGTTAGTAATTAGGCCCAACAATAACAAACTGACAGTGGGATACACCCATATTTGATTCCCACCCCCACCCCCTTACGGACTTCCATATTTTCCAACCTTAAATACATTTATTTCTTCGAATACACGGATTGCTTATGACAGCACTGCACGAGCTTCTGCGGGACAACCCAGGGTTCAAAGCGCCAAATGCGCTTTACCAGTTCCCTGGTAACTTTTTTTTAATGAATTTTGACAATGCATGGTTGTGAGAATGTGATATGGCTTAGTGTGTTCTTCAAATCACCATGGTTGTGATGCATTAAATAGTCTTCAGCGCTGCACT
The DNA here is from genome assembly GCA_003731715.1 of Anabarilius grahami. Taxonomy (NCBI): domain Eukaryota; kingdom Metazoa; phylum Chordata; class Actinopteri; order Cypriniformes; family Xenocyprididae; genus Anabarilius; species Anabarilius grahami. The sequence goes on along the minus strand of RJVU01013765.1, from coordinate 902,637 downwards.
GTTGATTTTCAGTTTCGATTCAAAGTGAATGCTACTCTACAAATGTTGTCACTTATAATTTCCTGATTTTTTTTGTCTTTAGCCGATCACTTGCCTTGTTATTACTGCACTTTTTTTTATCAGTTACCATGATAGAAATTGTTCTGCAGCCTATCCTGATGAGGAAATGTTAACTGAATGCTTTATCTTGTCAAAAGCATTTGCATTCATTCTGATAACTGAAAGGTTTGCTTAAGAAACCTATATCTTTCTTTTTCTTCGAGCATTTATTACACCTATGTCACTTATGAAGAAATCATGATAACGGCTCTGTCTTCAGAATGTCTGATCAGATTGCTGCTGTTTCTGTAGCTCTCTTTGTTAATGTCTCTAAGCAACTGAACTCTAGGGGACTCTTCTGCTGGGCTTGACCGAGGCACTGTTCATCAATGCTGCTTTAATCATCAAATCTGATGACAAACTGTGCAGTGTTTGGAAATGAGGTCTTTTAGAGTTGTGACTGCAAAAGACAATCCATATTTGAATCGCTTATGGAGTTGCTTCAAAAAAAAAAAAACGGTGAGAACCACAGTCGCCATTTGATTCATCTGAGAGGGTTTAGAGTCACTGACCTCCTGGCATGATGGCATCAGGTGGCTTTGAAAGATTCATGCACTGTTATTGGACACTGTGCTGTTTTCACCGGCCAGACAAACAAGTGGTCTGTCTTGAAGATTCAAATCACTGAGCCTCTCAGTAGAACACAAACCTTTTATAGCCTTTTTTCGTAGTTACACATTAAGCCACATGCAAGGACACTGTAAAAATCATACCATCTTTAAATAAGGTGTTATTTTGCCTAAATACAGGGTGTAACAATTTATCGTGTCACAATATGTCGCAATACAAAAATGAAACAATATTGTATCGTGGATAGTGAAAATATGTGTTCAGTATCGTGATATGTATCGAATCGTGACATGAGGGTATCGTTACACCCCTTTTAAATTGCAAAATCAAATAGTGACAGCTAACTGTATTTTGCATTTGGATTTTGCTTTCATTTGCACGTGTAACTTAAGTAGGTACTTTTTAAGTACCTAAAACGACAAAAACCTTTTACGTTTTTTTAATTTTTTTTAATTTTTTGCTTTGTCAGAATGGGATGAAACTTGGTGACTTTTGTTGCATTAGTTATGTGAACACACCAAAAAAAAAAAAATCATGGACATGATTCGGAAATGTTAAAGGGTCATAAAAAAAAAAGAAGTCGCACTTGGCTCCTTTGCGGTCAAAAATGACATAGGAAATGAATGAGAAATACGAAAAAATACCAAACCTCAGAGAAACTTTTGGTGGTACAAACTACAAAATAAACCACTGTGCAGGAAAAAAGTGCACAGCAATGAAGGGGTGACATTCTAAAATATCAAGAATGCAAAATAGACATCCTCCCCCCACACATATATGAATAAATAAACTAGCGCAACTATAACACAGAGCAAGTTTTTGCAAATGTGTGAAATAAAATAAATAACTAAATAAAGTAAAAAAACAAACAAGGAAGAGGTTACACTGTAAAACAAGAGTACAAAACAGACACACACACTCAAACACACTTACTTGCACACACACACAACACACTATTATACACACACAAATAAACTGGTGTGGCTGTAACAATATGGTTAAATTGAGCCAAAAGACTCAAATAAAAGGTTGAAATCAGACCAGACCCATTTTTGACCGTGAAGAAGCCAAGTGTGACTCCTAAACGAAGAGGACCAGAGGGTTAAATGATCGATGTTGTAGTAGGGAGGTAAATCTGTAATATATCTGTATTAGCCAATATCCATATTGGTTATTTAATTGTGTAACGCCCATCCTTTCTACCACATGTCCTCTTTCCAAAATAGACATAATTAGTTTGAGTGTTTGACTGATATTTAATGTATCAGATATTCAGTACTTTATCTGTTATCGTTGTAGATCTTCTTACTCTTCCACAGTATAACATGAGGCGGTTCACTTGTCACTGTCTCCACTCTCACTCCTGTATCGTGTCCATGGCTGTTTATCGGATCGGGTATGGTCGCTATAGCTCGTGTACCTGGTTTGAGTCATCGGATTGTTGTGCATCTCTAATGTGTCGTCTCATGTCTTTTTCAGTAAAAGTGCATGAAGTGACTAAGTGTCCTTAGAAGTTCTTTTGGCTAGCTTGTAAAAACAGCCTGTGGACTTACTGTAATGCAGTGGACTTCAGCGTTTTATCAGAGCGTTTAAAGACTGTCCACAAAGCTCATAAGCAATCTTCTTAGCCACTTGGCACAACTTTCTAATGCAATGTCACGCAGACTTTATCTTGTTAATCGAGTTTTTGCTTGCCATCTCTCTCACGCTGTCTTGTCATTGTACAGAGGAGTTAAGTCAGGTTAGAATTTATTTATTTATTTGGTAACACTTTACAGTAAGTTTCTATTAGTTAACATTAGTTAACTACATTAGTTAACATGAACTAACAATGAAAAATAATTTTAAAGCATTTATTAATCTATAATAAAGTTGGTGTTAATTTCAACATTTACTAATACATTACTAAAAACACAAGTTAAATTTTTATTATTTAATGGACCTGAGGCAACATGAACTAACAATGAACAATGTATTTTTCTTAAATAACATTAACAAAGATTAATAATACTGTAACAAATGTTTTGACCATTGTTACTTAATGTTAGGTAATGCATTAACCAATGTTAACTAATGGAACTTTATTGTAAAGTGTTACCATTTATTTGTTTTTTTCTATTTTTATGTATTTTTTTCCCTCTACAATGAGCCCAAAGTTGTTGTTACTTGCAGTTTTTGATTTAGATTTTTTTTTCAGCTTGTCATTCAAATGCAGATAGGCTAAACAGATGTCCTGGGATAACCTCATCAATTCAGCTTCTATGCTTAACTCAATCATTCGTCACATTGTGCTTTAGTCGCTAGTATATTTTATCCTTAAAAGTATTTTAGCTGGACTTGAGGTAATCACTTCTTTCTTTGTGCGATCTTTTGTAGTTAGACATTCTGAAAAGTTTCAGTATTTATTTATTTTTTTTACTTAATTTTCAAATTTTAAGGTATTAATATTATCAAAATGACTAATTATTTCTCGTATTTTCGTAATTTATCTTATTGATGGGACAGAGTTGGATGACAGGAAAAGTAGGGAAGCTAGAGAGATATTATTCATGTATTTAAACGTATGTATTATTTCAAGTGTGGGAATGATGGCAATCTTCAGCAGTCATTTCTCCATCATCAGTGTTACTTTATCGTTCAAAAAACATTCTGATTTGCTGCTCAAGAAACATTAACATTATTATTATTATTATCATTGAAAACAGATGTGCTTAATATTTTTGTGGAAACTGTGACACATTATTTTCAAGGTTCTTATATCAATAGAAAGTTCAAAAGAACAGCATTTATTTGAAAAATAACTCTTTTGTAACATTGTTAAAGTCTTTGTCACTTTTAATCAATTTAAAGGGATAGTTCACCCAAAAATAATACATATCTCATCATTTACTCACCCTCAAGTTGTTCCAAACCTGTATGAATTTCTTCTGCTGAACACAAAAGAAGACATTTTGAAGAATATGGTTAACCAAACAGTTGATGGGCCCCCTTGACTTATATGGAAATATTACTATGGAAGTCAATGGGGCCCATCAACATGTTACTGACATTCTTAAAAAGATCTTCTTTTGTGTTCAGCAGAAGAAATTCATTCAGGTTTGGAACAACTTTAGGGTGAGTAAATGACAGAATTTTCATTTTTGGGTGAACTATCCCTTTAATAGATCCTTGCTGAACAATAGATTTCTTACTGATCCCATACTTTTGAATGGTAGTGTATATGAAAATTTGGTTGTTTTGTGTGGCTCCTTAGTCATAACCTAATGTGAGATTTCAGCCCCAAACTGATAACAGTGATCACCAGATGGCACTGTAGATAGACTTAGCTATTATTGTCCCTGTACCTAATGAATTAATGAATTAATGGGGCATTTATATAGCACTTTACTATGTACTACTGCACACCCAAAGCATCATATCAGGGGGTCTGCCTTCAACCACCACCAGTGTGCAATATCCATTTGGATGATGCGACGGCAGCCACAGTACAACGCCGCCAATGCGTTCGCCACAAACCAGCTAAATGTGGAGAGGAGAGAGAGATTGATAGAGCCAATTCAAAGGACCCACACAGATGAGCACCCTCTGCTGGCCTCACTAACACCTCTTCCAGCAGCAACCTGGTTTTCCCAGGAGGTCTCCCATCTAGGTACTAACAAGACTCAACCCTGCTTGGCTTCAGTGGGCAACCAGTCTTGGGCTACAGGGTGACATGAATGTCATGAGTTTCTTATTTACTAGTTCTATTTCCTTGTTGCTGTTAAATAATTATTCCAAAGCAGCAGCTGACCTGATCCATTTTGTTCTTTATAGCTGTATTTTCTTTGCTTATGGTGCTGCGGTTATAACTTCACTAGCCCCGACAAGCCACGGTTGTGCAAAGCTTTCTGGTGGTGGAGGCGCTCTGCATCTGAACTCTCAGCTTGACAGCTTTAATGTTGTTTTCATGTCCTAGTAATTGTGTGTATAATGTGTATTGAAGGTGGCTATGGCAGAGGAGGCCCACAGAAGCCCAGCTGCCCAAATCTCAGTCACCAGAAACGGAGAAGCAGACAAAAGTCACGAGGAAGTGTTTCAGAGGGTAAGACATCCTGCATAGAGCACAATCATCCATCATGCACCACTGGATTTTTTTGTTTTTGTTTAGTTTTTTTGTCCTGAACAGTCAACTAACAATGGTGCCATTTGAACACAGAATGTTTGGGAAATGAATGTTTATGAATGTTTCCAAATTACTATGTACTGATGACACATAATGACTTAAGTTGTCTCATGACTGTAGTTATGTTCCTAATTATTGGAAAGGATGAACAGACTATTATATTTTGACATATAGATCAGCAGTAATAATAAATATTTATATTTGTTTGTTTTACAAATCAATGCGGCACTGCTCTGATTTTTTTTAACCAGCCAATGCAAAGAGATTGAACCACACAGTAAAATGCCCAGTATTAAATTAACACCCAAAGTGTACATATGAGTCCATCTTACCGGGTGTTAAAAAGTAACACTGAAGCAGTGTTAAAGTTAATGAGATAATCGATTGATGATTGAGTGATGATTGACATTAGTGGTGACACCTGATGTTAATAAGCAGAATCATTGAAGGAAAAAGAGAAAAAAGGTCTTAATGTTTTATGAAATGTTTCATTTCAAGTCACCATGAAAGAGGTCAGCATTTGCTTTAGTTGGGCTCTTGACTCTTTACCTTTTATTATTACTTTTTCTCTGGCTGCTCCAACTTTGTGTTTGTAAAGCACATTTGTTATGGTCAGAGAAAATATGATCTGGTCACATTATAATTTGATGATGATTTTATCATCATGCGATGGCCTGATGTCGTTTCGAGTCTAAAACAACAGAAAAATAAAAGCAAACATAGTTGCTATTATTGTATATGTTATTTTAATGGATTATGTTGGTTTGCCCAGTCTCACCTCCAGTTTCTTGCATCCAGGTGGCATTTACTCTGAGCTTGACTTCTTTCTATTAGCTTCACAAATGTTTGCCAGCATCCCAGCCAGCATGGTTGAGTATTTAACTAAAAGTGTTTCATGTCTATATAGCAACAGTCTATATACTCTTTCTGACTTTTGTTGTCACACTTAAACACTGTGAGGAACAATTCAGCAACTGCAAAGCCATTGATTAGCTTGCTTGTAGTAGTGGTCTTGTTATCCTTGTGTGGAAATTGTCTTCACTGTGGGAATTATTCGCATTAAACAGAAAAATTTGAAAACATGAATCACCAGGCATCTCTAAAAGCACAGTCATGGCCAAAAGTTATTTTTTTCATCATTTCACTAATCATATCATCAGCACATGAGAAAGGGTGAACAAATACTAGTCAGGTGAAATCACATATCATTCTGATTGGATTATAAGAGCAGACTCATTGCTATAAAATGGGGGAAGAAGTGCTTCCAATCATTATGTTCTTGAATCTTGTGTTAGCAATAGTTCCCTCCAAAGAAAGATGTGCAACCATCATCACTTGCATCAAAACTGCTTCGCGTTCAAGGAAATTGCTGCAAAGAATTTAACTGAAAGAATCATTTACTAGATCAAGAACTTGCATCTCCACACACATTGTGGCGAAAACTTTTGGACATCAGCCTGGCGTCAAGAAGGACAGCAAAGAAGCCACTTCAAGATAAACATCAATGACAGACTGTAATTCTGCAGAAGTACAAGGATTGGAGAGCAGAAGACTGGTGTAAAAGTAATTTTCTCTGATGAAGCCCCCTTTCGTCTGTTGGTACATATGAAAAATGAATTGTCTGGAGAAGAATAGGTGAATGCTACCATGAGTCCTGTGTCGTTCCAACAGTGAAGCATCCTGAAACCATCCATTTGTGGGGTTGATTTTCATCCAAGTAAGTGGGCTCTCTCACAATTCTGCCCAAAAACATTGCCAGGAATAAATAATGGTATCAAAACATCCTGCAAGAACAACTTCTCCCAACAATCCAATTTGGTGATGATCTGTGCATTTCCCTGCATGAAGGAGCACCATGTCACAAGACAAGAGTGATAATGAAGTGGCTCAGAGATCATTACATTGAAATTTTGGATCTGTGGCCGGGCAATTCCACTGATCTTAATCCAGTAGAAAAGCTGTGGTCAATCCTCAAAAGGCGAGTTGACAAGCAGTAGCCCACAAATTGTGATCAACTCCGTGCACTAATAAAGCAAGAATAGATCGCCATCAGTCAGGATTAGGCCCAGAAGCTGATATTCAGCAGTGAATTGCAGAGGTTATGAAGAAGGGTCAACACTGTAAATATTGACTCTTTGCATATATTGAATGTTTTTGCCAATAAAAACCATTAAAACTTATGAAAAGTTTATCATTGTTTTCCAGTTTACCATAGAAACATGAAAAAAAGAATCTACAAATACTGAAGCATTAAACTCTGAGAAACACAATTTATGTCACTGCCTACATTTTTGGCCATGACTGTACTTGTGTGAAATGTTTAAACGGGTACCATAAGTAATTCTGAACTGCTTTTAACCCTGGTGTTGCCAAATGCATATAATGTGAAACAATGGTTCTAGTCTAGAATGATACAGCGAGTTGTTTAGCAACGGACAGCCAATGATAAATTAATTAGTGCTTACTTCATTAAATATTCATGAACTTTGTACAGTCACAGAAACTTTCACACATGTATAATGTATTTAGTTTCAGTGTCTGAAAAAACAAAGAACATTTTGATGTAAAGGAGAGACCCTATAATTTAGGATGACTTAAAACACACAGAGCAGATTTACTTTTCACCAGTAATATGCCCATTGCACGTTGTATTTTTCTAATTTATTAACCTCATAAATATGCAAACAAGAACATTAACCCTGAGTTACAGTGTTTTTGTTTGGTTTTGCCATGAAATTAACAAAAATTATTCTGTTTTGAAATTTAAGTAACTTTTGTAATTAAGTACATTTTGATGGCTAAAACTGAGATGTAAAACACGGTATACTCGAGAATTGCTTTGTTGTGATGTCTTTCTCGAATGTCATTTGATTTTTATTTTCGTTTGTTCTCTTTTATTTCTCTCAAGGATGTGCCACATAATATCTCTGGACCAATCATGTCACACTCCCACAATTCACCTGAAAACTATGCAATGACTGAGGGAGTGGTCCAAGTGGGTCCATACACAGGTATAACACTAAGCATGCATTGAACATGACTATCATTTGTGTTTGTCCTTCACACAAATACAAACAATGACTAAACCTGCTACAGCTGACTAGTTTGCTTGTGCACAAACATAAAATGTTAATCACTGAAAAAAACACTTCCTCTCATTGTATTAAATGAGATCAGGCTGGATAGAGTGTCACTATCCGGTTCATCTAATTTAAACCCACATTTGTTTGTCTGTGTTTCTCTTTGTGTGTGTTGTGGAGAGAGGGCGAATTTGAATTTGAAAAGAAAGGTATTCCTTTCTCATTACAGAGTCGTGTGTGATCTTTTTTCTTTTTTTTTCATCTGCTTCCCCCTTTCATTGTTTAATGCTCGTCTACTGTGTGAATTAATTTGTAGGACAGAAACCTGGCAACCTGTCATTAGCTGGGTGTAATTGCTGACCACCCCTTTTTATTATTCTTGTATATTTCCCTTGTCACTTGTTAGCTTAGAAGGCTATGGAGCCTGTTTCATCTCCTTGCTGCAGTTGTCACCTACAGGCATTGAAATCTATTTAAAACATTTTCTTTAAAGGGGCCATATTGTAAAGTTTTGTATCATTTGTATCATTCCAGATTTTCCCCTGATGTTGACATTGTACCTTTTAAGATGTCCATATATAAACAAGTCCTGTTATGATCAGAATCTCCCTGTACAGGGACAGTTGTTTCTGAACACAAAATAGTCATTGCTATGTACAAAAGAATTGCTATATTCAAAATTTGGGGGTCAGAAAGATTTTTTTTTATTTTTATGAACAGCGTTTCTCAGAAATCACTTACTGTACCTTTTAATGCATCCTTCCTAAATAAAATTATTTTTCTTTCCAAAGAAAAAAAACATACTGACCCTAAACTTTTGAATGGTAGTGTAAATGTGGGTGGTCAATTCAATGCGCGAATAGTTTTGATTCTATAATCATGCTCTGATTGACACATACTTTCCATAAACAACATGGGCCAAACAATCAATACATTTTTTATTTATTCATTAATTTATTTATTTATTGATGGATGGACATTTCCCCCTCTGTGGCTGTATTTTACAAATAGTTTTTCAGACTCCCTGTATAAATGATAGAAATTCATCACTGACCATTTTTAGGGTCGCCATTCCAGGCCACCACACCTACAGTTGTCCCCAGTCCTGCAGCAGCCAGCCGGCTAGCTCGCAGCATCAGTGATAGTCAGGTGGAGACACAGAAAGGTACCACATACTGTAACAGACGACGTCACGCATGGATCTGCATTCCTTAATCTCTCCCTTACTAACGCTGCACTGTCAGTTTCAGAATGTACCATCATAAAAACTTTATTTTAGTAGAATCCAGTGATGTCTGTTGAAATCTTCAATCTTCAAGAGACATAAAATTGACATCACTTCCCACTTTTAAAAGCTGTCTTGCAGCATTGGGTAGTGCATTAGATTGGCCGCGTTTAAATTTATGATGGTGTTCTTTCAAATTCTGTGATCTTCAGGCTTGTTCTCTTCCTTCTTGTTGCTTCCCTCTTTAATAACTTGGTGTCTGGGATCGTTTATTTGTCTTGGCTGACCACTCTGTAACCTTTTGCCTTCCTGACTGATCACAAAAGATAAAGGCTGTTTTTCATCAATAATCTCAGATTTTTGCCTTTCAGGACTTTAATGCAAAACAATGCACTGCTTTTGTCGATTCCCACTGTCTCTGCCGCCTTCTGACATTTTTAAAGAGACTCGTGTTTCACCTGTGCGTGGTCTATATTAGTCTTGTCCTTGTTTGTTTTTTGTATTATTTATATACTATTTTAGTTTTTATTAATGTTTAGAATTTTCCAATTTTACTTTAATTTTAGCTTAATTTTTAGTAATTTTATTTTTTTTAAATTCTAATTTTAACTAAGTTGTTTTAATTAATTAATTTAATTAATTTATTTGTATTTCAGCTTTAGTTTGGGGGGGGGTAGGGTAACNTAACGATAACAACACTGTCATGTTTTAGATTCTTTTTTCCAAATGATTTTGCTCAGTAGAAATAATTGATTTGTGATTGAATGTTAATATTGGAGTTTTCTCTACAGACTTTTGATTGACTTGATTCAGCCAATCTCAGAGTCATTTTATCATATCGGATGACATATTTTGGGGTTAATCATTTGTCAATGTGTCACAATAACAGTAGAGGGGCAATAACATACAGTATCAATGTCATTTCTCTTGTCACTTAACAGATGTCATTCTGTCATCAGGTGCTTTGAGAGAGCAGCAGATGGGAGGAGCAGTAGTCCTTGCTGATGACCTAAAGAGTCCTGCCATAGAGAAACTGGAGCTGGTGAGAAAGTGGAGCATCAACACTTACAAAGTGAGTGATTCCTGACATACTGGTAATGAGGGCATATGCGTTCAGTAAAAATGTCTCAAGCATCCATGTGTCAAAAAAGTCTGGGTTTGAGGTACTTTTGATTATTTTTGTAAAACAAAAATGTTGTGCATAGCACTTTGGAGTTATGGCCCGTATGGAGTTAAAGTGTGGTACAAGTTTAATCCAACTTGCGACCATTTCTCAGTCCTGTTCCCCACTATTCTCTCCTATCATTTCCTGTCTCTCTATATTATTGTCAAAAAAGACAGTGATATAAAAAAAAAAGTTTCTGTATCTCCCCTGTGCCCATTTTAGTCTTTTGTAGTCTTGTAAATATTTTTTCTTCTTTACCATTTCCACTTTTGTTAACAGATTTTCAATCTTATACCCTTCCACGCAGTGCACTAAGCAAATTCTGTCGGAGAAGTTAGGTCGGGGCTCCCGTACGGTTGATCTGGAGCTGGAGGCTCAGATCGAGGTTCTTCGTGACAACAAACGCAAGTACGAGCATGTTGTCAAACTGGCACAGACGCTGTGCACTCAACTGGCGCAGATGCTGCAGACGCAAAGAAATCTAGGTGATGCGTTTGCCGACCTTAGTCTCAAGACACCCGAACTACATGTAAGTATAAGAACTATTTAAAGAAGTTGTTCCATCTAATGTTGTATCTGCTGTATCTTGATTTTATATACAATCAGAATCCGTTTTGAGTTTTGATTAAAAAAAAATGTATACGGTTTAGTTGTTTTAATTTTTTTTTAGTTTTTGTTTTTTTGCAGTGGAAAGTGATTTAGCTATGTAAACCAACCAAGTTTCAATTATTTCAGAGTATTTATTATTATTATTATTATTATTAATAGTCTGTGTGTGTCTATATGAGATATATGCAATATACCAAGAGAAAATAGCCATAAAAGCTGGCATACAGTTAAAAACAAACAATCATATCATAATTGTGACTAAGGGTTAAACACATGTGATTCGTGGATTAATTTCAAGTTTTCCCGCCATAGACTGAAAGTTTATAATTTGCACGTGTTTTGTCTTGATAATTTACACATTCAATAGATTTTAAACCATTCCATCGCTAGAAGAGGCCAAATTTAATTCGGTACTCGCTCATTGTTATCTGTGTGTACAGCCACACACCGGAGACGCGAACACACAGAGAGAAGCGCATTTCAGATAGTGCGCAAACTCTGAATTGATTCCTCTTTCGTGTCTACTTGCACTTGGATGGACACATACACACACAAAATTAGGTCAAAATCCCAGTCTCGGTAAGTATTCCCGTGAACACGGAGAAAATACCATGTCTCAAGAGAAATAGAAGGATGTGTATCATTATTTTGGATCCATGCATTCAGTCTTAAAGTGACAGCAGCCTTTAAATTCTTGCTGTTGTCATTTCTGTACCTGAAATGAATACTACAGTTAGATCTTATTTTATTTGTAGGCTATATTGTAATTATCTATGCTTGTAATTTGTCTATTTGTTCTTTTTTTACTGACTGTTCACTTGCCTTTTAATAATGTTTTAACTTTAGTTAGGCTAGTAGTTTTTGCTGTGGTATTTGAGTACTTAAAGTGTGCTTTAAGTAATAAATGGAAAGCAAAGTTACCCTCACCCCCAAAATATTTTTTTTCTTGCTGATCCAAAAATTATCCGATCCGTGACTCAAAAACCACAATTAGTGATCCTTTGAACCACTAATTGTGACATTGGTATGAATCATTATAATCCGACACAAATGTTTCTGCAAAGACGACATAGATTTTCAGCTTTTTTATTGATAAAGAATTCTGACAGTATAACTGGATGCCTTCCATAAGGTATTATTTATTCATGGACTGTTTTGGAAACACTTTGGCACTGCCATTTCCAGAACCACCACAAATACTGAACTAAATAACCAGAAAGTGCATTGGTCCCTTGGGGAGTAATATTTCATTTAAATTACTTTATTTGCAGAGAGGGGAAAGTTTCATTACTTTACTTGTGCTGTTTCACTGTCTAGCTGTCTGTCTGTTTGTATTTGTCTGTTTGTATTTTAGTGGCAGGAAATAAGCATTTAATCTCAGTGTGTTTTATTTATGTATTTCAGGAGGAATTTGGCTACAATGCTGAAACTCAAAAACTCCTGGCAAAAAATGGAGAAACCCTGTTGGGAGCTATCAACTTCTTCATCGCTAGTGTTAAAACTCTAGTGGATAAAACTATAGAGGACACCTTGGTCAACATTAAGCAATATGAAGCGGCAAGGTCTGAATATATCTTTATAAACCAGTGTATACTACTTCTACATTAATATATTGAGCAAAGCATTAATTCTGTAAGGCCTGTGCTTTTTTGGTAGGGTTGAGTATGATGCGTATCGCACAGATTTAGAGGAGCTCAATCTGGGTCCACGGGACGCCAACACACTCCCCAAGATTGAGCTGTCGCAGCAACAGTTCCAGATCCATCGTGAAAAATATGAAAAGATGCGCAATGATGTCTCGGTTAAACTTAAGTTTCTGGAGGAAAACAAGGTATGTGAAATGTATCTTTTGAAATCAGCTACATATAAATCACATTTGTCTTTTGTATATCTTAATAGTTTATATAATAAAATGAATGAGCAAAGTTAATATGGTGGCCTTTCAGTGTGTGTGTGCGCGTGCGTGCGTGCTTGCGTTTTTGTGATTTGTATAATGACATGGGTATTACACTGGTATTACGACATAAAATATGAGGACATTTCATGAGTCCTCATATTTAAAATAGATTTAAAAACATACTAAACAATGTTTTATTAAATGTAAAACTCCAGACAGTTTTTTGTGATGGGTAGGTTTAGGATTAGGGGTAGTGAAGGGGGATAGAATGTACAGTTTGTACAGTATAAAAACCATTACGCCTATGGAGAGTCTTCACTTTGATAGCAAAACAAACCTGTGTGTGTTGGGGGGGATGTATCAATAATAAATGAACAAAATTTATTGATTTGACTACTCGTTTTTGAATGTGATAGTTTCATACTTATACAATATATTGTTAGTCTCGAGAGTATTTATGATAGTGAATAAATGCATAGATCCACTTTAAAAATTAATATGGCCTAATGTGGTGGTAGAGTTTTTGTCAAGCGTGCCAGAGGTTCTGGGTTCTAATCCCCACTCGCATAGTTAATTTTTTCCTCATTAAAACCAAATATGTTCATCAGTGATTGTATATCAAGAGCAGGGACATGTTTGTGTGCATTTTTTGTGATTTCACCAGAACGGATGGAGTCTCTGCAACAACGTTAAGTGATAGATTGAAGACTGAGCAGTGTGCACGAGCGTCAAAAGAACTGTTGCACCATTGATAACAGCGGCAATGAGCACTCAACATGATTTAAAAAACAACACATCCCAGCGCCAGATCGCCTCTTATTTAACACAAATGTACGACTTTCTAATCAACTAGAGATGTTTCTTTTGTATTAGATGCATCCGTTCTGCGAGATGTTTCAAAAAGTGGTGGGGATAATATCGACCCTGGCTAAAAGTGGTGGGGACATGTCCCACCCGTCCCATCTGCAAATTACGCCTATGGTTTATAGCATTTATGGCACAATCTATGTTACCATGGGAAGAAGTAGTGCTTTATTTAAGTTTAGATGATAGTCAATTCCAAATTCCCTATACCTAAGGCTCATAATAAACCCATTGGGTTAGTCTAAAAAAAAAATAATTTTGCAGTGACGGAAAGATCTGAAGGCCGTCCGTCATTTTGACAGATTACACTGAGGTTTATGTAACTTGTAGCTGTAATTCCCACCCCTGCCCAGTTGGTGGCGAGTGCGCTCCAGTGTGTCCTCGCGCCCCAGAGCGCGAGTTTAGTCTCCAGAGTAAAATGAAAACGCTGCGTTTGATTACACACAGGCAAGCACCCAATTTAAGTCCATTTTATAATAGTAAAGTTATAATACTTATACTTAAATAATTAAGTTTCTAATCCAGTTCGTTTTGTTTTAAAAGGTTTGTTTTGTTATTTTTACTGCTGACTATCAAGTTTATGGTCAACGAATGGCTTTTCTATGTTACGTGACATTGTTTACAACACTGATTTAACTGATTAGGACGTGATACAGATTTCGGTAAGCTAACGTTACTGTATCTTGCAACATATTTTCTGATGTTCCTTCATGTTTATTTCGTTCTGTAAAGTAGTAAAGAGGAAGAAATGATCGCGTTCACTCACGGTCCCCGACAACTGTTTAAGATGAGAACTGAAAAGTGACACACAGTCTTTGTTCAACTTTCTTTTCATAGTATAAATAAATGCCTAGGCCCATTTGCTTATCCTGTAAGATCGTGAATCAAAATTAAAATATGGATGAAAAAAATAAACTATTAAACGTCTTATCATTTAAATCTAAAAATTAAAATGACTGGTAATAATTGGTTATGACGGAATTTTTACTATACTGTCAGTCAAAATGACGGACAGTGCGAAAGTCTGATATACAGCTCTGGAAAAAATTAAGAGACCACTCCAAGTTCAGAAATCAATGTTAAGTGGTCTCTTAATTTTTTCCAGAGCTGTATATANNTAAATTCACCCAAGGGCCTACCACATAAATTTACACAATTTCTCTGGGTGTTGCTGTTAAATGTCAAGAGAAATTACATGCTTAACAGAATTGATCCAAGTCCAAATTGAAAAAGTATCTTTTATACTGATGTTTTTTTCTCTCTCTCTGTACTTTGAGTTATGAACTACATTCTCTGGGTGTGAGTCACTGAGATTTTTCATTCCCTTTTCCTCAGGTGAAGGTTTTGCACAACCAGCTGATTCTCTTCCACAATGCCATTGCAGCGTACTTCGCAGGCAACCAACAGCAGCTGGAACAGACCCTTAAACAGTTCCACATCAAGCTAAAGTTACCAGGAGGAGAAACCCCCTCTTGGCTGGAGGAGCACTGATTAAGTCAGGTGGTTTGATCCAGAGTGGAGGGCAGAGTACGGCATAGCTGAAATACGTGCACTCCTAAAGGAAACCAAATGGCAAAAAAAAAGCAAAAATGTTTCTATCACTCCTTTCCCTATTTACTCCTTTCAGGACACTAAAACTTGTCAATAAATGTCTAAGACAGGAAACCGTTTTGATAAAAGAGATAAATATTTAGTTCCTCTCTTTATCCTTATGTCTGACTTGTCACTTGAAGTTTAGTTTTTAATAAATGCTTTTTCTTTTGTCAGAGAGTTTGCACTCTCTTGCACAACAAAAAGAAAAAAAACAATCTTGTTGTTTTTGAATCAAGTTACCAGCACTTTATGGTATACAAAATACAGACAAATTAACAGGAAGCAGAAAGAAATGAGGCACCCTGTGAATGTTGTAGAGCCTTTAAAGTAGTTTTTCCACAGAGATGATTCCAAATCAAATTGATCTTGGAATAAAAGGCATTACTAGTCTGAGACTTAATTCTAGACCTGCCTTTTCACCCTTTTCTAGACCTCACTTGTGTCCACCTCTCCTAACCTTTCTTATCGAACTGCACTGTTTATTATCATCAATTACAATGGCATAAATTTCCACACTGCCGCCTTCAAGGGCATGTTGAACTGAAAAGTTGGCCATTTTAGTACAAACTTGAAGTTTTGCTATGATGCATTTACTGTTCTCACAATTAAAATGAAAAAGGGCAGGATAATTGGGAGGTTATAAATGCTCAATCTTTGGCTTTTTATCTTTAAAGTTTGCTAAAAATTTTAAAGTAAACCTTTTGTAGATCCCATGGGAAGGGGACGGGGCTTCATTTCTGACTTGATGTGCCTTGCTCTTTGTCAATCATCAATTTTAATCATCTTCAGTGTTGTCAGGAGTTGCAAAAAACAAATATACTCCTATTGCTATCCTACAGACTATAGAGTGGACCAATAAACACAGCCATATTTGCAGCCCTGGATAATCACACATGTGAATACGCAAGACCAGCAACCTTTATTTAACTTGACATTTGCAATCTGTACTTTTTTTTTTTTTTTAAACAATCTCTCCTTGCATTCCGTTTCTTCAATAACTAAGCCAGGAAACTATTTTGTACAAAATGTAAACCAAATTAATTTGACATGAAATACCATGTCAGCTGCCTCAGCTGTTTATATCTGTTTGGGTTTTGTTGTTCTTTCTCTGTGCATCTTTCTTTTTTTTCTTTCTTTCTTTCTTTTTACATGTTGAAGGAAGAAGAGCTTTTCTGATTATTCTAGTAAGGGTCCAATAAATTTAACTTTGTAAATACAAAAGTATAACGTTTGATTAAATTAGATTAATCCAGTACCAACTCAGATGCTTAAACTTGAAAAGCCTTAGATTCGGACATTTAAAGAAATTCTGCCATAGCAGTATGTAGCTGGGGAAAAAATGTCAAAGGAAATGAATGTAGAACAAATTAATATAAAAATAGACAAAATATGGATGCCAAATGGAATGTTATGTTTTACTTATAGCCAGAATGCACAATTATGCAGTTGTTTATTCTTGGAGACTCTTAAAATATCCTCAAACCTTGTTTTCCTGGTCTTGCCTTCTTTCATTTGATGAACTACCTTTAGTTTCTGTGTGATTTTCAGTTCTGTCCTAACAGCAGACAGATACCAATGTACAGTAAACGTATGTGAACTGACTGACATTCATAGACACAAATATATATTTGTAAAATCTTGTATTTTACTTTGGGTATAAAGAATTTTGCTGTGTGCTTTTTTGAGGATTTGTTGATAAATAATGGACTGGGTGTTTAAGGGCAAAAAAGACAAAGTCCTGAATGTTGAATCATGGGAGACTATAATAAAACTTTTCATTCATAAGTCTTATGTATGATTCTCTTTATTCACATTTATTAAATACTTTCAGTGATAATTATGTAAGCCTTTTTTATTTTATTTTACATGTTTAAAACATTCTTTGGCATGTAACATTGTTTCGGTTCACAGGATACATTATGACACGATTTCTCATACAGTCAAGACTGCATTCAGCCTACAGAGGGCACTGTTGCCTTTCTTATTAGTTCCCCTAGCGTTTTCAATGACTTTCTTCTAGCATTGCAGATTAACTCAGCCATTTTCCAATACAATGTTTCATAGGCCCTTTTATCTAAACTGTGTTGTACCTGTGGCACTTCTGTTGTAATAAAAAAAAAAAAAAAACAAGCACCGGGTTAGTGGGTGGGATATATTAGGCAGCAAGTGAACATTTTGTCCTCAAAGTTGATATGTTAGAAGCAGGAAAAATGGTCAAGCTAAGGATTTGAGCGAGTTTGACAAGGGCTAAATTGTGATGACTGGATAACAGCATCTCCAAAACTGCAGCTCTTGTGGGGTGTTCCCAGTCAGCAGTGGTCAGTATCTATCAAAAGTGGTCCAAGGAAGGAACAGTGGTGAACCAGCGACAGGGTCATGGGGGGCCAAGGCTCATTGATGCACGTGAGGAGTGAAGGTTGTCCCGTGTGGTCCGATCCAACAGACGAGCTACTGTAGCTCAGATTTCTCAAGAAGTTAATGCTGGTTCTGGTAGAAAGGTGTCAGAATACACAGTGCATCTCAGTTTGTTGCGTATGGGGCTGCATAGCCGCAGATCAGTCAGGGTGCCCATGCTGACCCCTGTCCACCGCTGAAAGCGGCAACGGTGGACACGTGAGCATCAGAACTGGACCACGGAGCAATAGAAGAAGGTGGCCTGGTCTGATGAATCACATTTTTCTTTTACATCACGTGGATGGCCGGGTACTTGTGTGTCGCTTACCTGGGAACCACATGGCACCAGGATACTCTATGGGAAGAAGGCAAGCCAGCGGGGGCAGTGTGATGATATGGGCAATGTTCTACTGGGAAACCTTGGGTCCTGCCATCTATGTGGATGTTACTTTGACACGTGCCACCTACCTAAGCGTTGTTGCAGACCATGTACACCCTTTCATGGTATTCCCTGGCGACTGTGGCCTCTTTCAGCAGGATAATGCACCCTGCCACAAAGCAAAAATGGTTCAGGAATGGTTTGAGGAGCACAACAACGAGTTTGAGGTGTTGACTTGGCCTCTAAATTCCCCAGATCTCAATCCAATCGAGCATCTGTGGGATGTACTGAACAAACAAGTCCGATCCATAGAGGCCCCACCTCACAACTTACAGGACTTAAAGGATCTGCTGCTAACATCTTGGTGCCAGATACCACCGCACACCTTCAGGGGTCTAGTGGAGTCCATGCCTCGACGGGTCAGGGCTGTTTTGGCAGCAAAAGGGGGACCAACACAATATTAGGAAGGGGCTCATAATGTTATTCCTGATTGGTGTATATAAAGTCATTTAGTCATTAATGATGATGATCATGATGATGCTGTGAATGGGGAGATAGATTTTAAATGGTGCCTGAGTACAGTGTGTCTATCAGAACACATGAGAATCAATACTCAAGTAGGTCTTCCCATTTCTGCATAACACACCAGATAACATAACAAACATAATAACATATTTAATAAATTTATCTTACTCATACTGTGTAACTACAAAACATTCGACACGCACATTTATTGTTATATCTTCAGAAGAAAATGGGTTCCCCAGACCTGTCCAATTCCTCTCTCTCTCTCTACACCTTCACATTCATCTTTGTGGCGTTAAGGGATGATTTTTTTTTTAAAGCTGCTTTGGAGCATTGTGTATTGTCAAAAATATCTATGCAAATAAAATGTACTTGATCTCAAAGTTATTCGAGGATCCACTCGGATTTTTCAATGAAGAAATGTGAACATGTTTGACTCTATAGTGCCTAAAAAAAATGGGAAGCAAAATGGATTTGGGAAAAAAATGATTCGTGCTCATATTTGAGAATATTAAATACATTTCAGTAAATAGTTCTGAAATTACCCCCAATTTACTGTTTGTTTCCAGACAATTGGCCCATCATCTCCATGGTTGCCAAATAGACCTGTTTATGTTTAATAAACAGCCAGCGATGCTGTATGTCAATATTAATATTTGTATTTGAGCAGTAGAATATTATGTTACCCTCGTCACCAGCGAGTTACATACGTCACACTCGAGCGAATCCCAAAGATTCACCTGAGCCAGTCTCATCGCGCACTGCTCATGCGCAGTATCGCGGCACACACCACAAGCGCATGCGTAGTGTGTCCGCTGGCTGTAATACACTGCATGTTGGAGCGTCGCTGCAGCGCTGGACTCGCAGAATGTCGGTGATACCGACACACACCTACCTACCCTCGGATACACGCACCTGCCGCAACAGGACAAAAACTACTACATCTTTTCCTTAGATTGTACAAGGTAAGTTCTTTAACGCAGTTTAAAGTGTATGTTTAGATCAATACATTTCGTTTTGCTTTATACTATTTTGCTGCTGAATGATTTGTTTCTTCTAGCGATGTCCTGTAGACCATATCTGCCATTCATTCATAGACGGACTGAACGGGTTTATTCTGAAAAGCATCATTTTAATATCCTCCTCGTGATTTTCGCATGGATGTACAGGCAAATATATTCCTGCTTTATGACACAATAGGAATAATAGTTATTTGATATATATATACAAATAAGAACTATTACCTGTCATAAAGCCAGAATATTTGCCTAATGCGACCATTCGAGAATCACGAGGAGGATGTTAAAGTTATGCTTATATATTATTATTATTATATGCTATATGTATAGGCTATGATAAATGCTACAAGCAGTGTAGACTGACAGTTGTATTCATTTATTGATTCTACAATTTCGGCCGTCATTCCCCCTGTCTCCCCTTTGGGTATAACCGATCCATCCTGTGTTTCCGTCTCATTAACACTCAGGTTTTATTCTGCAGCCTTTAGTGTGGTCGCTGTCACGCCATAGGATGCATCACTAAAGATCACAGTATGTCTGGTGTAACCTCACTGGTCCCATGAGTCAGTCAGCTCCTCTGTGATCTGAACATGTTGTTCAGACTTTAATAAGAAAAGTATCCTACTCAAAAGCCTTCAGTACCTCCTTTATTTAACCCTATTGTGCCTGGAACTTGGTCTGTAAACATTACATCATCTGAAATCTGTCATAGTCACAGTATAAATGTGTAGGCTATTGACAGGAGAACTGTAAGAACTGTAGATAGTAAGTACAAATGTATAAATGTGAAGGTTTCTGCTGCTGATCAGCTTTTCTCTTATGCCCCGCAGAGACCCTTAGGGCTGTTACTAGTGCTTTTGTGCTGCTTTGTCACAGATTGTGATGTGCTTTATTGTAATCCTCTGAAGCCAGCTTCTTTAGTGACCCATCCCATTTCTCATGGTGAAATGAATTGAGACAATCCATTCAGGAGTTCTGGAACAAAGCTTAGGGAAAAGTTTTCCCTCAGGGTGAGGTCAACGGGGGAGGGTGGTTGTGTTGTCACATTGCCACGGTAACACACCCTAAAGTAGTGGAACTCGATTGGTACAATCCCCCCCAAAAGTACTGACTTGATTGATTTCCGTGGTAACACTTGATTGCGAATTTGTGGATTTTTTTTTTTCTTTTCTTTTCTTTTTTTATTGGTAAATTATCTGTGACTTTTTTTAGTCTTGCATGTACAAGGAATGTCAGAGTGGTAATTTGTAAACAATAACATTCTAAACAAAGTGATATTAAAGATGAATTTTCTATTCACAGACAGAACACATTCTGAGCAGAAAACAATTCTGTGCCCGTCTTGCAGTGTTATTTTAGTATTTTTTTATTTTTAGCTTAGTAATTTTATGCACTTTGACATTTCTATTAGTTTTTGTTTGTTTTAAATATTCCTTTTTAGCTGTAATGTATTTTTATTTCAGTTTTAGTACGTTTAGTACTTCTTAAACCTATTTTATTTAAATTAGTTAGCATAAGTTTTCATCTAATATTTATATTTTATTTTATTTCAGCTTAATTTATATGAACAAAAATGAATTTGTATTAGTTTGAGTTAACAATAACAACACTGCCGTCATGACAGTTCTAGTTGTTGTTTTAGTTAATCTGTCGCAACACTTCTAATGGTCTCTAAAGGGACTAAATTCAGCAGTAAGCTTCGAGCTCTTTCATTTGCACACACGTAAACATCAGGTGTTTGGACTTCACCTTCCCCTCCCACCTGCTCTCACCATAGTAACCAAAGGGCATCCTGTTGTCCCACTGGCTGATTCACTTCCTTGTTTAAAATGACTAGAAAACCATCAGAAACTTAGTATTTCTTTAGTATTTCCTATTTATTTCTATCGCTCTATATTAACTGAATGTAATCATGCTACATATCAAGCTGTATTAGGATTGTTTTGGTATTCTGAAAGGTTTATTTTACACAAGTGTGCTTTTATTACAACTCTCTTTGTATGCACATGAGGCCATTTATATTTTATTGCAGTCATTTCACTGTCTACTATTACTAGCTGTTCCTATCGGTACTAAATCATTTAGTGGAGGTTGTAGTGGCTGTGTCAGACCGAAAATCTTGTCTATTTGTGGTCAAAGGGCAAGTCAGACCAAGTATTCGCTGTTGTGACTGTAATATGAGCATGCGTGTGCTTTGCTAGTCCTCTCTAGTTATCAAATTGGGTCCATTTTAGCACGTGTGAGTATATGTGAGAGATTACAAACTAAACACTCATTCAGTTCACATTAAAGTGAAGAATGTGAAGAAATGCCCACCAGTCAATATGCAGCATCAGTGATTGACAGCGAGGACCATTTCGATTAGTGCAGACTCTCAGTCAGTGCACTTGTCTCATGCAGACAGGATTGATCTTCATGGCTCAAACAGCTTTAAAAAGAACCTATATGCAAATTCTGGGTTTCCCAGAAACTTAAAGGACACATTACAATTTCCTTCTCATATCGCATTTGTTCTGATGGATGCTTCAGATTCATGCAATGTGATGTACAGAAATTGGCGTACTTTATTAATTAGATCATCATTTGCTTCTTTGAGCTCTAGAATTTCTTTGTCTACTAAAGAAGTCTTGAAGCTCTTAGATTTCCCTGAGTTCTGTCTGATTATGTACTGTGTGTACTTGTTAGGTGGTCTTTGTTGCTGCTTTATTTACCTTCTCTAATAGCCCTTTGCGATCAATAGAGATAACTAGGCTTTGAGAAGCCAGCTTTTTCCTGCTGGATGCTAGCCACCTCCAGCAGAACTGTTTCAGTTAACATATCAGTTTTTACATTTATGCAATTATATGTGAATTATATGCCCTGTTTTAGGGGATTTTTAAAAATATATATAGTTATTTATTTTCTTATGAAGTTCTCTTGAATGTGTGTCCAGATGTGTTTCATATCTGATTCCATTTTCTTTTTTATCTCATCTCTTTATTATAATATCTTCCTCTCAATCTGTATTTGGGTCAAGCCTCACCCCGCCCCCCTGCTGTGGTTCAATTTGATAAGCAGAAGATTCATTATAGTCACCAGTGGAGAAATCATGGTGCTATTACACTAAGAAAAAATATATATATTTGTCACATTGAAATTGTTATTTTAACCTATACAGAATCCGATCAAGAGAGGTTTATAATCAAAGATACACTGCATACACTATATCTTGAGCTCAAAATGGTATATTATAGTACTACCAGTGTATATGTGTATAGCATGCATATTACTAGTACAAAATCACAACCATATTACAATTGTGTCATCTCAATCAATCAATTGTCATCTCAGTAGATTTTAAATGAAACATTTATTTTTATGTGTGTGTGTGTGTGTGGTCCTGGTAAACCCATACTTAATGGGGACATTTTTTTTTGTCCCCATGAGGAACATGGGGAGCTTATAAATCATCCTAAGTAATGTTTTTTTTAAATGTAAAAATGCAGAAAGTTTTCTATGATGGGTAGGTTTAGGGTTAGGGGATAGAATATACAGTTTGAACAATATAAAAACCATTACGTCTGCAGAATATCCCCATAAAACATGGAAACCCAACATGTGTGGTGTGTGTGTGTGTGTGTGTGTGTGGGCATGTTTTTGTGAAATATCAGGACACAAATGTGTATAATGACATGGGTATGACATAGGTATTACAAGGAGAGGGTGATTTATGAGGACATTCCCCATGTCCCCACTTTTCAAAAGGCTTATAAATCATACAGAATGAGTTTTTGTGAGAAAGTAAAAGTGTGCACAGTTTCCTGTGATGGTTAGGTTTAGGGGTAGGGGTAGTGTAGGGGGATAGAAAATACAGTTTGTACAGTATAAAAACCATTACGCCTATGGAATGTCCCCACATTTCACAAAAACAAACGTGTGTGTGTGTATGTGTGTGGTGTGCACACATCTATGTCTTTTTCTCACTTCTTGATTTTTCACAGATCTGTTTCACAAATTAATTGCCATTTCATCAAATCCTTAACTATGTCTGCCAGATATAACATTAACAGTGTGTTCACACTTGGCAGGTTTGGTCTGATTAAAAACAAACTCTGGTGTAATTGCTCTGTTAGTGCGGTTCATTTGAATAAGTGTTAACACTGCCATCCGAACCTTGGTGGAGTTGGTGCACAACAAACAAGACCGAGACCCATGAACAGGTGGGTTCTCGGTCCGCTTCCTAACTAACTCTGGTGTATTTCAACTGAAATATGAACGCAAGGACAGAATGCTCAAGCATCCCTTGTTTATCTCATCATAGTCACAATGTTGTCCATTAGAGTGCAGTACAGGTGTCGGAACCGTGTCTTATTGCAGCAGATCTTCATTTGTGTGTGCAACGGAGGCATTTCTGGTGCTGTTTT
Organism: Anabarilius grahami; assembly: GCA_003731715.1. Lineage (NCBI taxonomy): Eukaryota > Metazoa > Chordata > Actinopteri > Cypriniformes > Xenocyprididae > Anabarilius > Anabarilius grahami. The sequence goes on along the minus strand of RJVU01013765.1, from coordinate 878,653 downwards.
GACTCCTTTACACATTTTATAAGCTCTTCATGAGTTCTCAACCGGTAAAAATACGGACATATAACAAGCACATTTAGCCAGCACAGAGCATTGTTTTGGATATTTAGTGAGTTCCGTCAAAAAATGTACATCGTAAAACCGGACCAAAAGAACCAAGAGAACCAAACTACAAGTGTTAACGCACCTTAATTTGGTGATATTTTAGCATAATTTGCAACAACAATATTCAATTTAATATTTAATATTTTTAGAGTAGTTGAAAAATGTGGCCTGGTACAGTAGTTTAATGACCTTGATTGCCTCGCTTATGTTTTACACATACATGAGAATGCACATTTTACACAATTATAAAAACCTTTGTGATTATAACAACCTGAAGATGTGCAGGAAAGTAAAGAGAGAGCTTGAAGCAGTGGTGTATTTCCCTTTTGCCAGGTCTGAATTTTGACAGTTGGTACAGTAGATGATAAAAGCAGCCACACCTTCACTGTAATATTTGCTCAACAAAATAAAGAGGGTCTTCCTTGATATTTCCTACCCTAAATCATAGAAAATTGCTGTATGCATTTGAGAACTAGTGAGTTGTCATAAATTGTCACAACACAAGATTCACACCTGCTGGGCCGCCTGCTGATGATCACATGTTATGGCTGCTACAGATGATGATTCCCCTTAAATTAGCCTTTCTAAATCATCGGCTTTAAACAGCTTTAAACCATCATCATCAACTAACATCACACTTTGACGTTAAATTAATGATACAGAAACAACCTCATGATTTGTATAGCTGATGATGTTATACTGTGGTCAGTATGTCTGGGTCTCAGACAAAACCAGCGGCTTTTATCAATTCCTTTTAGATCATTTAGCTTGCCAGTCTTTCCCTTGATTATGAAAGAAGTGTAATTTTTTAAAGACCTTGTGGGTGTTTGGACTTTGATATATGGCCGATTTACAGAGATACATTTGCACCGAACAACGAATCCAAAGCACAAGCACCATTAAGACATTAATACTTGAATCTCCTTAAGTATTTCCTAATCTTTGTGTGTTTCCTCAAAGGCCCTTTGTTTTTGGTGCTGTTCATTTCACCCAAATATTCCACTGAAGGTATTAGATAATCAGTGTGTGGGTTGTTGCCTTGGGCCTCATTTACCAGACATACTGGAAATCAATCTACGAGCAGAGCATTTCAAACTGTGGTATCAATTGAATCAGGTAACAAGGCAAGACTTTGTCTAAAGAGTTGTGATAGGGTAGAAGACGTACCATTTGTCCTTGTGCATAGACAGACCCAAGGGCAAGCATGTCTACTGTTATGTTATCTGAAAATGAATATGAATGCATATTGTAGTAACATGTAGTAAGTCAAAAATTATTATTTCACATCACTCTATATCCATTAGGTTAAACCAGGGGTCCTAAACATTTTTGTCAGCCAAACCCTTTAGATGTAAACTATTTAAATATGGCCTGAGATTTATATTTAATACGTTTATATTTAAATAATTTAACAACAAATTTGCATGTTCACGGTTCTCTGTTGTTGATATATAATAATAATTATAATATGACAATAATAATAATTAGTAGGAGTTGTAGTAATAGTAGTGGTCGTATTAGCATGTTTCAACTCAAAGTATACTGTAATGAAGACAGAAATATATTACTATTGTAATGTTGATGGTTCTGTGCCGCCATCTTTTTCTAAACAAAAGGACTAATCTCTAACAAACAAACAATGAGAAATGTTAGGAGATTTTCTCAAAAGGAGGTCAGATTAATTTGCTAGACAGCTAAGCATGTGAACAGATGTCTAATGGTCTAGGTACAGTGTGTGTGTTTATTAACACTGTCCCATTCTTTCTAAATGTGCTCAAATATCCATCAAGTATACTTAAAAATGTCTGTAGCAATCAGATTTGTGATGAGGTAGATTTTAAATCATAGTCCAGGAGTCCAGCTCCCAGTTCTGATTAGAAAGAGGCTTAGCCGGAAAAACAGCCTCCCTTTTTATCAGTAAAAGTACTGAAGTATTCTGCTGTCTACATCATGCGATGTATCGTGGCAGTCTGAATTCTTTATGTATTTAAAAATAATTCAACACAGAAACAAGGACATGCTTCATTGTTTAAACAAGCTTAAAGAAATTGTGTTTTTTTTTACATGATCTGGGAAATCATACCACTCCAAAATGTGGTAAAAATTCAGGATTGGCACAATGATATTAAATGATATGGCATATGTTTATGTTGTGTGAGAGAGTAAAACATGTGAATCACAGTACAGGAAGAGGCTGATCGTTAAATCCATTAGGATTTAAAACATGGAATCTCAACTCTCCACAAACGTCACTGGTTGTCGCTCATTAAGCAAGTAGGGTTTATTTCATGTATATTTGATGAGCTCTAGGTTTGTGCCCTGATCAATGTTTATATATTAATAAAAGCTTAAATTAAATCTGTTCATATAAGCGATCGTGTCTCTTCAGGACACCGCTAGATTCATTTGGATTACTTTTTCGATGTCTTTTAATGCTTGAAAGTTTTGGTTGTGTGGACATTTATTGCATAGACATACAAAAATGATGAAAGAATATTATAAAAAATACCTTGATGACAGAATTTTAAATTTTGGGTGAATTATCTCTGTTCATTTCATGAACAAGGCTGTTTCCTTCATTCACATTTGTTATTCTCATGAGTAGCCAATTGGATTTTTTGTGTTCTTTAGATTAGATTAGATTAAAATGATTGTTATTTTAATGTGCCCTCCATTGGGTTTTCAGCATGTTTGTAAATGTGATGTTGGTTATAATCGTTAACAGATTTGATGCTTTGTATCTGGGTGTGTTGCTGTACGCTGTCGCTGACATTGCAGCAAAGACACCACTGAGGTGAGGAAGAATGTGTTACAGAGTGTTAACCCTTTACTCGCTTTTCTAGCCAACATAGTAAATGTTCATTTAGGATCTGAACAAACACACAGTTAAGGGTCCAGTTCTCACTATTAACTACTTGCTTATTAGCATGCATATTACTAGGATATTGGCTGTTTATTAGTATATATAAAGCACATATTAATGCCTTATTCTGCGTGACCATATTCTACATACCTTAATCCTACCCTACCTAAATTGAACAACTACCTTACTAACTATTAAGAAGCAGTAATTAGGAGTTTATTAAGGCAAAAGACATAGCTAATAGTTAGTTAATAGTGAGAACTGCATGGTCTAAGTGTGACCCTATATTTTAATTAAATGTATATAAAATAGTAAATATTGAAATAAAGTGCTTATTTTCACTCAGTATGTGTTTAAACCATGTTGGAACATCATATAGCATAACCCTTATGAAGAAGATGTCTTAAAAGGAAAAATACACCTACTTTTACACATGAATTAATTATACATAGTAGCTGGTGCCTAACTCAGCTGAACCAGCATGGAAACAGAGTCTTCCTGTGACGTCAATTGTCTTTTAATAAGTAAAAACCTAGAGGATCGAATGAGACCCTGTTAACAGGTTGGGGTTTGATGAGCTCTGGTTTACAGCACTTGGTGTCTTATTATCTGGTTCTAGAACATCTTTCACCACAGCTGTGCAAACCAATAACAATGGACCATTTCGGGGTTCAGTTGCAACTTTGTTAGTTAAAACTAACATGTTAGATTAACGTCTTAAGACTTTTGTCTTGTCTACACATCTCAGCATTAAAGTTGACATGAAATGGAAGTTGCGGAAGTCTTGGTTGAGTGTGAAACGAGTGAAACAGCTTCTCAAACAAGAAAAAAATGTAGAGAACTTGATTTTGTCCAATGGGAATTAATTGGATGATTGGACGGTTGTGGTTTGCTATTGGTTGTCCCACCCTCATGCCAGTAAACATGTCAGAGAAGAGAAGATAATGATGTGCATGGATAGATCATTTATAATAAATACTGCAATATTCCACAAAAAATCCAGGAAATCTGACTTTTATAGCCTTCAGTTTCTCTGAGATATACGGGTTACATAACAGATTCCCGATAAGACTGTTCAGTCTGACCCTAAAAGTGCTGTGGCATTTTGCTGTGGCCTCTCCCAGCAGACGGCAGTATGTCTCTCCTGACAGTAGGACATAAAACGAAAACCAGTGCCATTTACTTCACTCAATGTCTGTGATACAGAGACACCTGCATGACACTGTAATGTGCTGATCAGTGTAAGGTGCTCTTGTAAATTTTATATATCAAAATAATAGAAAAGATGCAATATCTTTAGTTTTTTTTCAGAGCTTTGGTTGCATATCTTTGCAAAATTTTGTGTAAAATAGCTGCTTTTTTTGTGGAATGGTTGTTGCCTGGTCTCCTTGGCAACCTCACTGTACTTTGAAGGCTGTTTGATGTCAGCTGCTTTGCATATTCAAATAGCAGATGTGGTGCAAGTGAATCACCAGTATGAAAACTATTGTAATTATGTAATTCACTATTTAATGGCTAAACATTTACCAGTATTTATTATCTAAAATATTATACTGATTTATAGTGCAGTGTAAAATGAGAGAACAATGTTTAAATAATTTACATTGAGCATCATTCTTGTTCAGTGCTAGTTATGATTTTTTTTTTTTACATTTTACTAGCTCTTTAGCTAGCTAACTATATCATCTCCAAGATTTTTTGTTTTGGTTTTGTTTTGTTTTTTAGAAAATTACACCGATAATACTAGTGAGTTTTAGAGAGCGGTTTGAACAATAATTAATTCCTATACCTTTCCAACAAAAAAGAAGCAACTTGAATGTTTATTACTGTTTATGACATAAACCCATAGACTGAAAAAAAATATGGATGTAGTGTCACCCGTAGATTTCTGAAGAGCATTTTTTAAGCCCAAAAGCGGCCGTTGCCATCTTGGCAGCGCGTCATCGCGCGTCACTCCCGGATAACTGAAAATGGACAAAGAGGCGGGACGTGGGTGGAGCTGAGGTACCTGGTTGCTGAAACCATGGCCGCCTACCATTACGTGATCATTTTTTGTCCACAAAAGCGTTAAATCAATGAAATATTGTCCATTGTTTGCATCACATTTCTTCTGAATGATCTGCTCTCCATCTTCGTTCTTCAAGAAATTATGCAATCTGAGCAGCGCTTATGTTGTAAAACTGTATATGATCGTATACATTAGACTCTTACAAACAAATGAGCCCACGTCCAAAGTACAATTAGTGCAGCAGGTTTTAGTTATAATATCCAAGCAGTGCTGTCGGATTTTGTGGTGTCTTGAGAGGCATATTTTCCAGCCATTGTCATTGTAGTAAATCTGACGAACAAAACTTTTAGCCAATGCCAAGACGATCCAACGCGTGTTCTGTTTATCTTCCGCATGTGTGCACATGTACACAGATGCACATCTGTCTCGACCATAAACTGCACAGCAAGCCATATTATTTGATTATTGTATGAAATAATCCCGAAAAAAAAGCACAAAAACAGCAGAGATGCCAAATTCAGCGGCTGGAGTTAGCTGAGGTAACGCGACGGCTCACAGAGCAGCGGCAATCCACCTGTCACTCAAGTGGCCACGCCCTTAATTATGCAGAACTTTAAAGCTTAATATAATTTCAACGGATAAGTTATAAAAAAATTCACCCCCCTCAGAGTTGTCATGAAGGACAAAATTAACTGTATAGACCAAAACCACAATTTGTACCAGGCTGTAAACATGATTTTTCTGCTGTAAAGCTCGGTATTTTAACATAGGGCTCAATGAGATTCTGCTCTCTTTTGGAGCCTGTCCCTAGCGGCCAGTCGATGAATTGCAGTTTAAGTCACTTCCGTATTGGCTTCAAGAGAAACTGAGGAAGGTTGCCGCTTGCCTGAACCATACATAATTAAAACATTTGTAATAGAACTATTATGAGTACAGTCTTCATTTCATGTACACCATTCATATGATGCTTCATCAAAACACTATTTCTTAATGTGTAAAACATTTAGATTAGCACCAAACTAGTGTAACCCACATGTTATGTAACTACAGTATAATTAATGTTATGTAAAGGTAATTGTGAGTTCTGCCAAATTATTTTGCCAAATAATCCCTTGAAAGTTCCTTGTGTGTGTTTTCATTAGTAAAGATTTGATTCATCTGTCAAGATCATTTTTACACATATCAGGCTGGCCCCAATGCCTTAAGCCGAACAATAGCATTTGGCGTTTTCCTACTGGGGCCTTTCTTTGAATGTACTACCACATCTCTTTTGATGTCTGTTACTTTCTCATTTCCTCTGTTTTTAGGTTCCAAGTTCATTCACTTGACTGCACCTCAGTAATTTTGATTTTGTATGTGTGTGTGTGTGTGTTTTGTCCTTCCTGCAGCTCCAAGGGTTTGACCTCTGACCACACCGCAGTGGGAGAAAGCTTGGAAGTAACAGCTTGACATTATGGGACTAGGTAGAAGAAGTGAAGACAAAATATATGAGAATGTCAAGACATTGGTCTGAGAAAATTGCGTAACACCATCATCCCTCATTATTGTCAGAGCCATGAGTCAGTCGACAGTTTTGTAAAAAGGATCAATTCTAAATTCTTTGCACTAAATTGTAATTAAGAATGAACATCGACGATATTCTGCTTGAGGAAAAACTCATTATTTACACGGCTGCTAGTTGTATTAGTGACTATGAGTGAAAGAGACCTTGGGACTCCAACAGACACCACCTAGAATCAAACAAGGAGGCTGTCCCGAATTGTTTTATAAAAGGGTCTTGTGGAAACGGGGCAAAATTTCCCCTCACAGCCTGCCCCTCCGGGACTGGTGTCTTTGCTAATGTAATGCTTGTCATGGCCAGTGTGACTGCTGCGGAGGAGTCGGCAAGCGACTGTACCACACCAATAGTAAATCCACTGCCATTTGAACCTTCTACAACCTCTACAAATGACCCTAGCCATGGACATGACAGCACTTCCTGCCCTCCAGTACCTCCACCACCACCTCCACCTCCTCCACCACCACCCCAGGCACCAGGCCATCCCGGTCAACACGCTTCACGCAAGAAACGACGGGTACGGAGCTTCTTTTGGAAAACCATTCCAGAGGAGAAAGTTCGGGGTAAACCTAATATTTGGACTCTAGCAGTGAGACAGCAGCAGTATCAGATTGACGTAAGGACAGTGGAGGAGCTGTTCGGCCAGCAGGAGGAGGTTCGAACCCAGAAAAGCAGTGGACATACTCGTCTTGGGAGATCCAGAGGTTCATTTAAAGAGAGCAAGGATGAGGTAAGGCAACCTGAGTAGAACTGAATCATTGCTTGGAATATCTGCAGTTATAGCTTGTTAGACAGTGTAATTTATCTTGTGTCTACACTGTATGCATATGTTTTGCTCCCAGCAGTCTTGAGACTTCCTATTTCAATTAAAGGATTAGTTCACTTTCAAATGAAAATTATCCCAATCTTTACTCACCCTCAAGCCATCATAGGTGTATATGACTTTCTTCTTTCTGATGAACACAATCGGAGTTATATTAATAAATATCCTGACGCATTTAAGCTTTATAATGTCAGTGAATGGGTCCAACAAATATGAAGTATAAAGATCAAGAAAGCGTATCCATCCAAAGCAAAACGTTCTCCACACGGCTCCGGGGGGTTAACTGATGTTGCTTTTTTCCTAAGTTGCATTACGTAGCGTAAGCGTTTTGAACTGCGAGAGTTTTACACTTTCTTCGTAAGTTGAATACGGAAGGCGGTCTGGCGGAAGCTAGATATTTTACTTTATAACTTGTTAAATATGGATATTTTTCTTACACAAATGCATAATTTTGCTTCAGAAGGCCTTTATTAACCCCCCAGAGCCGTGTGGAGTACATTTATGATGGATAAATGCACTTTCTTGAGCTTTATACTCATTGGACCCATTCAGTGCCCGTATAAAGCTTAGATGCATCAGAATATTTATTAATATAACTCTGGTTGTGTTCATCTGAAAGAAGAAAGTCATATAGGATGACTTGAGAGTGAGTAAAGCTTGGGGTAATTTTCATTTTAAAGTGAACCAATCCTATAAGTTTATTTTTAAATGTGACTGAATAGCACGCAGAAGTTTAGCCAATACTGCCAGATATTAGAGATGCATCTATATGAAAATAATTGCTTAAATACTGAAGCAAGTAACCGATAAACTGGCCGATAGTACATATAAATATATACATTTGTGCAATGTAAAAAAGTATGCAGTACTGTTCAAAAGTCTTAGGCCACCATTAGATGATGTATTAGCAATGATATAATGACCATATCAAATTATTTCTCAGTCTCTTTATTAGAACAGTCAATTTGTATGCAGCATTAAAAAACAGAAAAAAATGTAAAGGCTAAAGTGGCAAGTATTTAGTGACCTCCCCTTACACTTGAGCAATAGCAGGAACCTGGCTCTCTTAAACCTAAATGGAACGGAAAAGGACTGGAAGGCCAAGAAAACTTTCAAAATCTCAGAGTTTCTTCTTTGAGAAAATGGAAGTCCAGGAGACATGTGACAGGAGGAGGTCACATAAAATACTGATTTTTGCTTATAGAAGCAATTTTGTTCAGAATTGTTTTTACATTTTGTGTATGTTTCCTATATTTTCTGTTTGTATTGTAATAAAGAGACTGAAAAATAAATATTGATGGTCATTAAAACATTGCTAAAATAACAAAGCTGGTGGTGGCCTTTTTCACAGTACTGTATATTGTAATTTATGGTAAAAAAAAAAAAAAAAAAGATGTGGTTGCCAGAACTCTACTGCAGAACTCTACTGTGAAAATTAAAGTTTTATGTTTTACAGGCAGAAATTAAATGTAAAAAAGTTTCTGAAATTATGTTAACATACCAAATTACTAAAATCTGTTTTTTAAATTTATTGTATACTGACAACTCCCTTAAAACACAGGTGGTAAAAAGAAAACCACATGAATCAGTTCATCACAAGTAGCCTTTCCACAAGCTGATGTAAATACTAATGTATAGAAGGTGCACACAGTGTCATACACACAAATACAAAACACCTTCATGGTAACACACATGACACTAAAATAATGCAAAAACATTAATTTAACTGCATAACAATTGCAGAAAACAATCTTATCCCTCAATCATGTCGCAAATGTTGGCCTACAATGAACTTGGTGTAAAAAGAATTGTCTATGGCCAATGTATTAACTAACATGAACAAACCATGAGCAATGCATTTGTTACTGTATTTACTTATCTTTGTTAACGTTAGTTAATGAAAATACAGTTGTTCATTGTTTGTTCATGTTAGTTCACAGTGCATTAACTAATGTTAACAAGATTTTAATAATGTATTAGTAAATGTTGAAATTGACATTAACAAAGATTAATAAATACTGTAGAAGTGCAGTTCATTATTAGTTCATGTTAACTATGTAGTTAACTAATGTTAACTAATGAACCTTATTGTAAAGTGTTACCAAACGTACATACTCTAAGTGCACATTTGATGTTATTTGTGTTTAATATGTTAAGTACATTCGATGTACTTATTATAGTAATCACAATAACTGGGTAATAACTAAGTACTAACCCTGAACCTACCCCTAAACCTAACCTTAAACCCTTTAGTTACCTTATATTACCCTGTATTTTCTTAGGTAAGTACAATGTAAGTGCACTTAAGTACACATACTGTACAATAAAGTCAAACTGATATTTCTTCCTAGCTGAGTTATATCACTGACAAAAATAAATGCTGTATACTTTATCGTATACAGTGAAACATCTTTATATTCAATATGATTTTATCTGTAATCATGGGTATTCCTACATAAAATGTGTGCCTAGCACACATATTTTCGTTAGTACGCACAGACACTGAAACATATTATGTATTTTACAGTATCTGAAGAACATTATTGACAACATGTAAAACATAAGCATTGTATCTACAGTATATGAATAACTTTTAGGTTCATATACTATAATATTAACATGTTCAATCACATCACATTTTTAATGCTTTGGCATTATTACAGTTTATAAAACTATTATGTTTTTGATATTGTTAAGAAGGGTTTAGTTTTAGGGGTGGGTTAGGGGCTTTAAAATATAAAATAGTAAAATCCTATAATATAAAAGTAATATAAAGGATTCATAAAGATTTTAACTTTTCAAAAGCTGTGCATGCATAATTACTTTTATGTTTTAGATGCTGTAAATAAATCCAAATAGTACATTTTAGTTTATATCCATGTAAACATTATGTACAAATTCCTACAAAAACAAAAGTAATCAAGTTGGTTCCAAACAAAGTGGTTATTTTGTATGATATTGTTCATATTTTTGTGTGTTAAATTTGCTAACAATTTCCTATCATGTAAGAAGCATAGGGATTTTTCTTAGTGGCTCTTAAGAAATGTTATTAGGTGTGTGCAAGTCAGTTTTCCACCTCTACATAAAATAAACATGTCGCTATTATCCAAAACATATGCTCCCGTGAGCTCGTCGTTTTGTGTCTAAGCGACCAGCTGTGTTTTTGTGTTGTTTTGTGGGGTTGCTGCTGGTCTTTGTAATTATCCACGAAGGCACCAAGTGTACCAGTGCAGATCTAATGAAGCTTATGTATTGTTTGTCTGAGGTGGCGTGGACCATGCGTGTGGCCTCGTTTGTAATTTCAGACACCACCCTGCTAGTCCTTTGAGTTTGTGATTCGTCACAAATTGCATGTATCACACACATAGGCCATGTAAATGTGTGTGCTAGAGAGAGTGACAGATTGTGTGTCTGTTTAGTTGCCACTAGAATGGCTGTGTCATGTTAGTTAGTTAATGATCTCATGGGCCAAAATGAGTCATCCCGCTGCCGATGGTTTCCTGGTCGAGTTAATGAGAATAATAAGTATAGCATTGTGTCCTTCAAGGAGAATGAAAATGAAAATGAAAGACTTCAAAACACAAATGAAGATATTTTTAATCAAACCTGAGAGATTTCTGTCCCTCAATGGAAAGTCCATTCCCTTAAAAACTTTCATGCCTAAAAAAGTTTTCAAAACTTTCAGTGGAGGGACAGAAATTTCTCAGGGTTTATTAAAAATATTTTCATTATGTTTTGAAGATGGACGAAAGTCTTATAAGCTTGAAATGACATGAGAGTGAGTAAATGATGACAGTATTTTAATTTGGGGAACAAACCCTTTAGGTTTCATACACCGAAATATTAATAACATGTCTAGAAACTGGAAATAGATTTATTTCTGTGTAGCTTAGTTGGATTGATGAATTTTGAACTAAGAAACTTTGCCTTTCTCATTCCATCATAAAAACCTATTTATTTAAGGAGAACCAGTGGCAGTCCAGGTATGGCACACTTAAAAACACAACTTAGTTCTATTCTAGGTCTAGTTCTATTAAATGTAACACATATAAGTCTAATGTTTTTCATTTACTGTGCCCTTGATAGTCAACTGTCTACTTCTTTCTAATTACATTTTTGAACCAAATGTACACTATTTTACTATCAATAAATAATAATAATAATAATAAATGTTACATTTTATTGCCATATGTATTCTTTAATAAGTTGTTAACTTTCATGTTGCATTTAAGTCTGGTTCATTTGCTCTCAAGGCTTTCATTTTGGCATTATAGTTTAAATTTAAATAATAGTTTAAATTTAGATATGCCCTACCTCATCTAAATCTGTAGAAATGCCAACCCCTCTTGGCATTTGGCATGTCAACCCCTCTTCATTTTCAGTGCCCCAGTGTCATTCTGTTCAGCTGGACTGATTCATGTTTGACAAACAAATTCTGCCACTAGGATAGATAAATAAATAGTTTTTACCTATCTTGCAACATCAAAGATACTACAGTAGTTCTATTTATTTGGAAGTTGCATTCAAATCAACTTGCCACAAGAAGGCCCAAAATTTGAATGGGAATGATGCTTCTGCTCAGAACACACACAGTCTGTCCTTTGTATATCTTTCCATCCATTTTAAATACCCTCTCTATTCCTCTGTTCTCCCAGATCAGCATCTTGGACTCCAAGAGAGGAATGAATGTTGGAATTTTCCTCAAACAGTTTAAGAAGTAAGTTCCAAAGCGTCATCATGCGTAAAAACCCTTTGTATGCATGTGCTCCAGCACAGAAATAGGATCTGATGGTCAAGGGAAACCCGATGCTCTTGTGTGAAGATCAATAGCTGTCAGGTTCTGATTGATACTTGAGAGTTCACATGAGGATGATGTATAGGCCTATATTCACTGTGAAAAGTAGATACGGATAAAGAAAGACACAAGGTATGTTGTCTGTATTCAACAGACAACTAGACCAGAATAAAAGCATAAAACAAGATAAGTTTACGTCAGACTTGTTACAAGGTGAAATGGGCAGGTGAAGGTGGATGTGTCCTGTGTAAACAGGGTTTTTGTTTATTTTTGAACAGGTATTTCAACATCCTCAAAGAATATAAATGATTATTCAAAAAGACAATGTTTTCATGTGTAATTAGATTATATCATATTTATGTTTGTCTGTGATGTTTGTGTGTATTATGTGTATGTGAGGAGTAGGGCTGAATCAGATACTGTGAGTCATATTCACTCTGCTGAGTCACTCATGCAGGAGACAAGGTTACAATTAGTCCCACACTTCCAGCATATTCAATAATGTGATCACATTTAGATAGATAGATAGACAGACAGACAGACAGACAGACAGACAGACCCCTGACCTTACATTATGCTTAATTTAATGTAAGTACATAGTAATTATACCTGCATACCTGCACTGTGTACATACATAATTCACAATGTCCTTGTGAAGGTAAAGGTTTGTATTTCCATCTTTGTTTGTAGCACACTGAAGTATCCTACAAGGGTTCATCTCATCTACTGAGCTGATCAGGCAGAGCCAAAAATTGATTGTCTGTTTTGTACTTCTGTTTTTCTCCCTCAGGCCCAATCATGCAATAGTAGAAGACATCCGTCTGGGCAACGGTAAGGAGTATGGAACCGAACTGCTGAAAGAACTGCTCAAACTACTACCAGAAGCAGAAGAGGTGAGAACTCTGGCTATGTTCACACTGTCAGTTTTTGGAATCAACATCCACATTTAGTTACAGGTGTGAGTCTCGAAATGTCCCGTTCACACTGCAACTTACAGTAGCGTCTTGAATACTGTCTGTAAGAACATGCAATGTGAGTCAAGCCCATATTCTCTTACCAGTAACCATAGCAACAGTGACCAAAGTGATATCAAAAATGGCGACATCCATAAAACTGAAAAGTCTTATCACTTTTAAAACAACAAGAGTCAAATGGAGCCGCCGCAGCCACTAGTTCATTTGTCAAATCTTCATTAACCGACAGCAGATTAGTTTTGAGTGCTAGATGATGGCAAACGTAATCTTGTAATCAGATTTACTTGTGCAATTAATCTAATACCGATAAATGAAAAATAGCTGCATTAGGTACAAAGGTACATAGGTACAAATAACTACATTGTGAATTCCTACTAGTACTAGTGCTTTTTGTTTGATCTGATATTTGAATGTGAATTTAAATCACTTATCTACACTAGGTGAAGAGATTGAGGGAATTCAAGGGAGACCCAGATAAGCTGACACTGGCTGATTCTTTCATGTTCCTGCTGATTCAAGTGCCTCGGTAAGAGATCTCTCTTATCAGTGAGACACAAATATACATTTTCATAATACCTAACAACATCATGTAAAAAAGGCAAGTCGACTATTATTGCGTGTTCACTTTTAAAGCTTTGAGGTGCGTATTGAGGCTATGGTACTTCAGGAAGAGTTCCTCCCGTCCTGTACGGTCATGAGTCGTGAGATTAACATTGTGCGTCAGGCTACAGAAGGTGAGAAACATATCAGACTACTCTTTGGAGGTTCTGAAATATATGTCATTTTTACAGCTAAGAAGGAAAAACATTTTGAGGCTCAACATGTCCTATATTGAGTCTAAGTTGAGTTAAGTGCAACTGAGTTGAGTTATTTTCTATCACTCACCTTCTCAGAAACCAATGGCTCAGGAACTTTCTACACCTCAATAGTACTTAAATGTATAGATATGGCACTCCATTAATCATTACATTTATTTTAGGAGCCTTTATAAAAACTTAAATTGAGTTTTATTAATACAGCATTAACTAATCCTAGAAGTACATCATGGACTACAGTAGGTCATACTGTCAGCAAAAAAAAAAAAATCTAATTTAAATGTGGCATTGAGTGTTTAGATTTCCTTTAAATTTCTTAGACTGTAGACAGTAGAAAGGACAGTAATAGCATTTAGAGTGTTGTGTAATTTACCAAATGGCCTGTGATTATTCAGTTTCTATTGATTATTCCATAGAACTAATGACTTGTGAAGAGCTCCATGCCATTCTACACTTAGTTCTCCAAGCTGGAAATATCATGAATGCAGTAAGTCTCTCTCCGTCTTTATGTTTATTGTCTTTCCAGTGTTTCCCATCCTTTACCCCTCATCTGTCCCTTTATTTGTGGACATTTCCCTCTAGTCTTCTATTCACCTTTGCTCTTTCCTTTCAACTATTCCTCTCCAAAACATTCCCTGACATTTTTAAATCAAGAAGGGTTGTTGGCTTTTACAGCATTGACCAGACATTGACTGATGTTCTCTGTGTGTTCATAGGGTGGCTATGCAGGCAATGCTGTGGGCTTCAAACTGTCCTCGCTTCTCTCTCTGGCTGACACGAAGGCCAACAAGCCTGGCATGAACCTGCTCCATTTTGTGGCACTAGTAAGTAGGGCAGAATCAGATGCACTGTAGTTTTCTCCAGATTTACTGATAAATGTTTGTAAATGTTTTATGAAAACAGCCACAGTAATAACAACAACAACACATTTTTTTTAACTGATTTGGTTTGGAATTTTCTTTAACTTTTCTCACAAAGGAAGCACAGAAAAAGGATGAGGCCCTTTTGAAGTTCCCAGAGAAGCTAACACAAGTTCAGAGTGCTGCCAGGTAACAGTAATATTAGTTTTTCAAAACTCAAAACTTCTCCCATTAATAATCATTTCATTGCTTTTATGAAACTTTAGAAAATCTTAAATTGAGTTTTATTGACTGTTATTATAATCCTGTAATGGTCTGGCTATGCGAGACTACAGCAATATCAAACCAAACTCTTCTGGTTTAACTACTAGTGCTAATACTTTATTAGTTTTTCACTTTAGAAAATGTAGTCATGTAGTAAAAATCACTTAGAAATGTAGTCATTATTTTCTTAAAATTTGCAACAGGTCTCACCTATCTATGACCCCTTCCTCAAACTTTCTCTGATGTATTTATATTTTTATCATTGTAGAATTTCAGTTGAAAATATAGAAGGAGAGTTTTCCTCTCTCTATGTCAAAACACGTTCCTTGGAACAGAAGATTCATGATGACGATGAGCTGCAAAAGCAGCTGGAACCATTTTTGCAGGTAAATGAATCATTCCCCCAATTAGCATTCCATAGTAGAGTATGTTTTAGTTTTTTAGTTTTTTGTACTAAAGGTTATTTTTGTGGTTTTATATTTCAATTGTCTTTATATTTTTATTTTATTTGCTATAATGGATTTAATGAACTTTTTTAATGCCAATAAGAATGACCTGCTTTTTTCTGATTTGTTAGAGCTCTACACAGGCCCTGCAGGACCTTAAACATCGCAGGCTGGACTTGCGCAAAAAGGGCAATGCCCTCATTGACTTCTTCTGTGAAGACAAAGACACCTTCAAACTGGATGAGTGCTTCAGAATCTTCCAAGACTTCTGTCTAAAGTTCAAAAAAGCTGTAAAGGTACATATCAAATTAGGGGCTTTCACACCGAATAGTTCTAGGAACTTAGTTCTAGGAACTAGCTGCTAGGATAGTTCACTGAGAACTAATTTCTCCCCCGGGCCATGTTCCTGGTTGTATTCGCACCAGGAATAGGAACTGTGAATCGGCTGACAGCGGCGTCTTTAAGCGCGGCATTTACGAATGCTAAAAAATGGATGGAAGACGCTGTGATCAGAGCTTTGTTTGTTGTGTGTCGCGGGTTTCGTGATAATGGAGATAGAATGTAAACGCATAATTTACGTGACTGAAAGAGCTAAAAGTGGGGCTAAGAGATGAAATCTCGTATGACAACTTTCAGTATTACATATCATTGAGGCCGAGAAAAGAACACAACCCTGCAGACAACAGGTAAATGCTGTTATCGCTGTTTTCCATGCTCATGAAGTAAATATGTTTACCCGTTTTTTTAAAAATGCCGGGTGCCGGTCTTTGACATGCGTTTAACCAATCAAAGTCACTGATAGTTCCTATAGTGCTGGTTTAGACCCTACTCTGAAGTAGGAGCTAATTTAATCATTCCTAGTTCCTGCGGTGCGAACACAGCAAAATCCAGGTACTTCAGCCAATAGTTCTAGGAACTATGAAAAGGTTCCTCTAGTGCGAAAGCCCCTATTGACTAACATGCAAAAATGACAAAAATACATTAAAAAAACTAGAAAATAATTTAAGATAAAATAATTAGAAGTTTATCTGTCAAGACATAAAGGCATTTATGAATCATGCTACAGATCATTTATCAGTGAACACCCTCCTATAGTGATCTCTTGTCCACTCTCCTGCAGGACAACCTGGACAGGGAACTGAAAGAGGAAGCTAGACAGCGACGTTTACGGGAACTGGAGGAGAGACGGTGTGCCTGGGGTGCAGCCAATACTGAGACAGGTGATAGTGGAGGTTTTGGTCGCAGCAGCAGTGAAAATGATGTTGACATCTTAACCAAAGAAGGCCTCCTAGACTTCCTGCTTCAGTCAAGACCTCAAAGCCCCAACAGTCCTTTGGGGCGCTCGGCTAGCGCCCGCCGTTACCATCACACCTCTAGTGACCGCAACGTCGGTGGCTATATGGAGCTGATCTCTGGATCTTTAGCAAGCGACAATGCCAAATTCAGCAGCCTGCCACGTTCAGGCAGGAACCATCAAAGAAAGACCATGGCGTGGCTCATCTCACAGGATGATAATAGGGAGCTGGGTCCACAGAGTCAAGTTTACCAAGAGAAGTTAGCAGCTTCACCAAAGGCTGAGACAGAACCCATCAGTCCTTTAGCTAGATACTCAAGTTTTGGCTACAACATGAACAGTGATCCCTACAATAATAATAATTATACTACTCTCTCTGAAGGTGGAGTTACACCTCGATTAAGTAACACAAAGAATGTTTATCAGGGAATATCTGGTCATAGTGTTGGACACATGAGTGTTTCTGTGGAGAAACACAAACTAGTTCCTGGCCTCCAACCATTTAAAATAGCCAGCCAGATCAATAATTACAGTAATGTTTCTTTTGACAGCCAGCGTGAAGTGTTAGTAACAAATCTGGAAAGTGAAGAAGACCCTCCCAAAGCATTTGTTCTTGATACGCCCCCATCTAGTAGGAGTTCTGAGGAGGGACCTAAGCCAGAAAAAGTATGGAATGATAAAATGATCTCATCACAGAAGGAGGAAGCGGACACAAGCACCTTTTCCTCTACAACTTGTGACACCCCATTGCCCCTTGATCCCTCTGTGTCCAGTAAGAAACCTGCTTTGAATTTCATGGACTGTACTGAAACTGATTGTTCCATTGTGTTGGACTGTTCCGAGATTGAGAGTTCTCCTATCATGAAAGAAGGATCTGGACTTAACCAAAAGCCACAGGATGCCAACTATCCAAGAGTTGTTCAGGACACCAATTCTCTTTCCTCCAATTTTGAGTCCACCGATTGTCACTTTGTGTCCATATCAAGTGATGAACCACTTGTAGGAAGGTTTGATCAAGCATGCCCAGAATCAGTCAGTCCATCTATAAATACTGAAGAAGCAGAGACAGATAGCTGTGACACAGCTGAAGGGCGAAGAGTTGGCGAGAAAGCAGTCCAGACCTGTATCCCTAAAACACTCAAAACCAAGATTCCATCCAAATTGATTGCTCATGCCAGTCGTCCTACAAGAACCCTCACAGCAACTGAGACTCAGAACATGCGCAAAGTGGTGCCAATTACAAGGCAGAATCGATCTAGTAGCAGCATCAAGAAAGTTGAAAAAACTCCTGGACATGAGAGCATTGAACCCAGACGTCCACTTCGTGACCAAAGCATGCCAGCCAGGAGAGGCGAGAGACAAGGTAGACCTGCACGACATTCAAGCCTCCCTCCAGAGGATCCCAGGGCACAAAGAGGAGTGACACCAAGCATTTCTCGGTGGGCAAGGGACTCAACTCAACACAGACCCGCCATCAAAAAAACAATTGCCAAACCTGTTCGTAATGTTTCAAAACCAGCACCAGAGGAAAAGATGTGTCGTTCTACAATGCGCGCATTGTCCCAAGCTCAGGCCCAGTCACAAGGAACTTCTGAAGGAGGTACACCTGACAGTCCTAACACCACCCCAAAAAGTTCTTCGCCTTTACCTAGTTTTGCTCGCAACACTGTGGCATCTTCTTCCAGATCTAAAAAAGACTTGCCCTCACCAGCCGTAACAGGAACACCATCAAAGAGCTTATCCAGAACAAGCTCTCAGAGATTGCCTGGTGGTAGAACGGAATCTTTCAGTAGCGGACCTATGCCAAGGAGTGAGGATAAACTAGGGGGGTCTATTAGGAGGGTTCAGAGTGTAAGGGCTTCCAGTCGAAGCAGTGACACACCTCCACATTCTGGACGAGAGCACTCCCTCAAAAGTAGCAGTTTCTCTGAAAGATCCACACAGATTAAAGACTCCATCGCGAGCAGGACCAACAAACCCACATGGAAATAGAATCGACACATTATATAGTTGCTCAAAAAACAATGTTCAACAAAGAAGATCTAAAATTTCTGCTCATACTAAAGTTACTAAAGAGGCCCAGAAGCCTCTTAAATTATTCTGAATGTATCTACAGCCTTTAAAATGTAGCTGAAGTTGTGCCACTAGATGCTCAGCAAGAGTTTTAACAAAACGTGAGCTACTGTCACCATTTGACAGCACATTTAGTAGCACTTCCACATCCACACAAGGATGGTTTTGATGGCCTTTTTCTTACATATACTTGACACACTATCAACTGTCACAGAAAACACATCAATCACAAATTGTACTTAGTGTTAGATTAACCATATTTTATAATCTATATTAATTCTAAAAATACTATGTGAGCTGTTCTCACAAATTGCTACAGACAAATAATATAGAAGACAATTTTGTCATATATCCATATGCTTGTTTTATTTTATATAATATGTAGTAAAAGTAATGTAATGTACTACTGTTTACTAGGGTAACATTTCCATTAAAACAACTTCATGAACACTCAAAGATTCATCCACATTTCACGTAACTGTTTTCTGTGCATGATGACAAATCACGCTGAAGACTGTTTGATGAATATGTCTATGAATGTTATCCAAATACACCTTAGTGTAGCTGATGCAATGAGTACTACAGCTAGTAGTTCGAAGATGCCTCTGCTAAGCTGCTTGTTTTCAATTTGCCTTTTCATGCAGGGTACATGCCTCTGTCTTGCTGCTGATGACACTGTATTTGTGACGTTTCTGTGATTATACTGATAGCTCTTTCTTTTTAAAGCCATACTGTTAACCGGGAGTGGCAAAACCTGGTGCTAGAGGAAAGGCTGTGAAGTTTCAGTTTGGCCCAAACTTTTAAGAAAGCACATACACTGTACGCATCAAATGTTCTCATAGTATCTGCTTGAAATTAAGTTCACAGGTAGTCAAAAAAGTGTTTACATACAAAAACATGTGTTGCTGAAAACTAACAAATCAGTGTTAGAATAAGCGGTAACACTTTTACAGTAAGGTTCTAAACATTAATTCAGTAATAAGCATGAAATAATATATTTTTTTACTTCATTTATTAATTTAGGTTAATATTAATTTATATGTGACCCTGGACCACAAAACCAGTCTTAAGTCGCACAAGTATATTTGTAGCAATAGCCAACAATACATTTTATGGGTCAAAATTATCGATTTTATCGCTTTTATGCCAAAAATCATTAGGATATTAAGTAAAGATCATGTTCCATGAAGATATTTTGTAAATTTCCTACCATAAATATATCAAACATTTATTTTTGTGAGTGGATATGCATTGCTAAGGACTTCATTTGGACAACTTTAAAGGCGATTTTCTCAATTTTTTGATATTTTTTTGCACCGTCAGATTCCAGATTTCAAATAGTTGACTCTTATGACTGGTTTTGTGGTCCAGGGTCACATATATATACTAATACATTTGTAGTTATTACAAATGTAAAATTAAAGGGTTAGTTCACCTAAAAATGAAAATAATGTAATTTATTACTCACCCTCATGTCGTTCTACACACGTAAGACCTTCGTTCATCTTCGGAACACAAATTAAATATTTTTTATGAAATCTGATGGCTCAGTGAGGCCTCTATTGCCGGCAATGTCACTGAACTTCTCAAGATCCAGAAAGGGACTAAAGACATATTTAAAATAGTTCATGAGAGTACAGTTGTGCTACCTTAATTTTATAAACCTACTGTACATGCTATAAAAGCTGCTGTTTATTTTTTGCATTAGAGACCTAATGCATTAACTAATAACTTAAATTGGGTTTAACAAATTGAACCATATTGTAAAAATGTTACTGGCTAAGCATGATTAGTGGTCATTAATACAGTGAATCTGTGCAATATAAACCAGACACCAAGAGTGCTTGGTCTACTTTTACCCTTCTGCTATGTGTTTACTCCTTTTCAAGCAACCACCATGTTGGTGAAGGCATAAATGATATACTTAAAATAGAATATGGTTATGTAAAATCATAATTATATTATAAATACAAAAAAGTATGAATAGGTGAACACTATTATATAGTTGTCAGCTGATGAAGTCAATACTGATTTCACAGCATGACAACAAAAAACATAGCTTAAAATCCTGATTTCTACCTCTAGAATCATATTTGCCACCTCTGGTTCTGATATTCTGATGGCTCAATCATCAAGTGAATCATTGGCTTTTCACAATGATTCTGCAGGTGTACCTCAGTTACAACGTACAATGCCTTTTTATGTTCTTAGAAAGGTTTATGTATTGACATATCTGTATTTAGCACTGATTTGCTAACATGCTTTAGAATATATCCATGGCAACATGGTGAAGTCTGACACAATGGAATCCTTGTTCCAGCTGTAGATAAAACTAGCAAAATTTGGAGCAAAATCACTTTAAGCTATAACTTTAAAATAAAGTTGCATTTGTCCAGTCAGATGGTTGGGCATATATGTCAATGTGTATATTTTATTGATATTGCTTGAATTTTCTATTTTGAATGTTATTTCTGAGCCCTTTCCTCTGTGATTGTAGAATATACAATCAATATAAGCTAATCAATAAAATACATGTGAAAAGTATTCTGAGAAAATTTCAGTTTACCGATTGTAAATTACAATGATGTGTTCTTTTTGTGAAACTCATGAGAAAAAGATATTATATTTATAATATTATTTAGCTATAGAGTGCTTATTTATTTAACTAGCCATGGTTTGTTTTTGACAATGGTCACTTTTTTAGTTGAACCACACCCAGTGTTTAGATGTGTGGGTGTGTGAGAGCAACAAAGATATGCAAATGAAGTGTAGTAAGGCAAACAAAAAGAGGGAACCTATAAATCGCCCAGATAGCAGGAAAAGTACCCAAAAAAAAAACACACTCTTTTTAATATTTCTATTTTTTACACCTGCACTCACACAACCTCAACAACACACCACTGTAGCTCAGGCCTCAGGGCAAACGCTCTGTTTTCATCCTGCCTTTTACGTTTTCTCTACTACAATGCCACCTGCTGTTCATGTTGTGAAGGAGCACAAACAGTACTGGGTAATGTGTGATCCTTTTCCCACAGCCAGACTTTTATGGTGGTCTCTTTTCTAGCTCCTAAATTGTCATGGTGATGCTGTTCCATTGGAGAAGTATTTACCATTAAAGGCTTTTTCATTTGTATCACTCTAAATATCAAACTACAATTTAACTAAGTGAAAACACATCTCTCCATGGCACTTAAAGGGATAGTTAACCTTTAAAAAAAGAAAGAAAATTATTATTTATTCCACCTTATGTCATTCCAAACCTGTGTGACTGCAGAACACAAAAAAAGATTTTGAAGAATGTTGGTAACCAAACATTTTGTGTGTGTGTGTGTGTTAGTGTGTGTGTCTAAATACTTTATACAGAGGATAATGAAGATAATTGTGTAAATAATCATACTGTATGTTGAATATCATGCATGTTCGAGACACTTTATGAGGCTTGCTGATATAATTGGTTTGAGCTTGACCCTGAACGATATACAGTTCTTGGGTTAACAATGATTAGGTTAATAAATTGTCAGTTTACTTAACTACATGGGTGACACATATTCTATAAATTGTGTTTGAATAAGAAATGGAAACCTTATAGATAATCAGAAGCAATGCTTGTGTTACAGCGACTAGCTTTCTTAACAGTCATGTGGAATGGTTTTGTGGGGTCAGACCAACTCATTTTGATGAGAATTATGAGAGCATGTTGCTAACAGTGCCAAGGTCATACAAGAACAATTCTCAAGGAATACATGCGATGGGAAAAATTGAAAGCACACTTGCCCAGTTTTTGGGGATAAAAGCCAAATGTACAAATGTAGCCCAAGAGTGTTTATTTGTTTCTGCACTGGTAAAGTAAGGTGTAATCGTAGCACCTAATGAATCCAGAGAGACACAAGTTTTATTAGTCCATCCTTCTATTGCTAAAAGATGGCACTTTGGCAATGCAAAAGTGTTTGGCATAAGCAGTGACAGTTTAAGTTAATACGGTATTTACAACAATCTTCAAAACAATCACAAGGTGTATATAAGAAAAAAGTATAATCTCAGGCAGCTACTGAGACAGTGCAGTACAACTACGCTCCAGCAGGAGGAGTCACAGCACAAGACAATCAAAATGATTCTCAATCCATAAATGACTAGAAACTGTGGAAATAGTCATGCGCCAAATTCCAACTGAAGGAAAAGTTGACACCCGGGCAAAATGCAATGTAAAAAAAAAAGAGAGATAATAACTTTGTTGCTTATGTTGGAATCAAAATGAAGGGGATCATTATCAAAAGCGGTGGAACTCAAGAACATGATGAAAATCTGGAAAAAGTGGTCAACCAAACACTGTTCAGGAGAAGAATTGTACATTGTTGACTACTAGTGAAGGCCTAAAAGCCGATCCCTCCAAAATTAAAGCAATAACTATGTGGGTCAATGACAAATAATACCAAAGGAAAAATCTTTTAAAAATCTAGTTTAAAATACTGTATTCAATATATTGGTTTAATATGGTTTTGAAAGTTCATTTTCAAGAAATTTTTAAATGACTCTAAAAATGTCATGTGGTACAACTATCCATTAAAAGGTATTTCTGTATACCTTAAAAACATGTGTCTGTACTCATCTTAATCATTATTTTAACATATTTTAAATATTTTCAAACCTACTAACAGAAATTATGATTAATTTATATACATCATTGACATTCTTGAGGAGTCGCACAACATGACAATTTACAACCTGAAATAACCTTTCCTTGCCTTGTCATAGAAACTTAGAATGACAGTTATGATGGGCTACAGGGGTCTCTCGTTTTATGTTTTTTCTCTCTGCATGTTTGTTGGACCACATTTTTTAAAAATAGATGACAAAAAGCGAGAACAGGTTTCCACAACCAATTACACATTAACCAATTATTGAAAATTATACATTTAAAACTGCCACCTTTCCACAGCTTGATTTGCACAATCAACTTTACAAGCCAATCAATGTTTTTGTACGAATCAGTAGTGGTGAAAAGATGTAACTTGCAAAAAGAATTGCTGAAAATATATTGACAGCTTGTTCTCATCACTCTGGATAACATTCCGGGAAGGGTCTCTCAAAGGTATGAACAAACGTTCTTTCAGTAACCTTAATAAAACCTTTGTTCAGCGTTATATGGTATTTCATGTTCTCAAAACGTTAGCACAAAAACATTGTTTAGGCTATAGGCCTATACATTGTTCATAGAAAGTTTTATTTTTGAAATGTTTTACTTGGACATTCGTCTAACAGTTTTTAAAATTTTACTACCAGTTCCAGAACATTCAGGGAACATTCAAAGTTTCCGTAATGTTTGCAAAATGATAAAATGGTTCCCTTTATGGTCACATAACCAGAAAAAAAGTTTTTAAAACATATAAAAAACTGGATGTTGTAAGATGTAACAAAACTAAATACAAACATTAGAAAAATGTCAATAAGAACATTCTATAAACGTATAAATAAATAACTTTTCTGTGCTAACGTTTTAATAACGTTATTAAAGACCACATAACTTTGAACAAATGTTCTATATCATTACTGGAAGAAGGTTTGTTTTGAGAGAACCTTGCCAGAGCGTTAGCCAAAGTTCTGAGAATGTTCCCCGTTAGCTGCAAAAACAGCTTAACAACTATTGAAAACAACAACAACAACACACCCATCTGTCACAGGATATCCTGGCAGCATAGATTTTATTCAAAACAGTCTTATTCTACAAACATGGCCAAATTTATGATTTATTTATATTTTCCTCCCTCCTCACAAAGAACTGAATAATTCATAAAATTGGTCTTACATAAAGCATCCTAGTGAGACTCTGCAGGATGACACGTTCACTTTGAGTGCTGTAGGCAGTGCGAATACTGTAGTTACTCCCTCAACAAGACTGTTATAATTCAACGCAAAAAGGACTCTTAGGACAGCTGGATACCTACATCGTAAGCGTAAGTTTTAAACATTTCTAATGCATGCCAAACTCACGTAATCATTTTAAAGACGCATGAAAATGGTGCTGTCACAGATGTCATCCATCACATCATTACACTGCAACGTTCAAAATGATATGTGTGAACTGATTGAATTTGTTAAATGTTTTGACAACTTGTTTTCAATTGTATATTGAGCCAAACATATACTGTACATGCACAGAAAACAGTTTGCACAAACACATTCAAAATGGTTTACTTACTCTTGACTCTGGCTTTAGATTCATATTGACTAAGTGCAGAAAGATTAAATGACTGACCTTTATTTTCAACAGTCATCTATCTGCAAAGTTACAGCTGTACTTTAAATTAATCAGTTGATACAGTGCACTTATTGTGTACATATGTTTTTACATTGTACTTATTTACAATACATATAATTACGCTCTTGATCCTACACCTACCCCTTAACCAACCCTTAAAGCTAACCTTACCATACCATGAAATTTGACACTAAACTTACCCTTATCTCACCTAAATAGCAGCAAAAGTGCAATACAACATTTACACAAAAAGCACATTCTACTGAACAATTATGTTTTTGACGCAAGTACATAGTAGTTAAAGACACCTAATATAAAGTGTGACCCTTGTTCGCTTTTTCCTTGTATGATCAGTTTTTTTTTGACCATGACTGAGGTGACAAAATGTCCCATGAAACTATTTAACAGCATGCTTTGTAAATAGGGAATACTCTATTCATTCATTCATTTAAATGTTAAATGTATGTAAACTTATGTATATACATACCCATACATGTACAAAGGCCTAGTATTGTCTTTGATGCTTGTCTGGACAACTTTGGTGTTGAATGTCTTAAATTATATATTACATCCAGCTTGGTTTAAGTACTGCCTGATAACTGAAAGACTAAAAATAACTGATTTAAAAAAATAAAAACATCATGCACATCACACTACATCAGGGTCTGTTTTAATATTGAATGAACAGAAAGAGCTTTTTCTGTTGCGCATTAGACCTCTCTCCTAGTGCTTCTATCATTCAGCTAGAGACATAGTGTTGTATAGCATGGATCATCTCTTAAGTCAGCCTTGCTTTACTTCTTATTTGTATTCTACTTTATGAATCCTCAATATAAATGTAGACCACTTGTGTTTTCTTTGTTGTTTAGTATTAAGCTGAAAGATGTTGATTGAAGAAATACTAAGTTGGGCTTTATTATTGAATGAAATTGCAAACAGACAGTTTTGACCTCTTGACCTTCAGCACCCTGACAGTGTGTCACACTGCTGTACTGTTCACCAATAGCAATTTTGGGATCAGTATGTATTTAGGACTCCTGTGCTCTAACCAGAATACTGTACATTCTCAATACTGACTATCGTTTTTAAAGGAATACAAATGGCCCTCCTCTGGTGTGTAACATTTTTATTTGTGTGTATGCTAACAAAATTAGCCACTGTTAGTGTTTACTCTGAGGTCAGATCAGAATTTTCTGATGTATTGTTTATTTGGAGAATCATAAATAATAGTATATGAGAAACAAACTGTTGTCTTCTATTTTTACAGTGATCTATGGGGGATTTTATTTTAATTCAAGGTTTTAGGAAGAAAAGTTCAAGTGTTTGGTGCAGTACAAAGCTCTAATGTTTTCTTTTACGCTGTCAGTGATGCCAGGACAGATTTCCTCTAATTGTTTTCATGTCCCACACGTAGCCTTGCGAGAATAAACTGATTCATAATTTTATCAGTAAATCTTTCACTGCCCCTAATTCTCTTGCACTCAAAGTGGAAGACATTACCACAGGACAAACAAGTCGTATTTATATTTATTCCTTTAGTCACATCCTTTTAACCAATGTGACTTACAAAATATAGCAACAAGTGGCAATCATTGGGAAATGTACAAGTGAAAGTGAAATGTATCTTTTTCAAATATAATGTGTTTTTTTTACAGTTAGGTTCACTCTGAATCCTCACTGATAGTAGGTTACACAGCATTATACACCGGTGTCAAAAGGAACAACCGACTTCCAAAGGAAATCACTATATCTTACTGTTAGATTGAAATAGAAGTCAAAAAACCCTCTGAAGATTTACTGTCATAATATATGTGATTATAAAATATATATAATTTCTACAGAGGTCTAATTGTGCTGGAAGGATGATCAACAGAGTATTACGTTAGATCGGTCTTGAACAGTTGTGCGGTTGTGTGAGAGATGGAGAAATATTGTATCTTCTATCTTGTAAAATATGGTCTAGAGGTGAGGTGGCTGAATAGGTGCAGAAACATAAATCTTCCTGAAAGGAGAGAATGATAACAGATTGCTGAGAGCAGTGGCTGGTTTTGTAGTGTAGAGAACTTGTTGCTGATGGTCACCAGCTTATTAGTGGAAAACATGCCAAAGCTATCAGCTGTCAGAGAGGTATAGGAAGGAAGACAGCCACTGGAGGTTAGCCCAGATGGATGTTAATGTCAACAAGGACTGGAGTGCCATTCTCAGAGGAAAGACAACAACAGCATGTCTAGCTTCTCAAAGTTACTCTGTCTCAAAGAGGATGAAAAAATGTCAAAGTAAATTTTATGATCTGTGAATTTAGAAAGAAAAAGTGAATTTCCATGTGTTGGAGATAAGAAAACTTGTTTGCAGAAGTCCAAACCACCTCTCTTCTTTAATTAACTCCAGATCCTCCAGTCTACACAGTTGTACCACTAGATGGCAGAATATTTGTATTGTTTGGACAGGACTGAGGTTAGTATTGTTGAATAGTGCATGTGATTTAGGTTTTGAAATAAAAAGTTGGCTTACTATGTTGATTTGTTGTCACATGACCCTTCTTGCCATATTTTCCATTGTGCGGTCAAACAGTGGCGTGCAGAGTTGAGCACAGAAAGAAACATAGAAAACAAGTATCAGAAATCAGTGATTTTACGATGTATTCAAAGGAAACACAATCTGATTTAAATGTAAAAAACATTTGGTCTACTGAACTTTACCGTATTCATTTAATGATCTCACATCATCATCCTGTGGAGGCTCAAACAGTGGTATGTACAGTTGCGGCCACAAGTTTTGAGAATGATACAAATATTAATTTTCTGTTGCTTCAGTGTTTTTAGATCTTTTTGTCAGATGTTACAATGCTATACTGAAGAATAATTCCAAGAATTTCATAAGTGTCAAAGGCTTTTATTGACAATTACATTAAGTTTTTGCAAAGAGTCAATATTTGCAGTGTTGACCCTTCTTTTTCAAGACCTCTGCAATTCGCCCTGGCATGCTGTCAATCAACATCTGGGCCACATCCTGACTGGTGGCAGCCCATTCTTGCATAATCAATGCTTGGAGTTTGTCAGAATTTGTGGGTGTTTGTTTGCCCACCCGCCTCTTGAGGATTGACCACAAGTTCTCAATGGGATTAAGATCTGGGGAGTTTCCTGGCCATGGACCCAACATTTTGATGTTTTGTTCCCCGAGCCACTTAGTTATCACTTTTGCCTTATGCCGAGGTGCTCCATCATGCTGAAAAATGCGTTGTTCGTCACCAAACTGTTCTTGGATGGTTGGGAGAAGACTTCAGATGCAAAAGCCTCTAAGTGCCATCTGAAATTTTCTTCTAAAATGAGCATTTTTATCAAGCTCGTATGTTCAGGTTCAGTAATTTCACTTTAATGGCAATTAATAGGTCATTTTCATTGCCATTAAAGTGAAATAACTGAACATAAACATACGAGCTTGATAAAAATGCTCATTTTAGAAGAAAATTTCAGATGGCATTTAGAGGCTTTTGCATCTGAAATCTTCAGTTGCTCTCGGAGGATGTTTTTGTAGCATTCTTTATTCGTGGCTGTGTTCTTAGGCAAAATTGTGAGTGAGCCCACTCCCTTGGCTAAGAAACAACCCCACACATGAATGGTCTCAGGATGCTTCACTGTTGGCACGACACAGGACTGACGGTAGCGCTCACCTTTTACTGTTATACTGAGCCCGCATTCAGACATAAACACTGAAGCTCTGCAATGTATAGCGTAGCAGTATTGGACAGACGAATTTGTTGAATAAAGTCGTTATTTTAGTTTTGTTTTTACGCACAAAAAGTATTCTCGTCTCTTCATAATATTAAGGTTGAACCAATGTAATCACGTTGACTATTTTATCGATGTCTTTAATACCTTTCTGGACCTCAAAAGGTGCAATGACGTTGCTGCCTATGTGTGGATCATCAGATACCCTCGGATTTCATCAAAAATATCTTAGTTTGTGTTCCGAAGACAAACGAAGGTCTTACGGGTGTGGGACGACATGAGGGTGAGTACTTAATGAGAGAAATTGTATTTTTGTGTGGACTAACCCTTTAAAATATTTAGACTGTATGTTTGGATCCAAACGCAAGAGGGCAGCAGAGCATCACTGCGCTCATCACTGAAAAGACCTGAAAAAAACTTCAAAACTTAAAAAAACAATAATAATAATAAAAAATGCTATTATTAAACAATAGCAATTCAACAAATAAAAAATATAAATATAAATAAAATATAGTCACAGCCTAGGCCATTGGGATCCAAGCACCACAATTCAATGATGCAACATGTATTTTTTTCAAATATAATCTGTCTTTAAGAAATAGTATACAATATTATTTTAAAAGAGACAAATTATATTGTCTCCTCATTTTAATTGGACAGCAGTTTATTTAGTCACGTCTGGCAACTGACAAATATGTATTATTAAATATAAAAAATTAAGGTAGCCTAATATTTAATTTCTTTGCAAATTAATTATGTCAAAGTCAGGAGATACCATGGTTCTACAAATGAATATGCATTTTTATTACACGTGATTCAACCATTTAGTTACAGTCTTCTTAGTACAGTCAATGATTTATTCTGCAGGTTGTCATTTAATCATTTAACCGATTTTTCAGTATGGTTAAGCATTTTCTGATTTCAAGATTCATGCAAGAGACACCAATATACTGTAGACATTTTGTTTATTTGCTTGCTTTATATTCTCTCAGTGTCTTAAGGCAACATGGAAAGGCGATTTGGCATTGTTCTTTAGTTTTGCATAAATCAAGGACAGAGTAATCAAAATTATTTTTAGGTCTATTTAAGCCTATACTATACTGTATTGGTGGATGTGTGAAAACAAGTGAATAGCAAGCTATTTTTACAAGTGAATTTAAGTGTGTTAGCAATTGAGAAAATATATTTACAATTTATTTTAATAATAAAAAAAACGTATTTACTTAATTTTTAGGCATCGTTTTTGCAAATGAGAACATCCCCAAAAAAGGAGGGTTAGGAGATTTTGTCAGATTTAGCTCACTTCAATTTGTACACACACACACACACAACCTGAACTAACTGTTAAATCCTCTCATCCCTGCTGCTTGGTCAGTGAGAGTTTAACCACATACCTCGCAAAGCACTTCACATTCCCCGCCCTCATTTAAAATAGACCTTTGCGATTGGCCATAAGTCACGGCCAGTGAAGGTAACTCCGCCCTTACATTCATCAAAGCGTTTCTGATTGGTCATTTTCTACGGCTCCTCCCTTTGCCTTTTGACAGTAGCTGAAGGCACAGTGAGTTTGTTATCCGTAACTCACGTTTCATCAAGAGAAAGATGAGTGGACAGACAGAGACAATCTGACGGTTTTATTTTCTGGAATTAATCGGCTTGAGCAGAATTGCAGACATGGAGAACGCGTAAGTATTTTTAGTCATAGAGAGAGAACAGAAGGCACAAAGAGAGAGAGAGAGAGAGAGAGGCATTTTTCCCAACGTTGTGTTGTTTTAATCTGCTATCTGCGATGCCAGCAACATGTGCATTTATAGTCACTGATCTATGGCGGACAATATTTTGATAAGTTATGAGGTATGCAACAGGCTTCTGTAACTTTGTGTGGCACAGCAGACCATTTTAGTTGTTTCAATGATTGATAAGCATTTCGTTTGTGGTGAACAAAAAAGTCTGTTTTCAGTCTGTTGCTATATGATAATCGAAATTATTTGAGGCGACCTTATTAGGCCAAGCACTTAAGATACAAACTACATTTCTGATATTTAAAAAAAGGAATTTATGATTCAAATATGTTGTTATTATTAAAACCATGTATTTGACTGAAGCTCAAGCAGTGTGTTCACTTGAATTCACCTGTAGCCTACTGACATTTTCAGAAATCTCACAATATACCATTTATCACAATTTACATGTATTCATTTAGCAGACATTTTATCAAGATTTATTCACAAGTGATTAATTGTACCATTACCACCATATTTCAGTTTCAGAATGCATCAACATTATAATATACAAGCCATTTTCTTTTGTGGTAATTCATTGTAACGTGACAGCCCTGCTCCCTTCCTGCATGTCTGGAAAGAGTTTATCTACACTTGCAGACTGTGCACTGACGCCTATTCAAGGAAAATATGCCACTCTGATATAAGAAGACGTGTGTGTGCGAGTTCTGTAATGTTAATCTTTTCGACAGTTAGACAGACCTTGGTTGTGTTTTCTCTGTCCTTCTATTGTAAATCACTCAGTGATTGAAATTTTAATGATCACTGTAATGTAGGCCTATATAATCAGTTAAAGATGCACGCTCACACACACACACACACACACGTTAGTTTTTGTGAATTGTGGGGACATTCCATAGGCGTAATGGTTTTTATACTGTACAAACTGTATTTTCTATCCCCCTACCCATCACAGGAAACTGTGCACACTTTTACTTTCTCACAAAAACTCATTCTGTATGATTTATAAGCCTTTTGAAAAGTGGGGACATGCGTAATGTCCTCATAAGTCACCTCTTTTTGTAATACCAATGTCATACCCATGTCATTATACACATTGTGTCCTGATATGTCACAAAAACGCGCGCACACAAACACACACACTGCACTACTTCCAAGCCAGCAGCTTGTCTGAATTAACACATAATTTCAGACAAGTATTGTGTATTATGGTTTGTCTTAACCAAAATTACACTGTGATAGGAAATGGAGATCATAAACAAGATCATTTTGACTTCTTGGGCCGTAAAGCACACACACTGAAGCAGATAGGCCTCCTCAGGAAGATGATTGGCCCAGTGTCCTGGTTTGCATACAGGAAGGCAGTGGCTCATGATATTTTTAGTGGCACTAAAGACTGAATGTTTTCTATAATTTTAACACTGAAAGGAATAATATGTATGCACGCTGCTTTTCGCAACCTGTGTGATTATTATTTTATTCTTTTCTTTCTTTCTTTTTTTGGTGGAACATAAAAGGAGAAATTTGGAAAAATGCCCTTGCTGTTCATTCCCATACAACTAAAGTGGTTGGTGAATTATACTACTTAAATTTAGACCAGCTTTGTGTAGCAAAGATTGATGTTTAAGTAATTATAAATCTGCTAGAAGATGTCACACATGCAAAAACAAATGAGGTTTCCTGCGCAGTTTCCTGCACATCTCTTCCTCCTTTATCATGTTGTCTATTGTGCAGCACTCATAGATGTATGCAAATAAAGTTCTGTTCACCATTCTGCCATGATTTAAACTGACACTTTAGCAGTTTGGGTTTAAGTATGGTTCATAGTTTCAGTATAATTATTTTTAGTATGTAGAGTATACAAATTGGTAATTCTGGATAAAATGTACTAGACTTACCAATCTGTTTTAATGGAAATTAAGACATGTAGGTTGTTGCAGAGGTCAAATAGGTCAAATTATGTCCAGTAGTTAAAACAGAGGAGAATTTGCACAAGAATTATGACTGTTCACAAGTATGGCTGAACCTTATAACAAAGATTTTAAGGAGGATTCTCAATTCAAGTTATTAAAATTGTCATCTATACTTGAATAATATCAGTATTATATTGGTAACTCAAAGCTCTTACAGTTACTTGTAGGGGAGAGCAGGGTAAGTTGTCACACTTTTCACACTGTCTAACATTTACTGAGCACCATACATCACAATGGTATAAATGTCATACCAAATGAATGAAGGAAGTCTTAGGCGCATATGTTGTATTCATTACATTTTCATATCTTATATCATTACGGAGTTGTAGACTGTTGAATAGAGAATGTGCACTTGTGACAACTTACCCTGCTCTCCCCTACTTAATGGCTGGATTTTGTATAAATCAATATAGTATAGGCATATGGTGAAACTGACAGATATTACAATGCATTGGCCTGATCTGTCATCGTTGTCTACTGCCCTCATGCTGAAATCATAGACTTTGAGTTTGTTGATATGATTCAATTTCCATGGTTATTCTATTGAATGATGTTATATTTTAGGCTCTTAAAAAAGTACAAATTTAGCCTGATTAAATAAACAAAGTTGCCATTCCTCTTAAAAGTTATGGTAGGATGAATAAGCAGAATGTACTATTTACTGTTACTATTGCTTTGTGGTTTCTCCTGTGTTCATTGTTGGATGTCACACATTCCCTGGTTGAGTGTGTGTGTGTGTGTGTACGTTTGGGTTAAAGCCCTGATAAAATGATCAGTGCTGCTGATGAAAGTGGCGGGGGAGGGGCCCAGTAAAGAGTCGACCCTGTGTGACATGGATGGTGATGGGCTGTGAATGTATGGCAAAGGTCGCACATGTCTATAAGTACAAATATTCCATGTAGCCTTTCAATTAATATGAAAAAGCTGCAGACTAATTAGTTATAAAAGAATATATCTATAATGATGTACTGAACAGAATTTTTACTGAAACACAGAAGCCGAAAAGACAGTTTATTTAATAATCGAATTAGTTTAATAATCAACACTCAAATAAAAACGGAGTTGTACAAATACATAAGGCAGCTTTTATCAACTTTTAATAATAGAATTATGTTTTTACTCCAATTTGTTGCTGTAAATGTTTAAACAGTGGCTGTAATAGAAAAGATGGCATATTTATTCAAAGTAACATACGTTAAATAATTAAGACATCCCAAACAGGTTAAGTAAAAATATAATGAATATGTAATACGGTTCATAAAGCCTATTTAGCCAAATTCCCTTCTCCAAAACCTTTTGGGTTAAAACCAAAAATTGCTGTTTCAGCAGAAAATGTTTGTTTGTCGAAAATTTTGGTGCATTATTAATATCTACGATCAATGCTTTGGGGGAACGCAGCCCTGTTCAGTTAGATGGATTATTAGTGAGCATGCAACAGTTACATTTAAAGGGTTAGTTCACCCAAAAATGAAAATTCTATTATTAAAGGGGTCTTATAATGCCACTTTTACAAGATGTAAAATAAGTCTCTGATGTCCCCAGAGTGTGTATGTGAAGTTTTAGCTTAAAAATAACCCACAGATCATTTTTATAGCATGTTAAATTTGTCACTTTTTGAGAGTGAGCAAAAACGCTACATTTTTGTGTGTGTCCCTTTAAATGCAAATGAGCTGCTGCTCCTACGAAGAGGGCGGGGTTTCAAGACCTCATGTTAGCACATAGTGTTAGCAGCGCCGATTACCTCACGAAGACTCACTGAAAATGTCAGAAACTGTTCAGCTTTTTATGTTCAAACCAGAGTCGGACAATGATGGAGAGACTCAAGAAGAAGTGACAACATGTAGAAAGCAACAGGACGTTTCTAAATGGTTGGTTAATGAATTTATGTAGCTGATGTGGAGTTAACTATCTTAAAGTTATTGATTGCATATTCTATCATGATAATCTATAAATCGCTCATGTGGGAACTGTTGTAAGATGCCTACAGAATCAGAGAATATATGCTGCATGAAGACAGAACAGGTATAGTTTAGTTTAATTACGGTTATAACTTATGTTGGCATTTATGATATGCTATTGCATTTGTGTTATGTACTGTATCGCAATAACATGGCCTCACTCCCTTTGTTGTGTGTTCTCGGGGGCAGGGTTTATGTAAATTTTAGGGTTAGTGATGCCACCAACCCAGGAAGAAGCTCGTTGTAGTCCCTAACCGCCCTTAAACAGAGAATTCTTTAAAAGAAAATATCTTCCTTTGCATTGAACTTTGAGCGTCCTAACTTTGCAGATGTTGTTTGTGCTCTAACAGCAACATCACACACTAACTAAAGTTAAAAAAGTGAAATCACAATGAACCACCCCTTTAATTACTCACCCTCGTGTCGTTCCAAACTCATAAGATTTTTGTTCATCTTCGTAACAGATCTTCCTGATGAAATCTGAGAGCTTTCTCCCCTTCATAGACAGCTATATGCAATTACCGCTTTGAAGCTTCAAAAAGTTCATAAAGAGATCGTAAAACTAATCCATATGAATTGAGAGGAACCTGCTTGATGTTCAAGAGCAAACCTCTTGCGCAAGCTCAAACGTGCTGTGTAACACAAGAATGAACCTCATTGGTTCTCAAACGTCAAGCAGCTTCCATTTGCTTGAGCTTCTGTTTACCACAACCAATGTGTGAGTTGATGAATGTTATTATGTGAATAAAAAATAAATTAAATCTGTTCATCATATAAAGTGATTGAGTCTATTCAGAAAATTTGGACTAAACCACTCAATTTATATGGATTAGTTTTACGATCTCTTTATGAACTTTTTGAAGCCCCAAAGTATCGGTTGTGTAGCTGTCTATGGAGGGACAGAAAGCTCTCAGATTTCATCAAAAAGATCTTCATTTGTGTTCCGAAGTTGAACGAAAGTCTTAATGGTTTGGAATGACATGAGGGTGGGTAATTAATTATTTGAGTGGTTTGAGGTTTTTTTCAAGGTTTTGACATAAAATGGCACAACATCAGTCAATTGTCAGTTATATCATGCTAATTATGGTGATTTTGCTGTCAGAAAATGCTCTTGTTGCCTAGTTACAGAAACCTGTCATTAAACTCCTTCCCCCTGTACTGTGGTACTGTGGTACTATGATATATAGAGGGTACATCAAAAATACAATTTAGGTTTTTTTTTTAGGGCTGTGCGATTAATCGAAATTGTATATAATTGTGATGTGAGCATGCACGATTTCTAAACATGTTTTTTTCGACAGCCCCCTCAGTATACAATCTGAATGCAGCGTGTCTAGCCTAAATCTAGCACGAGAGTAGAACAGAGCGGGTTTACCGTTTCGACATGGAAGAAAGACCAGAAACAGGGATGGTGATTTCAGGGCAGGATAAGAAAAATCAATATCCATGGTTTTGGAATATTTTGGATACAGGAGAGATGATATATCATAGAGGCAGGTCATTTGCAAGAACCGTCATTGCAGCAAAACATTCACACTGGACGTGTTTTTGTGGATGAAAACACATGATGCAGGTCTAGAGATGCTTTTTTTATTTTAAAGTTGAACTTCTTTTACTTTGAGCACTGCATAGAAAAGCTGTCATATGCGAGATGCTGCAAAAGACAAGCAAAATGGTTAAAGATGTCCATCTAGCGCGTTTACATAGAAAAACAATAGCGCATTCTGAACCAGGTGAACAAAAATTGATACAGGCAATTGCGAACTGCACAACATAAAGAGTTCAAAGAGGCATAAAGAAATAACATATGACGTCACGTAGGCTATCATTCATGCAAAGAGATGGTACCCGCAAATATCGTCAATAAGACAAGTATGTGTGTAAGGAAATATCGTCTTAAAACTGATTAAAATCAAAATTGCAATATTGATAAAAAAATTGTGATAGAATTTTTTGTCCATATCGCACGGCCCTATTTAATGTAGAAAGTACTGTTTTCACTTTGTTATATGATGTACTATAAGTGAATCAAAGACAGTTTGAGAAACATTGATTATTATGTCCTATAGTACAGTTGGTTTTTACTTTTTGTATGGTTTGTAGGTTTGTATGACCTAACAAAGACAGTCATATGTTTTATGTTTAGCCCAAATTCCTTGTTTCTGTGTTAAATATTTCCCTGTATAAAAGGCTTGAATCAAGTTGATACAACAGTTTCCTCACTTCTGCCACCCCACCTCTTTCAGAGGCCCCAGGCCTGCCTCTTTGACCTCTCTGATGAGCCTCTACAAAGTCATTGATTGGTTCCTCTCCCTTGCTGTCTATCCTGCTGTATATTAACTAACTGCAAAAGCTCACACAAATGCATTCTACACACAATATGGTAAACTGTAGTGGTTATACTGCAAAAATAATACATTGGTTTTGAATATGTAGTTTAGATGTTGATACTTAAACACAAAAAATCTAAGTTGAAAGTCTGTAAGTAGGCTAAATACTGTATGTATTCTAATTGATTAGCCTTTAAAATCACCATAAAATCAAAATTGACATTTCTTATTTTTTTATGAAATGTTGTAGCGTTTATTATAAATGATGTATCTGTGCACATCATTATATATCAGTCAAAAACATTAACATCCCCTCCCCCTGGCAATGACATCACTTCTATGATAATGTGTGCACCTGCACAAGGGCTGGGCAATAAGTTTGTCCAGTAGCCAGGCGAGTTTCAATCCTTCTCCTCAATCAACATGTCGTTCAACATGATATTCAATCAATTCTTAATGGACAAAAATAAAATTCCTGCCCTACATTTTTTTCTTTTTCTAGAAGCCTTTTCACTTGGATATACGTCACAATAAAGAGGGAAAATACAATCGATTCATGTCGACTTTAAGATCAGTTAAATAATCTTGATGGGTAATGGGTGTATTTAAATAGACAAGATCAAATGCAAATGAAAAGTTCATGTTAATTGCATTCTGAAAGACTGCTACTTATGCTACTTAAATTGAAAGGTATAGATGAAAGGTTATTAGTTATTATTTAGGTTAGTATTTAAGTAAGCTGAAAAATATTAGTATTTTGAGTTTGTAAAATATGCCACTTATTTGTGAAAAAAGATGCCAAAGTGATATAAAAAATTTTAATCTACTGTACATTCAAAATAAAAAAAATTCAATTTTTTGTTTTATAACGTATTGTCCTCCAGAGCTGGTGAAGGCAGCAGAATGGTAAATGCTATTATACTGGAAGATGAAT
Source organism: Anabarilius grahami (assembly GCA_003731715.1). NCBI lineage: Eukaryota > Metazoa > Chordata > Actinopteri > Cypriniformes > Xenocyprididae > Anabarilius > Anabarilius grahami. The sequence continues at coordinate 840,857 of RJVU01013765.1, read as the reverse complement.
AAGAGCCAAACAAAATAGATTTAGCTTAAATAAAGTAAAGCATACTGTATTTAACAATCGAATACCTGATTTCAGATCTGTATAAGTATGGGTCTTACTCAAATCTCTAGCCTACACTCAGCTGAAAGAAGTGGAATAAGTTTAGTTTTCACTTCTAAAACAGAGATTTGTTTTTGCTTTTGTTGTTTGGACTGATGTGGTCAAGGTCTTGCTCATCACCATGGTCACATGTCAGTACTATTGTGTGAATCCAATGTGGTCAATTGCCAAAGGCGGGTCATAAACAAAACAGCTGAGCTCAGTATCTGGAAAGCCCTGTGATGGGCTGGACTATTTAGAACAACATCATAGCAGAGCTGAACTGAATGTTTGGCAGTAATGCTTTGCTATAGCTGCATTCTGAAGAAAACTAGGTTGTAAAAGAGTGAGTAAACCCAACCATGATAGTTCTGTTTAGAGCAATGCACGTTATAATGTGAAATATTGTACTGTCTTAGTAATGATTTGTCAAGATTAACTTTGCTTTTGTTTTGATTATGATGGTTTATGATCGTGTTGATGCTAAACTTAAGATATCAAAAAAGGTGTTGCTATTAGGGGCCGTTCACACAGAACACGTTTTTCCATTCCAATGCGCTACTTTTCCATTGTTTTTCTATGTAAACACGTGCTAGACGGACATGTGTGATGCGTTGCGCTCGCGTCTTGTGTCTTTAGCAGCGTCTCGCGCGTGACACAGAGTTCTAAAAAGCAGCTCTCAAGTTAAAATCAGTTCAACTTTTAAAAAACGCATCTCGAGACCTTGCGTTTTTCCCCCATTCCACTGCCCGTGTCTCGCGTTTTTCAAAGCAAAGCCCTTAGAGTATTTTTATGTATTTAATATATTATTTTTGAATGATTGGAAAATTAGAGCTGCTTGTAGATTATAAAAACAATATATGAATTTCTTTCCTTTTATGCTTTTTGGTTACACTTTATTTTACAGTGCCGTAGTTACATTTTAGTTACTCAAATAAGTACTGAATACTATTAATGAACTACATGTACTTACTATAGAGTTACAGTTAGGGTTAGGGTTTGGTTTAGGGCTAGTTACTTGTAATTATGCATAATTTACTGTTATTACTATAGTAAGTACATGTAGTAATGTGTAACTATGGCACTGTAAAATAAAGTGTTACCTGCTTCTTTTTTTTTTTTCTTACACTATACCTGATTGCTTATTTGTGTACAAACTTGGGTTATTACAATAGCGACATTTCAATAGTGGACACCAAAATTTCATGCTAACAATTCGATATGACAAAAACTGATAAGTTGAATAATGAGTTAAATGAATAGATGACCCAAAATGGAAAATTCTGTCATCATTTACTCACTCTAATGTCGTACCAAACCCATAAGGCTTTCATTCAACCTCAAAGATAGGCAGAGATTTCTGTACATTGGATCAAAGCAGATCCTTTAAGTCCCGTCCATGCAACAAAAACTTTGATGCTTCAGAAAGTTTATAAAGACATCGTAAAAGTAATCCATATGAATCGAGTGGTTTAATCATGATCATTTTTATGTGATGAACAGATTCAATTACTCCTATAAATTGACAGATTCACTTCCTTTACACCTTAGCCCACCCTTAAACCTACCCATACCACCAAACCTGTCCCTAACCTTACCTCAATCTCTGTAAGGGTTATGTTCTGTTTTCTGTGTTTTTTGCATGTTTTCTTTGTTCTTGTTTTTCCATCTGTTTTGATTACCGTGTTAGTTGTTACTGATTCAGCTGTTCTATGTTTCGTTGATTATATTCTTTGTCTTTGGTATTTATACCAGTTTGCAACGCCCTTTTTGACAGTCGCGATCCAAAAGCAGCAAAACTGTTTTGCAATACAACATGAACACAATAAGTAGGCCTACCAATTAATTTTGCATTTTCAGGTATCCAACCATAGTATTAAGCATTCATAGTATTAAGCGGATTCTTTTTGTCTGCATTTAAAGTATTAGACCTTAGATACAGTAGATGCATGTTTTGACAAATCATTTTTTATTGTGTGGAGCAAAGCTGGTCTTTTCCATACAATAAAAAGTGAATGGTGGTGGCCACATCTGTTAATGGTCCACATCCACTTTCATTGTATGAAAAAATGGCTTGGACATTCTGCTAAATATCTCTTTTAGTGTTCCACACAAGAAAGAAAAAATAGAGTTTTTTTTGTTTGTTTTTAAAAAAATTTAATTTCACCTCCCTTTAATCTGGTTTTGATCACATCTCTAAATTGTTATTAATTAACAAATTCATATTCATAAAGATTTCATTCTTGGATCTGTACATATTTTAGTTTTTTCTAGTTTTGTGTGAGTGTTTTCAGCCCCACAGCGTCACTCTGATTCTGACTGCCTTACTGTGAGTCAGCACTAATGATGCACGCTGACAAAAGCAGCTGTATCTCATTGGCTTGCGCTTTCTCATGTTCTCTCTCTCTGTCTCTCTCTCACACTCACTCACTCAATCACTTCTGCATCATTGTTCAGTCTAATCTCCTAATGCCCTATTGGCTGAGAAACAGACTAACATTGGCGGCATCTGCACTTTCATCTCCTCTTCAGTCTCAGAATTACATCACAATCCCACAATGCTTTGCAAAGAGTACTGCAGTGAGTTAGCATTTAGAGAGAGTGAGTTGATGAGAGGAAAAAGAGAGGGAGGGAAAGTGAATGTTTACATGGTGAATTTATGAATGACGTAGAGAGTGACCGAAAGAAAGGTGTGGCCTGATTAAAGATCCAGAGAGAGCGAGAGACCAGTAATCCTTCTCCTCATGTGCTAGTCTGAAATGAGCTGTCATCTCTTTTTTGGCTTAGCTGTGCTCAGATTTCCTCTCTGCTCAGTGCAGACGTGAAACACAGCATTGCCGGATATCAACATGTGGGATGGTGCCTTGAGAACAGCTGGTTGATGGTAGGTTTCAGTGGAGCTGTTTCTGATATACACTGTTGATGCTCCATTGATTCTCTTGCTGCTGGTAACATTTCGTCACTGTGGATTATAATACTCAATGACATGATGTTTTTGACATTGTAATGTTGGCCAGAATGTAGGCTCCTTCTTTTATTCTGATACAGCAATGCTTTATTATTGCTAATTTGTTTGTGGAAAAATGTTTGCACATCTTGATAGATGATATATATTTAGGATAATCAGTTCTTGATACATCTTTATGGTTGACATAAAGACTACAGTAACTGCATTATGTTGTGACTTCTAGTGCTGTTAGTCTGGTGTGCAGTGTTAACCTATGAATGATCTGTTCATTTATAGGGGTAAATTCCTGTTGTTATTCAGTCTAGTATTAAAATCAGATGTCATCTTTATCGTGCACTCTTTGATGTGACAGGAATTCTGCACAAGGCTTGCTTATATAAATATTATGTAACAGACCCAAGCAGGGATGGTATGCGGAAAATGACAGGGGCTTTAGGAGTCTAGGAAATGTATGTTTTAGAGTTGCCTGACTATTGTAATAAATATATATAGTCAAACCAAAAATGATTCAGACACTAGATATAATTTTTTATATTTTTTACTAATGGGTGCAGGACACTATAGTTCATTTATGTAAGTGAGGATAGCAAAATAAAATAAACTGTGACATCTTATACCCAAAAATTCTTCATACAGCGGACTACCAGTAAAATTGATAAAAATTTGGGACCAAAAATTATTCAGACACTTTGACCTGACCATGTTTTGCTTAAGTGTTATCTGACATCATTAAGATCTTTTTTTTCTGACACAGTTTAACTCTGAGATGTTTTCATATTTTATTACCATTTTTTTAAAACTATAGTGAATAAACTGTATTAATGAATGAAATGTTCAATGTGTCTAAATACATTTTGGTTTGACTGTATATCTACACTGGTAAATGACTGGTAAACATAGACACTATTTGTTTGAAATAGAAATATAAGAAGTTGTGAGTGTGACCTAAACTACATATGTAGACCAAGGCAACATATATGGCATGAGACTGCTTTCAGTGAATGTTCATTCTTGGCTACAGTGGTTATTTGCGGGTGTTGGGATACATGCGTAGAGTTAGGGGTCTACACCATGTCAACTTAATACAAAATAATCATGTGTGAAAAAGAAACAGGCTGACGTTGCACAATACACAGTATATTTATTTACGTATGTACGTATTTTTTAAATTAATTTATGCCAAAAAGAATATGCAACTGTTTTCAATCCATAACCCATAACTTTACAATGTTAAAAAATGTAAAATATTCTACTTATTTAAATACTTGTTACTTGCATACTCATTTTTACATACTCATACTCAGATTTTTTTTTTCAACAATTGAGAAATGGTACACCTATACATTAATTTACTATTTTTTTGTGTTTAGCATAGGGACAGATTTGTCTAGTAAAGTCTTTTTTTTTTTTTATAATTCACAGTATACTGGTTCAAAAGAATTATTTATTTATTTATTTTCTAATTTGCCACATTTCTTCTACAACTCATATGCTGTAGGCCCCGTCCACACGGAGACGAGTTTAGCTGTATACGCAAACATTTTGTATCGTATAGGCGTTTCGTCCAGACGGATCTGCCGTTTTCAGAAGTTTAAACCGCAATTTTTTGAAACCGAGTCCCAGAGTGGATAAATCTGAAAATGACGCCCTTTGCGTTTTCGTGTGTACAGCCAATCCGTATATTTTGTGAAACGTTGATGTCATCACCCCACGTGTTGACCCTAGTCAGTCACCGCTAACAGAACAAAACAGCAACAACAACAATAAAAGCGTACTACATGCTTGTGTTCGTGCTGCAGAAGCTACTGAGCCTATTAGCTTTACTAAAATAAAGCTTTATTTCTAAGCTTTACTTAAGTTTGTATACAGCGTGCAAGGTTTATGCGCATGCTCCAAGTCTTATTCTTTGTTTTTAGTGTATCTCTATTGCAGAGTTACAGCTCCACATACTGATCTGGCATGTATACTACATCGTTTTTAGTCATTTCAGTGGTTTCGTGTGTAAGAAGATATTTCTTGAGACGAGGAAAAAAAAGATCGGATTGGGTAAGCTCTGGCTTCGTGTGGACGTAGCCTTAGTTCCCTCTCAAACCCACAGCCTTGTATTTCTTGGCATTCAGCCTTGTTAGCTCAGATCTTCGGGTTTAGGAATCATTCACATGTATTCTTGTGTTCCGTCTGTGCTATATGTATGCGAAAGATTAACATTTTTCCCAATGCACCATGGATATGTTCACACTGTCAGTTTTTGGGATTGACATCCACATTTACTTACAAGTGTGAGTCTCGGAATGTCCCGTTCAAACAGCACCTTACTGACTTACCTCAAGCCCATATTCTCTTACCAGTAACCATAGCAAAAGTGACCAAAGTAATATCAAAGATGGCGACGTCCATAAAACTGAAAAGTCTCTTCACTTTTGATACAAGAGTCCAATCAAGCCGCGAGTTCATCCGTCAAATCTTCATTAACCAACAGCAGCTTTTACATCGGGAGGAGAGGGGAGCATTTGAGTTGCGCGTAGAACCCAAAACTGACGGGAGAAGTTCCGGTAGAGAGCTTTGACTGTACAGCGCAGAGCGTCTCTCTCGCACTGTGACGTGACAGACCAGATGTCAAGTCTGGTGCCGTCACACAGCGCAGGTGTTCTGAGAATGTGAATGTGAGTCCGGAAAATTTACTGGTGTGAGTTCGGTTATGGACTGCAGACGTCACTCCTGCATATAACCATACTGTGTACTGTAATCACATAACCGTATTAAGGACTCAGTTACTGGACTGACAACCGTATTCTGCTGTTTTTTCAGCATCTTCCACCATGAGCTCTGTGATTTGACACCATATGATGTTTTATCAACAAAGTTCGGGAGGAACACATTCAAATGATCTAACTAATCATCACATCACTCCAACCAGCAGTCAGCAATCAGCAATCAACATGTCTACCCAATCAGCATGAGTGGAGACCTATATATACGCAGTCGACTCATCTATGTTTCTCGACAGTTTTCAGCATCCCCCCACCAACCCATCTNAAATACTGGGGGGGGGGGGTACTCTGGGTTCGGGCCAAATACCGAGCTCGGAGCCCTCTCCTCGGACAGCACGCCAAATACGCCAAATCCGAATATTTGTAAGTATGAACTCGTGAAATCAAGTTAAAAATAGTTCACCAATTTATATCAAATCAATGTCGGAAATATACATTTACAATATATACATTTACATATTACATAAATATATTAGGGTACGCTATCTGTATGTTTCTATCTGTATCTATATGTTTTATTTGCAGCAGTGTATGGGAGTTAATTAACTTCCGTTGTGTTCCGTTTAGCTGATTTTAATTTAAGAAATTGTCCTATGTGGACGCCCCCCTTATGCTCTGGTTCAGATATTCATGGCCTCCTTCCGTCTCTCAGTGTTGCTATGGTGATATGGTCTCAGTGAAGCTCTTTTCCAGTAGAACGAGGGGGTGGATGCCCTTGAGGGATCCGCTCCAGCACTGTGGCTGTGTCCTGCTTCTCTCAGTCTCACTGATCTACAGTATTTGTGACATGCCCTACATTGCAAGCTAATCTGCACTTCCTGTGAATCATATCTAATGTTTCTATTTTAGATGACAGTTTGTGGATGTTCTCTCATAAGTTGCTTGTTACATCTCTTATGCCAGTGTCCCACTAGCCATTTTTTAAAATTTATTTATTTATTTATTTATTTTACTGATTTTCAGTTGTAATATTCGCAGTTGTATAATATGTACAGTATAGCATCTTGTTATACACACAGTCAGGAACATCACAAAGGTCTGACAGATGCTCCCACAATTTACTCTTATCATTAGTTCTTCTAAAGTTGTCAGTGCTATCGTCCTTCGTATTTCCTCATCGCAACTGGGCGAGTCAGGTTTATGAAAACTAGGCATTGATGATGTGTAAATGTGGGTTCATGTGTGTTCATGCGTTCAAATGCGTTCATCTGTCTCATGTCAGACATTTGCAGAAGTACAGTTTTTTTTAGTTAGTTTCTACTATGGAGAAAGTTTTTTTTAAATGTTATTCATTGTACAGAAGTGTTATTTTAGTATTATTTAAATACTGGTATAGTAATTTATTTTTATATGGTCAGTTTTCATTTTCATTTTTCATGTGCTCTTGTTATTTTTATTAATTTCTTTATATTTAAATAGAGTTTTAATTTTGGAATTGGAACTGGGCGGAAATGGTTTACATGTAACATGAAGCTCACACTATGCTTTAAAAGGCAGTGTTATTGATTTCAAGAAGAGCTTAGATCATCAGGATCAAAGAAGAGTGTTGGAGGCAGAGAGAAAAAAAAAACACTTTGACTCAAAGAAAAGAAAGAGGATACTCTACACAGGAAATGATAGCAATTACAGAACAAATGGGTTTGAGTGGAACCATGCTGGTATTGTGGTAATCTGAAGCATTTTAATCTTAGAGCATAAAGTATCCATTTTCCTCATCTTTGAGGGCAGACTGGATAAGACATGCTGTCTGTCTGTCTGTCTTTAAAGAATACATTTTAGAACTTTAAAAAAAAACGTCTTTTTTTCAAATCATATCTGACCCTGGACCACAAAACCAGTCATAAGTCACACGGGTATATTTGTAGAAACAATACATTGTATGGGTCAAAATTATCGATTTTTCTTTTATGCCAAAAAATCATTAGAATATTAAGTAAAGATCATGTTCCATTAAGATATTTTGTAAATTTCCTACCATAAATATATGTGGATATGCATTGTTAAGGACATTCATTTGGACAACTTAAAAAAAAATATTGTCCTATCCTAACAAACCATACATCAATGAAAATCTTATTTATCAGCATATGTACAAATCTCAATTTCAAAAATTTGACCCTTATGACTGGTTTTGTGGTCCAGGGTCACATTTGTGTTCATGATGAGGTAAAGTATTAATGTGACTGAATTATAATTTGAAAGCATGTTTTTTTCATACTCTGTCCACAATGAGATGATGTTGCTTTGCTAAACTGTAGACTTGAATTTTCTCAATATGTAAGAGGTTTGTTTCACTAAAATTATTACCTTATACAGCATCCAGTGCAGACAAACCCATCAATTTTCTCTTTATGAGCTTCCATATCCCACAGCAGAGCATAATTTTCAGTCTGTTATGTAGATATTGTCCAGAAGCCTGTGTTTAGAGTTTGACTTTCACTGAGCATCATGTGGTCAGTGGATCTACTCACAGATGCATGATTCTGCTCTGCTCAGCAGTGAGGACATCTGGCCTGTACTTCTGCTTGGCTTTCTGCAATGTGTGCATTAAAACAGACAGCTTTTAAAGGCCTAATGAAATATTTACTGCTATGGCTTTTTCTGTTTTAAAAACATCTTAAGGATACTGTAGAATGCATCTCTTAAAAATAAAAATGGATATTTGCAACAACTGCAACAAGATAAACAAGACTTGTTAAAAGTGTTCTTAAAATGTAGTTATTTTGGCTTGACTTTTACTATGTAAAAAGGAACAACCAACCAAAAAACATTAAACATTTATAAAACATTAATCAGCCATAACCCGAGCTTGGATATTTAATTGTTCATGTGCATTTTCTCTATTTTTCCACTTAGATTACCTTTGCTGTCATGTAAAATATTTAAAACACTAATAATTTAATAACACTGTTAAATGTCATTTTTAGCTAATTTCAAAATGATTAGGCCTTCATTTTTCATAAAAAATTACTTGCAGCTTTAAAAAAAAAAATCATGTTTTTTTTTATAAACTTATTTACTAATTACTACAATTGTGTAGAATCTTCTACTATCAGCCATAACATAATTATAATTATCGGCTTATCATATTGTTAAACATATATGAAAACTTTACATTCAATTGTATCTATTTATATATATATATATATATTGTAACATGTTCAAAATGTTGCTGTTGTTGTAGTTAAGGATATGTTTAATGTTAATGTACATTATTCATTTGCCATTGAGAAACTGTTATTAAATGTTCAAGTTGAGAATAGGGAGGCTCCGCCCCCTGTGTTGAGGTGAGGGGGAACTGGGAGGGGAGCAGAAGAGTTCCCCGCTGGTTCAAGTGTGGTTCTCTGAATAAGTCAGGGTGTGTATGGTGTGGGCTGTGGCCAACAACAGTTTTTTTTTTTAAAAACACCCCTTTGCATCAATATGCCTCGTTCTTCTCTTGAGAACGCTACAATATATTGAAAAAACACAACCGATTATATGGAGTCTATATGCAGTGCTGTTATATCACATATCCAGAGTTAACCAGTAAACGTTTAATTTAATATTTAATATTGTATCTGTGACATTGCACTCAGATAAGGTCACTGTCCACTGTCAGTCGTGGCTGATGTTTTACCTTTTAGATTATCCTGTGCAATGACATTATCCAATCATAAAAAGCCTTAATGGAGCCGCCTCTTAAAAATGGGTTATTTCAGACAGAGGGTCAGAATGAGGGTTGAAAATTGTTTCTCCACGTATATATTTATTTATTTTTTGTACAAAAATTTTAACTTTTAACGTTATAAGTAAACCTCAACGAACTTATTCAAATAATTTAAAAAATCCATGTCATGCCCCTTTTAATTATTTCTCTGCCTTGTAGAGTAAAAGCTCAAGATTTATTGGTAACTGGGATTCCAGAATTGTGACGTGAGATTCGCTGCACTTAGCACCTTATTTGTGTTAATTAATACAGTATGTTTTCACATAAAAGAAATAGCTATCTTGTGGGCCTTCCCAGGAAAAGCATGCCATCTGTTATTTTTTCATTTATTTATTTGAACTCCTGTACCCTCTCCACAGGGCCCGGGCTGAAGAAGTGTGGGAGGTCTTTGATAGAGTGTTAGGATGGCCACTGAAGCTTCTACCCTCCCAAGTCCTGTGGTGCGTCAGATCGACAAACAGTTCCTGATTTGCAGTATCTGTCTGGATCGCTACAACAATCCCAAGGTCCTTCCCTGCCTTCACACCTTCTGTGAAAGGTACTTCATTTCTGATATTCCATATATTGCTCAGTTTGGTTATTTTACAGCTATATGTTTTTTTACTAGCAAAGATGAGTGTAAACAAAAATTTTTTTTACTTTCCATTCTTAATTCTGTAAAGGTAATTTTACTCATTAGAAGGCTTTGTAATACATAGAGGGATATTTTACTCAAAAATTTAAATTCTATCATCATTTACTCAGCTTCGTGTTGTTCCAAACCTGTATGCATTTCATATATGTGCCTTTTGAACATCACAAAAAAATGCCCATATGATGAAAGTCAGTAGGATCCATTGTTATTTTGGACCTCATTGACTTTCAATGTATAGAGAAAACAGCTGAAACATCTTCTAACTCATTCCCGCTAAACGTTTGCTCTTTTAATTCTTGCACCCGGAAACAATTTGACACCATTATGACTAAAAAGTTGCTAAGAAGTATTTACTACTAAAGCAAGGCGGTATTTGACTCTGGTCAAGCCTATCCAATACAAGTGGGAGTGGCTTTGGATGGCAACATGCCCAGTGCATTATGGGTGTTGAGTCTTATTTCTCTGTTTTTTCTAGTCTGGTAGCACCAATTTCAATTTTTTCACCTTTCTACTGTATGGACAGCCAAGTTTTATTGAAAACCCATTTTGACAGCGGTGAAGCACCCCTTTAAAGCAGAAAAGTTTGTGGTTAGTAAATATTCTGAAATCCTTTCAATTCCGTAATATTACCATGAAAAGCCAACCTTATGCAAAATGAACATGAATAAGAGAACTGAAAGCTGAATAGGAAAACTGACAAATTTTAAAATTTATATACAAATGCACAAGTGTGAAACACTGGTCCAAATAATATATTAGTATTGGCCATATTTCTAATTCACAGATGCCACAAAGTTTGACTGGACACAGTTCCATCTAGGATCAGAGATGAGCATCACAAATGAGAGAGAGAAAGATTTTAGAAATTTTAGGATGTCCCTTTTTCTATACCAGCTTTTCACATTTAACAAAAATTATGAAAAATGAAAGAAGCAACTATGTTACCAATGACACCAATGCAATCCAATGAAGTCTTCTATCGAGACTTGTACTGTTTTCAGAAAGTCACATGATCATTGACGAACGAAGCCTTACTATCTGTTTAACCAATTTCTGTGAAGGAACTTTAATCCAAGTAAGTGTGCACTGTCTGAACTGTGAGGAGTGTAGTGTTCTTTTAAAATTTCCTAAGCAATATGCTGTTTAATTTATTTATTTTTTTGTCAATTTTTTTACTTGGTTTATTTATTTATTCATTTATTATTGGTGATCATTTTTACAAAAAGCTTATATACTTATGTAAGAAATTGTATCTTTAAAAAGAAGTTCCTCCATTTAAAAACAATTTCAATTGATGCTTTCCTAGCTTTATGGCTGTTGTAAATGCATGAACCAGCAGATGGTGCTGTTGTTTATACACCAAGGCTTTGAATCTTTTCCTGGTAGCATCAGTAGCCTATAAGTCTGGGACAGGAGGAAGTACTGCAGTATATAATCTTGAAGCTGCATCACCTCATATCACTGTGCTATGTGGCATTTTCACCTAGCAGTACACTTCCTCTTGTTGGCCAATCAAGACAGGGGAGTGACTGGTAGCCATTATTGCTGACACTTGATGCCAGAATGCCTGTATACACATCATGCTAGTATACACATCATCAGAGATGTCATTGTGAGGAGGCATGTGATACTGTGATAAATCATTAATAGTAATGCAATAATACTTAAAAAAGGTCCATTTTGATTTGTAATATGCCCAATTATTTGTTTTATCTCAAAAACACAAAATGAATATGTCTTTCTAGTGAGAGCCAGTCACTGCCACATAGGTTGTCATTTCAGTAACCTGTTCCTATTCCCCTAGGTGTCTGCAGAACTACATTCCCGCCCACAGTTTGACTCTGTCTTGCCCTGTGTGCCGTCAGACCTCCATTCTGCCGGAGAAGGGTGTGGCGGCACTTCAGAGTAATTTCTTCATCACCAACCTGATGGAGGTGCTAAAGAGGAGCCCAGACACTAACCTCAGTGAGGACTGCACTGACGCTATCAATGGAGTGGCCACTGGACTACCACTCTCCTGTCCCAATCATGGAGGAAATGTAAGATGTACACAGCAGCAAAGGATAACTGTCTAGTGTACAGAAGCCTGACTGTATGTTAGAAGTATTTTCCTCCTGGCAAGTTGCATTCTGTTCATTTTTGTATGCAAAATTGCTAGAAGTTTCTGCAAAGGGAGTATATGTAAACATAATGTGAAAAGTTATCCTTTGCTTATCACTGATGCTGTGCATAATAATATAATAATGTAATGTAATGTAATATAATAAAGAGCATTCATATTCAGTATGATACTCAGTTCTTCCTCTCTTTTCATCAGGTAATGGAGTTCTACTGTCCACCATGCGAGACAGCCATGTGTGAGGAGTGTACTAGCGGCGAACACGCAGAACACGCCACCGTCCCACTCAAGGATGTTCTAGAACAGCACAAAGCCTCTCTACAGGAGCAGTTGGATGCTGTCAAAAACAGGCATGTAACACGCTTGTGCACACATTGCTGCAGAATTTTTAGTTACATTGTTTCCTGTTTAAGTAAATTGTCTTATTAAAAATATGGCTGATTAAGCAGTTTGAAGACAAGTGAATGAATACACTGTAACTCCTGAATCCTAAACTGTAAATCCTATATATATGCATTATCACAAATAAACAAAACTGACTCCAAGCACTATGCAATATGCTTACAAATTTTTAATAATATTTGAATAAAGGGGACGATGGGTCTAATTGAAACACCCAAATTCAAGAATTGGGTGTCCCAAGAGGTGTGTCCCTATACTTTTGTCCGTATAGTGTACCTCTTAGAAAGTAGATCTTTAGTAGATTTGTTAGTTTGGTTAATGTACAGATTAACTTTTTTGCTCTGATTTTTTGCCGAAGGTTTGGAATCTGAGGATGATAATACAGTTCTCATACCAGTGATTCTATGCAACATAAATACATTTTGCAGATTGCCAATACTTTTTTGTTTCTCTGTTTGCTGCATTTCTTTTGTTTCTATATTTATTGTCATTTGGTGAATGAAGTTATTTGCCGGTGATTGAAAGCTTTTTATTTTTTTTACTTTTTTTTGTTTGTTCCCATCATTGTGGTTTGTATGTTAAAGCAGTGGTTTTCAGTCCTGATCCTGGGGACCCACCGCTCTTCACATTTTGTTTTTGTCTCCCTTATAGTTATTCTACAGTATACATAATAAAAACACTATATGAATATTTCCACACGAGGCCCTTAGTAAAGTCATTAAGTTTTAATGACTTTACTATAATTCTAAAATGTGGAAAATAATAGTAAAAACAAAAAATTTGTCCAAACATTCGACTAGTAGTGTATAAAAAAATATTAAAAGGGCCATTTGTGCCATTTGTAATGAAAGTAACATAAAAAGAGATAAAATAAGTAACTTGTTCTTTTTTTCCTTAGGCTGCCAGAAATTGACTCTGCATTGGAGGTTCTGTCTGAGATTTTGCAGCAGCTGAGCAATCAGAAGAATTCAATAGAAGAAGTGATTCATGCTACTTTTGAGGAACTTCAGAAGACCCTCAATGTACGGAAGAGTGTTCTGCTGATGGAGCTGGAGGTCAACTACGGACTCAAACAGAAGGCTAGTACACTTATCTAGAGGCCATTGTTTCGTTTTTTTATGTTATTATTCATAGGTACCTAGCTGTTTTGCGTGTTCTTACCATCAACTGTTTACAACATTTTGTTTTGTTTTATATTTTTGTTAAAATAGACTTAAAGGCCAGATATACTCATGGCAAAGTTATTTTTCATTCTTCACTCGAAATACCTGAGCAACGTTATAGTGTTGGCAAACATCTTGATGCGTCCATAGTGCTGAGAGCTGCTTTTTGAGGAATATGTAAAAATATGCACGCACTTTCTCTGAATAACAAAATAAACACAAAAAAATGACAACAGTGAGAAAACAGTAGTTAAGAAAGCATCTGATCATAGTGATGTGGATATGTTTGCATTCACGTGACATGACTCCAGTCAAGTCATGTCACGTTTATTTAAATACCACTTTGTACAAAAGACTGCTTTAAAGCAAGCAGCTTTACCGTATTAACCATGAAAAAACATTTCAGTGTCGCTTTCAGTTAGAATTACAACTTCAATTTCTACTATAGAGCAGCTCTCCAGTGTGTTCATGTTTTACCTTTTATCTGACCTCAGTGGACTGAACAGAAGAAATTAACTGGAGAAGATTGACAAACTCCAAACAAACTTTGTTTTGGCCTGATCTTGAAGTATATCGGGGCCAGAATTGTTTCTTCAGTTATAGTATTACTGTATTCAGATTTCCCTTCCCCTGAACGCCACATAAAAACTAGTGAATTGTGATTGATTATTTAACATGCCTGTCTCTTCCTTATTAAGTGAGCAGTTCTCGACCCAAAAAAGCTGCAAAGTAGAATAGACTTGTTTATTCTCTGCACTGTTATTTTGCACCCATGCAAGATCTTGGCTCCTCCCATATCAGTCGCACTCTGTCTTGCTGTGGTGAATGATTAAACAAATTAATAACTCTGTAGCACATGCTTGTGTGTGGGTCTGACATCAGTCCTGGCAGCTGGCAGTGCGTCACATGGGAATGATTCATCTGGAAGAACCAGACCAACTACAGAGGCAGCCTTTAAACACAAAGTAAACAAAGGCAGCGCAGCTAGTCGCTAGCAGGCACAAATAGTTTGGGGCAATGTAATGAAAGAGGACTGTGATAAACAAGTTGAGGTGAGGTAGGATTCTGAATTCAGTCTTTTATGGAGTTTAATTTTTTTAGTTTTAGAATGAAACTGTCAAGTTTTTCCTCATTTGGTATCTTTTTATGACCGTTGTATTTGAAATGACTGAACATGATGGCTTTCTCAAGGCATGGATCTGTGAGCGTTGGTCCTTGTCATGCTATTCTGACTGATCCATTAGACCTTTTTTTCTTAGACAGAATGTCTTTACAAGTACCAGATTCTGTAAATGATGACATATTTGTGCATGTCACAAATTGACGTTCATTAAGAGGTGACTTTTAGGTTGTCCAGTACATGCTTTTAGCACTGATTAACTGCTAACATTTGTTTGTTTACACAGTCAGGTTCACAAGGGAAAATGCATTGGTTTTAGTACCCATTTTGCATAATTTACAGCATGTACTTGATTTTACAAAACCTAAACACAAAACCTTATGATTATGTTCTCCAACGTGATTTGCGAATTTTCCAGAGAGCATCTTGTGCTTTAATGGAAGCAAAAACATCTGGTCTCCTGTATAAAGGAGTTAAGATTATCGCAAATTTGTTGAATTTTATTAGTGATCTAGTAATAATGCAGAATATTAAATATTTCCTCTTAGTTTTTGTGTATCCTTTACATTTTCTAAATCTAAAAACACACTTTCAATGTAGTCTCAGACTTTTAGAGCCCAGTGTTTGTGCAATTTATATGTGTATCATCATCTGTTTGTGCTGCTTTGTCTGTGTGGCTGCAGATCTAAATATTTATACCTCTGTGAACAAACCTTTTAGCCTCAGTTGGATTCAGGAATGCTTATTTGTAGCTTGTTGGGCCATTGAATGCGTGTACATATGTGTATGAATATATAATTTGTATGTAATTGCAGGTGTTGCAAGCTCAACTGGAGTCGTTGCTGCAGGGGCAGGAAGGCATACGCAGCAGCTGCAGTTTCACCGAGCAGGCTCTTAATCATGGCTCGGAAGCTGAGGTCCTATTGGTCAAGAAGCAGATGAGCGAGCGTCTTGATGAGCTGGCCAATCAGGAGCTCCCACTTCGACCAGAGGAGAACAACCAGCTGGACTTCTTGGTGGAGACCGATGGTCTTCGTAAATCCATCCACAACCTTGGTGCTATAGTAACCACAAATGCTGTAGCCGCAGAAACTGTTGCCACCGGTGAAGGCCTGAGGCACTGCATCGTGGGGCAGCCAACCTCTGTGACCATAACAACAAAAGATAGAGACGGCGGACTGTGCCGGACAGGAAATGCTCTGCTCATAGCTGATCTTTCTGCCTCTGATGGCACCATAATGGGGGAAGGCGAAGTCACGGATCATAAAAATGGCACTTATGAGTTTGTATACACGGCCCCGTGTGAAGGCCGTTTTACGCTCTCGCTGAAGCTCTATGATCAGCATATTAAAGGCAGCCCATTCAGCATACGTGCCAACAAAATGATGGACATCTCCCTGACTGCAGATGGAGGCAAGAAACGTCTCAAATCTCCAGCAAGCAGCCACGTGAAACAGCGTGCCATCAAGCGCCCTGCCAGCATGTACAGCACCGGCAAACGGAAAGAAAACCCAATTGAAGATGACCTCATGTTCCGAATCGGTACGATGGGCACACATTCCTTTTGTCTGAATCCTGTCCTAACAGATTGCATAAGAAATAAACACTACTACAGTCAGGTCACTGTAAAAGGGGATTGCTTTTTTTTTTAGAGAAAACCTGATAGTTTGATCAAACTACAAAAGCTTACAAAAGGAACAAAAGCTTTTATATTTGTAAAAAAAAAAAGATGAGTCACTCTCTCATACTCTCTCATGACTCACNTACACGGCCCCGTGTGAAGGCCGTTTTACGCTCTCGCTGAAGCTCTATGATCAGCATATTAAAGGCAGCCCATTCAGCATACGTGCCAACAAAATGATGGACATCTCCCTGACTGCAGATGGAGGCAAGAAACGTCTCAAATCTCCAGCAAGCAGCCACGTGAAACAGCGTGCCATCAAGCGCCCTGCCAGCATGTACAGCACCGGCAAACGGAAAGAAAACCCAATTGAAGATGACCTCATGTTCCGAATCGGTACGATGGGAACACATTCCTTTTGTCTGAATCCTGTCCTAACAGATTGCATAAGAAATAAACACTACTACAGTCAGGTCACTGTAAAAGGGGATTGCTTTTTTTTTAGAGAAAACCTGATAGTTTGATCAAACTACAAAAGCTTACAAAAGGAACAAAAGCTTTTATATTTGTAAAAAAAAAAAGGATGAGTCACTCTCTCATACTCTCTCATGACTCACTCTCTTATTACTCATTACTTTTGCTCAGTAAAGTGTCTCTTTGTTATAGTAGAACAGCTTTTAAATTTCCAGTTGTTTTGTGGATCTAATAATTAGTGTGTGTCCGTCCATCATTGGTCAATATTATGAATCTGTGCGTAATATATATAAATCTATACTCTTAAGAAACAATTAAATATCCAATATTAGCAGATGATGAACAATAAAAAAGAATCATCAGTTTTAAATGGATGTCCTTTGGAAGACAAAAATGCTATCCATCCATCCATTCATGCATCCATCCATCCATCTATTTATTTATTTATTTATTGTCCCAAAGGAACTAAAGGCAGAAATAAGGGTGAGTTCACCAATCTGCAGGGAGTTGCTGCTTCTTCTGTTGGCAAGGTCCTGATAGCAGACAGTAACAATCAGTGTGTTCAGGTATACAATTCTACCTGTCTAGTAACTCTTTACCACCCTTCTGTGGGTTGCTTAATGCCTTTTTCATTTAAATAAAACATTTGTAAGAAAATAAATGCTATGATGTTTTTTTTTAAGATGTAAATTGTTTCATTTGTAGATATTTTCAAATGATGGACAGTTTAAGAGTCGATTTGGAGTGAGGGGCCGATCACCAGGACAACTTCAACGGCCAACTGGTGTCGCTGTGCACCCCAATGGTGACATCATCATTGCTGACTATGATAATAAATGGGTCAGCATTTTCTCCAGTGATGGCAAGTTTAAGGTATCTGCATCTGTTTTTTGTTAAATTAGTTTTATTAAGTTGAAAATTTTTACTTTTAAGAAATTATGACAGATTTTTTACCAAATACTTGTTAGTATCAGAAATCTTTGTTATTGCCATGATTTTTATAAATACACATAAAAAAGGAAAATTAATTCTGGAGGTTGGGAATTTTGACTTTTTTTTTTCTCTCTTGTGCCCTTTGTGTCTTTTTTCAGACTAAAATTGGCTCAGGGAAGCTCATGGGTCCTAAGGGTGTATCTGTTGATAGAAATGGCCACATCATTGTTGTTGACAATAAATCTTGCTGCGTCTTCATTTTCCAGCCCAATGGGAAACTTGTCTCCAAGTTTGGCAACCGAGGCAACAGTGACAAGCAATTTGCAGGTACTTACCTTGGTTACATACAGAAACTTATTCAGCCTTCACGTGCTATCCGAATTATTGTAAATAGAAGTTTCCTAGACAGAAATTGGACATGAATGACCTCTCAAAACTATTTTTGGGAACAACAGCAACTCAGCCACGAAGTGGTAGGCCACGTAAAATCACAGAGCGGGGTCAGCGCATGCTGAGGCACACAGTGCGCAGAAGTCACCAACTTTCTGCAGAGTCAATAGCTACAGACCTCCAAATTTCATGTGGCCTTCAGATTAGCTCAAGAACAGAGTGTAGAGAGCTTCATGAAATGGGTTTCCATGGACGAGCAGCTGCATCCAAGCCTTACATCACCAAGTGCAATGCAAAGCGTCGGATGCAGTGGTGTAAAGCTCGCCACCACTGGACTCTAGAGCAGTGGAGACGTGTTCTCTGGAGTGATGAATCACGCTTCTCTGTCTGGCAATACGATGGACGAGTCTGGGTTTGGTGGTTGCCAGGAGAACAGTACTTGCCTGACTGCATTGTGCCAAGTGTAAAGTTTGGTGGAGGGGGGATTATGGTGTGGGGTTGTTTTTCAGGGGTTGTGCTTGGCCCCTTAGTTCCAGTGAAAGGAACTCTTAATGCTTCAGCATACCAACACATTTTGGACAATTTAATGCTCCTAATTTTGTGGAAACAGTTTGGGGATGGCCCCTTCCTGTTCTAACATGACTGCGCACCAGTGCACAAAGCAAGGTCCATAAAGACATGGATGAGCGAGTTTGGTGTGGAGGAACTTGACTGGCCTGCACAGAGTCCTGACCTCAACCCGATAGAACACCTTTGGGATGAATTAGAGCGGAGACTGTGAGCCAGGCCTTCTCATCCAACATCACTGATCAAAAAATTCCCATAAACACACTCCTAAGTCTTGTGGAAAGCCTTCCCAGAAGAGTTGAGGCTGTTATAGCTGCAAAGGGTGGGCCAACTCCATATTAAACCCTACGGATTAAGAATGGGATGTCATTAAAGTTCATGTGCACGTAAAGTCAGGCATCCCAAAACGTTTGGTAATATAGTGTAGCTTTCTTTGAATTTTTTTATTTATAAATAACCATTTGATGCGTATTGTATGTACAGCAAAAATAGCATTTATTTGAAAGAAATCCCAGAATCATCAGCAAGCTGACTATCTAGATAGCACAGTGAATGTATACAGTTGCGTAAGTAATGTTTATATGGTTGCCAACAAATGGGATGCTAAAAATCTGTTGGATATTGACTAAATATCTTCTATACATTTTAGCTTTAATAAGATTTCCCCAAGAAATAGGCAAGAATAAACCTGGCGTCTTCCTATTCTTTCTGAAAAACAACACAACACATTCATAATTACGATTTCTGAAGTATGAATTTTAGATAACACATGAAGGCAGCATTAATCTAATGACCATGTACTTGCTCAAATTGCTTCAGCCTTCAGCTCATACAGTATCTAAAACGGTGTTCTTACTAATTTTCCAACCAAAAGGCCACATATCACATATGTTATGGCGATTGTGTAACCGAGCACTTATATGGGACACTTAATGACAAAAAAAGAACAGTGACTATTATTGAGTAGACTAGTGGGATGAGGGCTTCTCTTTACCAAACGTTCAATGTGCAACTCTTTTTCTTTCCTTTTCAAAGGTCCCCACTTTGCAGCAGTGAATCAAAATAATGAAATCATTGTGACTGATTTTCATAATCATTCTGTAAAGGTAAAATATCATTCTAATATATTTCCATGTCATATTCCTCAAATGTGCTGTCTAAATTACGTTAGTCACTTTTAGCCACATTGTGGTTACTTCACTCATCCTTGTTCAAAGTCATTCAAAAACAGCAGTCTTTTTAAATATTGATGTGTTAATGCAGATTGTCATCAAATTGCAGGTGTTCAGTCCAGAGGGTGAGTTTATACTGAAGTTTGGGTCGAATGGCGAAGGAAATGGGCAGTTTAATGCACCGACAGGTGTGGCGGTAGATGCCAATGGCAATATTATAGTGGCTGACTGGGGCAACAGCCGGATACAGGTAACAGGCATAGAACAACTGAATATTTCACAAAAAAATGTGATTGATTAACCTGAAACTTTTTGATAGAGCTACAAAAGTAAACACATTAACTTATGAGATGAATTAAACAGTGTGATGACTGGCAGTACACATATATTTTGGTCATGTCAGCTAAAAGATTGTAGATTTAACATCTTTATATCATCCATCTGTGGGACTCCAGGTGTTTGACAGCAGTGGATCCTTCTTGTCCTACATCAACACCTCCGCAGACCCTCTGTATGGCCCGCAAGGACTGGCTCTCACCTCTGATGGACACGTTGTGGTGGCAGACTCTGGGAACCACTGTTTTAAAGTATACCGTTATCTACAATAGCACTCTCATTTCTACAGCACTTATTCCTTAAAGCTGCCGCCCCTCGTGCCAAATGGGACCCTCATATTGCATTGAAGTTGTCGTTTTAGCCTCATTCGTGACACCCTCACCTTGCAGAGAAGAACAAACTGTAGGAAATGAGATTCTGTACCATGATCATAGTAGTTTTCACACATAAAAACATTGGTTTCGCAATTTAAAGGAATAGTTCACCCGAAAAATATTAATTCTGTCTTTTTACCTCACGTTGTTCAAAATCCATATAATTTTTTTTTCCATGGAACATAAAAGGCACATTTTTAAAGAATATATTGCCATTCTTGTCTGTAATATTTAAAGTGCATTGCAGCCATAAACATGTTGTTCTCTATATTCCAAGCCATACAAAGACCCTGTGAGGAACAGACCTGAATTTTGTTATTCTCTGAAAATCCACTGTAACTCTCAAATCAAATATATTGCGTTGATGTCGGCATTGATGCATTACTTTCGTAATTCATTTCAGTTTCAGTGAAGAGGAAGATAAACAATAGATGTTAAATAACTTTAAGTGCCATAATTTTGTATGCAAATCTGTCTTAACACGAGCTGTATAGACTACTTTTTCTCTTTTTTTTTTCACTTTTATTATATGATCCATGATCCTTAAANATTATATGATCCATGATCCTTTAAAAAAAAAAAAAAATCAACTTTTGAGCTCCATGGAAGAAAATCATGGTGATTTGGAACAAGTAGTGAGAAAATGATGACAGAAATGTAATTTTTGAATGAAACTGTCCTTTTAAGAATGAAGCTATATAGATTAGGTTGTGCTGTTCTACACTTTTGACTCAAAAACTATGGTGTTGAAAAAAAACAAAAATCTAAGCATTCTTGTTTCAGCACTCAATTAATTAAAAAGGGAACTCTTCAAAAGTATTGGCATGCATAAGAATATGAGTAATGCGATTCCAAACTGCTATTCCATTTTATACATCTACACATCAAACAAACAAAAATAGTCTCACTATGCTTGGCCAGTATCACCAATATTTGAGATGTTTAAAAGAGATGTCAGGAATATTTCTAAATTATACCACAATATATGTGCTTCTCTGATTATGACTGTGATGTGCACAACAGTGGTTGGTACGATGTTTGTATAACGCAATTACTGTACGTCTCTAATCACTTTAACCCATAATATGCAAGAAACAAATCACTTGATTTGCTGTTCAGATAAACAAAAACTACTTTTTTTTTAATATCACTGCACTGTTGAATTAAAATCTGCCATTTCATTTATAAAGATGCTAATTAATTTTAATTTGTGCCATTCAGAGAATTGAGCAGAAAAAGTCGGTGATGTATCACAATTCACCCGATGCACTTTGTGATTAAGCAACACAAAAACCAGATAGTGCTAATATTAAAGGGCCCATGGTTGACATGCATTATTAGAGATCATTGTGTTGTGAGAGTGGTTCATACTCATAATGCTTAAACTGAAAAAGTGCCCTGTTTTTTTTTTTTTTTCTTCAAGTGTACTCATGCCAAACAGATAAATGCAGAAAGTAAATCTTCCTTGTCTTACTATATGTCTGTTCTCCTGTACAGTCCGATTGTCATACACATGGAACTAGTGCTGCTTGTTTGCACAAAATACACAATAATATCACATACATTCCAAAATGTATTTCTCCCCTTTATACCCACAAACCTGCTTTTTTTGTAGCAATAAAGCTTGAATCTTACTCCTTTGCTGTTTTAACTTTATGCTTTTTGGCATAAAACACCAGTTATGCTTTCAAATTAGTTTTAACGTCACATTCAGGTGACCAGTGTTATATCATATTTGCACAGTACATGATTTAACATTGTATTATTTGAGTTCTTCTGAATCTATTCAAGTCTTAGAGATAAACACTGACCTACAAATGAAAATAGAGTACTTAATTTTATAAGGACACTTAATTTATCTGTGTTGTACTTTTATGACTATGACAGCAATCTAGACCCTCAGATCGAAACAGAAGACTTAGTAAGGTTACACTTCATTTCATTGGTCCACTTCGTAACTTTGCAACTACATGTCAACTCAGAGAATTAGCAGACTTTTAGGTTAGGGTTAGTAGAATAAGTTGACGTAGTTGCTAAATTTCTTATAGTTAGCAGAATGTCTGTTAGGGAACCATCAAAATACAGTGTTAGCAGATATTAAGCAGAGTTTACTAATACTCTTATGAGAGTTAGCTTAAATGTAGTTGCAAAGTATTTAATTAGTAGAATGGACCATCAAAATATAGTGTTTCTCTGAGTTGAGTTGAGTGGACTGCAGTTATCTATGAGCATTACTTTCCAGCCAAGAACACCTCCTAAGTCCTTCTACAATTTAGAGTACATTTCCTGTCCATTGATCAAAAAAACATTTCTAACAGTTTTAATTTTTTTTTTTTAAATCCATTTAGGGAAAGCATATTATAATCTCACAAATATTTTGTTTAATTGCTTGAAATTTCCCCGATGTCCCTTCAATATTTGCAGTGTCCATTTTTGAAGCGAGTAGATCTCAGGTTCAATATAGTGAATGAAATTGTAAAAATCATTATTATCTATATTAAATTAATTTCTAAAATCTAAATGCTTTAGAAAAGTTTTTTAAATAATTAATTTTGTTCAATGTCTGCAAAAGTTGTCAACTTTTGTATACTCTACGTTGTATACTGTTGTCTGATAGCCTTTCTTCCTAGCATGTTAGACTATTTAAGCAATTGACAAAATTAAACCTTTAAGAAATTCACAACACAGAGTCAAATACAAAACTTTTTTTTTTTATTTTCAATGGTCAAACTTGCAAAACATCTAGAAAAATATACAACAAAATGCTGAACCTTACCACAACAACAAACATAAAAGAAAGAAGAATATTCACATTTTTCCCCATTAGAGATAAAAGCACATTCTTTTTTTCCTCAATATTCAAAAGCACCGTTTCCTCACATATCCCCACAGTAGCCTGAATCGTTGGAGAGCTGAGAGTTGGAGCTCCGGTTTGAAGAGGAGTTCCATATGTCCAAATTCATGTGTGGTCCAAAGGGATTGAAGCTGGAGTACTGTTTTCCGGGGCAGGCGCCACCTGGTTCACGGTTGAAGGGTGCGACGGGTGAGATGGGCGAGTGGGGTGAGACTGGAGCGGAGCGCTCTGGGTGGAAGTGGTTCTGGTAAGGTTCGCTCTGAGGTGTCCAGATAGAGCCAAAAAGACTGGACATGGGCGACAGACTTCTGGTTCCTGAAAAGAATGGCTGGAAAAGAAAAACGGCCAGTCTTTGAGCATTGCTTTAATATTTTAGGTAGCTTTTCATAGTGTTGTTTCAGACTAGCGGGAAAAAAAAGTGTATTTTGGATGTTTTCTAAGTGTTTATACTATTGCACTTTTTCTATTTGCATTTTCTCATGCTCTGAGCTGGAAATCTACACTTCAGTAGCACTTTATTGCTATCTACATTCTGAACATTTTTACAGAGGGGTTTGTTCATCGTTCACCTGACTTTATAACATTTTATTACCGGATATGTCAACAAAATGAAACTTCCAGAATTTAGAGCCTGACTTTAGCCATTGTTCGGATTTCTATTCTGGAAATGTATGTAAATCAGTTCATATTTAATTAGTTAAGGCCTCATTTGCATATTTAAACATAACATTTCAGAAATGTAATCAATCAACTGGTGAAATATGAGAATATCAGTTACATTTTTCCCTATTCACCTGGGTTGTCTTGTCTCAAATATCAATATTTTTCAAAGTATTGCATCAAAGTTAGAATTCCAGCATTGTGAGAACACTACTGCCTTAAAAATTATTTTTTGAAAGTGCTTGACAAAAACAAACACTTGTGTAAATCTCACCTTGCTGCCCACGCAACTGCCAGTGTCCCATGTGGAGTTCATGTCATGGGCTCCATTCTCTCCCCAGACTGGCTGATGGCTTTGGGTCATGGTTTGGCTTTCAGGGCATGAGAATGGATTTTGGTAATTTCCATTACCTTCATGGACAAAACAAAGAAAATGGTCACTCATCCTTCGGTAACTATTTACTACAGTGAGAAATTTCTGGTATTAACAGACAACCCCTCACCTGTTGGCATATAGTTGGTCTGATCACTATAGGGATACTGACTGGTACTCTGGCTGTTCATGTTGTTCCAAGGGAAGCTTCATAATATTGAGACAGCATTTAAATTTGTCAGTGGATGGATGCGAATTAAGTCAAAAATAAATACAAAAAACCTAAAAGCCTGAGACGTACCCGTCATATCCGGATGAGGGACTCTGAGGGACAAACGGGGGGGATTCGGGCATGTTGTACCTGAATCCATTGGTCAGAGGAACGGAGGCGGCTGACCATGTCTCTTCAATCACATTAGAGCCAATTACGTCTGTGGAAACCAAAATGCATAATCACATAAATAAAACGTATGATCTCACATCTTAACCGTAATGATCCTCTCTATAAATGTAATGTTTGAATGTCCCTCACCGATGTTTTTGTCCACACCTGCAGCTACATCAGCGAAGCTGTTAGGGATTACAGGGTCAGGACGGACTTCCGGGCTTTGGCATGGTTCCCTGACATATAGATTGTTCATGCTGTGGACAAATGTGTATAAAGATCATCAATCACTTTCAGATTTAGATTTCTAGTTGAATAATTTAAGAAAATGTAGTCGTTTTACCTTTGAGTTTTGTAGGTATAGTTCATGTTCAGGTAGCATTCCCGATCTTTTGGATATGGGCTGTACTGGATGTTGTCTCCTAAAAAAACAAACACCATACAGCAATTTTGATTCAAATATTATTTATAATAAATTCCCTTTAGCAGCTTATACTGTGTTCACGCCATGTCGTAATTGCTGTAAGCCTTGAGATGACAACACGTGACGTTCTATTCTGAGCTGTTCACTTCCTTGGACTGGGAATTCTATGTTTCTATGGCGACACTATCAAGGGCTAAATGTATCTGCAGTGGTCAGGTGGTATAAGTAGGAGCTCTCAGAAAATTCCCATCTTAAAAGCTGTAATTACGAGCTCTACAAGGACATGAACACTTTTTACAAGTTGAAATCCCGAAATTGGGGTAATTTCAACATGGCGTGAACACACCTTTAGTACAAAAGCGTGTAGTAAGCGCATGTGTGTGATCTCTTACTCCTGCATGGATGTCTGTTGGGGTCTCTTTCTCCCTCTATGCTGCTGGCACTGCTCCAGCTGCCCCAGGACCCTCGGCTGGCTCTTACACTGCCTGATGAACTGCTTGAATCAGAGCCTGACTCCCACTGCAGACGTCGCTCTGGACACTTACGCCTCGGTCTGACTAAACACGTGCCTGCGTTTGTGTAAAAGAAAACCGATCAACAAAACTGATGTGGAAAATTACCCCAGGTCACTTAACACACACACGTTTGTTTTTGTGAATTGTGGGGACATTGGTAATGGTTTTTATACTGTACAAACCGTATTTTCTATCGCCCTACACCAGCCCTACACCTAAAACTACCTATCACAGGAAACTGTGCCCATTTTTACTTTCTCAAAAAAAAAAATTCTGTATGATTTATAAGCCTTTTGAAAAGTGGGGACATGGGGTAATGTCCTCATAAGTCACCCTCTCCTTGTAATACCTATGTCATACCCATGTCATTATACACATTTGTGTCCTGATATGTCACAAAAACATGCACACACACACACATATACATACATACATATGACATATCACAATGACATTGTGACAATGAAGACTGGAGTAATGATGCTGAAAATTCAGCTTTGCCATCACAGGAATAAATTAAATTTCAAAGTATTTTAAAATAGAAACAGTTCTTTTAAATTGTAATGATATTTCACAATATTTCTGTTTTTACAGTATTTTGATACAGAATTCTTTCAAAAAACATTTGAAAAATCTTTTAATCATTTAAAACCAGTTCATGTTGTCTTCAACAACCGTAGTAACATTAGGATGTTCAGGAACACTGGTATGATGTTATTCACACATACAGTGGTGAGAGAGGAACTGCTGTACATCACTTCCTCACCATTGTGTTTGAGAGGACTGTCTGGGTTGGCACTTATTTTAGGTAGTTCAGGTTTCATGTTGCGGGTTCTAGCAGCGTTACGTGGAGGTTCTCTCTCACTCTCTGTCACCATGACAACACTGTTTTCAGGAAGTCTGTTTTGGATTGCCAGAATGAAAGAAAATAAATAAACCACAATAAACAGATACAAAAGTAGTAGTATTGCCATATCAGCTTCACAGGCTATTTGATGGCAGATACAGATTCAACATTCAATAAATACAAATATTTTAATAAAAACATCTAAAGAAAGAAAAAACTTGTACTTGTAATAAAAATTGTAAAATTCGGGCATGCAAAAAAACATTTAACAGTAAAGAGGAGTTACAATATTGGCATTTTGGTAGTTCTTGTTTATAGCATGTTGTCTCGTGTTTTATTGATTTGGGTGATTTTAGATGTATTAATTTGCTTGTTTGTTTCAATAAATCATTTGGTAACACTTTACAATAAGGTCTCATTAGTTAAAGTTAAAGTTAATGAATTAACTAACAATGAGAAATACAGTTGTTAAAGTATTCATTAATCTAGCTATTAAAATAAATCTGTTCTTTGTTAGTTCATGTTAGCTCAGGTCCATTAACTAAGGTTAACAGATAAAACTTTTGATTTTAATACTGTATTAGTTAATGCTAAGATTAACATCAACTTAGATTAATAAGGGCTTTAGAAGTATTTTTCATTTTTAATACTTTATTTTAAAGTGTCATCCATCATATGTATCAATCTTAAAATATGACTTTTAAATTGTGAATTGTATATCGGGGTCAATAATTGAATTAAAAAAATGCTAAAAATCAAATAAATCATGATGAGTTAATGTAGTGCATTTATAATAAAGGAAACAGCGTGGCAATGTTCTTTAGCATAAGGGTTAAAATTGCTTTCGACAATCAAAATCCAGCGAATCATGATTTAAATCAATCTGCTGTCACTTCACACTACTACCTGGAACACAACATAACTATCGCAAGATAACTAACATCTGAAGGTAACATCTGTGCACTACAACATTTTCATCGTTTCATCACAGACGCTTACCCAGGAATGAGCTCAGATGCCTTTCTGCGACTTCTGCCTGTGTTTTTCTTTGCTTTGGTGTTGGTGGCAGTCACTCCAAGTTCTGCATCTTTCTCCGGTCTCTTCTTCTGACTGCCGCCTCTTTCGATCTTCTGAGGGGCACAAACAATTCAGTTTTCTTAGTGAGGTTAAAAACAAAGAACCGAAACACAAAGAACCTTTTGTTAAAATGTAAAAATCTGCACAGACAGATTTTAGCAGGGTAAAATGAAAGGTGATAGCTCTTACCTCTTCATCTATATTATCCCTTTTTTCTGCATTGATTTTTCTTTTACACTCCTCATTTTCCATCACTTCATCTGCAGGCTGAGGGACTCTGCCTGCTGTGACGTTTTCAGGTAATCCAGGGAGTGTTTCCATAGGAAACATATGAGCTGGCAAAGCCTCGTCTTCCATGGATTCTCTAAAGTGCTCTTTCTTCTCAGCAAAGAAAAGGGTTTCATCTAATATATCATTGTTATTGTTGTTATTACAAACTTCTGGGTCTAACTCAAAGGTGTGATCTCTATCTTCATCGATTGGAGGGTTGCAAAAGTCCGAGGTAGCAGAAATACTAGCAGCGGCTGTTGCGGGGCTATTTTTATATCTACTGTAGAGGAACGACACCTTAGTCTGCTTCTTTGGAGGCTGGGAAGAACCTCCAGTACTTTTCTTGGATGAGGACTGTGACCGAATTGCCCCATTGGCCACAGCTGGAGATCCCCTTCCCTTGCCTTTGTCAGAAGGGTGGCTTGTGTCTGTGTAGTTCTTACAACTGCCTTTTCCTCTACTAAACAAACAAACAAACAAACAATAATTATTTAAAAATGGCTCCAATTGGCTAACGAGCTAAGCTGTCAATAATAAACAGCTAACTAGAATCAAGCAAAAAAAACAAAACATGAATATATTGCAATTTGAACAGTGATATCATTGTAACATCACATATTTCTGCTTATATTTCCATGTTAAAAAAGGCAAAAACCACAAACTAACAAACAATGCCTTTTTTCATGATATTTATATAATAAATGTAATTACTGAATATTAGTACTAGAAGTAGAAATAATAATTAACTACTTTGTTATATTTTTAATAATTGTTTGTATGATGTTATTTATTTACATTTTTATTGAATACTAGATCTATATTTTACAGTACTAGTAGTAGAAATAATTTACTACTGTATTAATGTTTAGATAATAAAAATAATTATTGAATATTTGTATTGAATATTAGATCTTAGTTTTACAGTAGTAAAATTAACAAATAATAATAATAAAATTATTTACTCTATTGTTGTTATTATTATTATATTCTGTGTACAGAACATACAATTCAATGCATTGATGTAAACCTCTGT